>WOXC01003455.1:0-560979 GCA_011680675.1 Gymnobelideus leadbeateri
CCCTCCCACTCATCCCACCCCCCACCTGGTCCATTACCTACATGATCCTGTCCCTCTTCTATAGTGGGTACTTCAACCTCC
The DNA here is from genome assembly GCA_011680675.1 of Gymnobelideus leadbeateri. Classification (NCBI taxonomy): domain Eukaryota; kingdom Metazoa; phylum Chordata; class Mammalia; order Diprotodontia; family Petauridae; genus Gymnobelideus; species Gymnobelideus leadbeateri. The sequence goes on from WOXC01003455.1 coordinate 82, forward strand.
CCTCCCCCCAAGGATGCCCTCCCATCCATCATCCCTCCTCTCATCCCCCTTCCCCCTATTATGCTGCAGGTTGAGATATCCCATTTAGTATGTATGTCATTCTCTCCCTAAACCAAATTCAATGAGAATGAGAATGTGGTTTTGCCTTTTTTTCCCTTCCTATTCTCCCCCTCCCTTGCAACCACTTCCCCTTGCTTCTTCTACATGAGATAGTTTACCCTACCCTGTCTCCCCATCTCCTCTTGCCACTTTCCTCTCTCACCTCATAATTTCATCCCTTGAGTGTTCTCCCTTCCCAACAAATTCAACCTATGCCCTCTATCCATATAACTGTAACCATATACACACACATTCACATATGTATTCATATGACCACACCCCCTTCTTCCATTATTTTCATAGTGAGAAAGATATCATCAGTCACAGTTATTGCTTTTCCATATAGGAATGTAAATAGTTCAACTTTGATAAGTTCCTTTTGATTTCTTTTCCCTGATTACCTTCTCAGGCATCTCTTGCTTCTTGTGTCTGGATGTCAAATTTTCTATTCAATTCTGGTTTTTTCCTCAAGAATGCTTGAAAGTCCTCTATTCCACTGAATGACCATATTTTCCCCTGAAACAAAATACTCAGTTTTGCTGGGTAGGTGACCCTTGGGTTCATTCCCAGTTCTTTTGCCCTCTGGAATATCATATTCCATGCCCTTTGATCCCTCAGTGTAGAAGCTGCCAGGTCCTGGGCTATTCTGATTGTGTTTCCACAATATTGAAATTGTTTCTTCCTGGCTGCTTGTAGTATTTTCTCCTTGATCTGGGGATTCTAGAACCTGGCTATAATATTCCTGGGAGTTTTCTTTTTGGGATCTTTTTCAGGAGGTGATCTGTGGATTCTTTCAACCTCTATTTTGTCCTCTAGATCTAAAACATCAGGGCAATTTTCCTTGAGAATTTCTTGAAGGGTAATTTCTAGGTTCTTTCTTTGATCATGGCTTTCAGGTAGTCCAATAATTTTTAAATTGTCTTTCCTGGATCTATTTTCCAGGTCAGTGGTTTTTCCCATGAGATATTTCACATCGCCTTCTAATCTTTCATTTGTTTGGATCTGCTTAACAGCATCTTGATTTCTCATAAAGACATTAGCTTCCATTTGCTCCAGTCTAACTCTGAAGGAATGAATCTCCTCAGTGAACTTTTGAGATTCTTTTTCCATCTGGCAAATTCGACTTTTTAAGGCATTCTTCTCCTCATTGCCCCTTTGGGCCTCCTTTGCCATTTGAGTTAGTCTATTTTTTAAGGTGTTGTTTTCCTCAGTCAGGCTGTTGACCCTCATTTCATACTTTTCCTGCATCCTTCTCATTTCTCTTTCCAATTTTTTCTCCACTTCTCTTATTTGATTTTTAAAGTCCTTCTTAAGGTCCTCTATGGCCTGCAACCCACTCATGGTTTCCCCTGGGGCTTTTGGAGCAGGACTTCTGACCTCACAATCCTTTTCCTGCTCTATACCCCCAAAATAGGGGTCTAGGGTTGCATTTTTCTGTTTTCTTTGCCTTGGCATGTTGCCACTTGATTACCTGATTTTGGGGCTTGTTGCCACACTATGGCTTTAAGGCCAGATAGAGGAATTTTCATCCTGAATGTGTGGGGGGCAACTTCCGTTTCTGGCAAGCTGTAAACCCACCCACGACTTCCACCCTAGATCACAATCCAGATCCAGGGAGGTTAAAGCAAGAGCGATTACCCCCCAGGACTGATTGCTGGATCTCCCTACAATTAATTGCAGGCCAGGAGCTGGAGCTGCCTCTGAAAACTACAAAATGGTGTGTCTCCGCAGCGCTTCTAGCCCCCAGGGGAGGGAGCTGATGCATTCCCCCAAATATAGGTTCCAAAGTCCATGGGACACTAACCTCTTACTTTGTCCTAGGCATGTCTATGTTGATAATTCTGGAGTCGCCAGGGTTCCTGGTGTTCTGGGGTTCCTCCAGCCGGCTGCTGGCCCTGCCGCCCTGGGGCTAAAACCTTGGCTCAGGCGGACCTGGGCTCCACTGGGCTCCGCTTCCTGCGCCCTGCGCGTTGCGTGCTGCCTGCTCCCAGACCACTGCGCTGGTCCTTCCTGCAGGGCTGCTGGGCTGTCCTCAGCGGGAGGTTAGCTTCTCTGTGTCATTCTGTGGGTGCTGGGCCTCCAGAAGTTGTTCAGAGTCCCCTTTTACATAGTTTGGGGGGAATCTGGAGGCAGAGTGGCTTGGACGAGCTGTTTCTACTGCGCCATCTTGGCTCCGTCCCCTCTCTTTTGCTCTGCAACTAACTTTTTATATCTTTGTCATTTCTGGGGGATAAGGGGAGACCAGAAGCTTTATACTTAAGGTTTACCCCTTTTCAACCTAATACCATAATGAATACACCATTATCTCATGATGAATATACATAGTGAATAGCAAAGCTCATTTATCTAAATTATAGCAAAACAGAAATAATAGGAAAAATACATAAGAGCATATATATCAGACAATGCAGAGTAAAAGAAGCTTCCTTTGGGGCGAGTGGGTGGTACAGTGAATAGAGCACTGGCCCTGGAATCAGGAGTACCTGAGTTCAAATCCAGCCACAGACACTTAACACAAAAAACTAGCAGTGTGACCTTGGGCAAGTTGCTTAACCCCAATAGCCCTCCAAAAAGAAAATAAAAAGAAGCTTGGATCCTGGATTTTTACTCTAGGGGAAACTCCCTGAAATTTCTGATATGGCAAACTGGGAATACAGACATGACAAGGACTGCCAACTCATCTCATATCTTTTCCTTCAGCAACCTGAAGTGGAATCAGCCTTTTCCAACTTTTCTCTCAAAGCTAGAAGTCAAAAGGTTCCCAAAGCAACCCAATGCTGTTCTTGAAGAGTCCTGAAGAAGACTGACATTTCAAGAATTCCAAAGGGGACTGATCCAGAAGAGTCCCAAAGTAGGACTCGAAGGGGCAGAGACACTCTGAAGGGACTCACTAAGAACTCAAGCTTTCTCATCAACTCTGTCCTGCCTCTCATGAAAAGCAGGGTATTCATCTCCACCAACAAGGAGAGAATCCCATATCAATAGGATTTGGCACAGGGGTTACAGTATTTTTGATGTAATGAGTTTGAAGTACCCATGGGACATCCATTTGGAAATAGCAATAGGCAGTTGGTGATGTATCTCAGAAGAAAGACTAAGGGCATATAGAAAGATGTTAGTCATCAGGATGAAGATGTAGCTGAACCCATGGGAGCCAATGAGACCACTGATACAAAGTATTTAGGGAGAGAAGTAGACATAAGTTTATCTAAACTAAATCTGGTCCTCTTACGATAGACATACCTTATGATCTTATAGTTTTGATTTTTCCCTGTGCTTGATAAGACCTCCCAAGATCCATGTCCATAGCCTTCAAGAATCCTCGTTCATACTCAAAATAGAATAATACATCAGATAATTTTAGTGGAAGAAATACTGTTGTAACAAGTAAAATTTCAATACAAATCTCAGTCTGACCAAAGTATTTCCAAGGCCCCACTTCAAATAGTGGTAAGGAGAAATCATACAGAACATTAGGAATAGTGCTTCAAAAGATTTTTGTGATGAGATTTGAAGTTAATTCCCTTTGGTCCAGCTTCTAATCCCTTCTTTGATCGTCTCATCTTCCCAAATACTTAGTGGATCTGTGATCTTATAGGGTTGGCTATTCCTCCTGGCAAGGTAGATCACAGCCCCATACCTGCCTGCCCAACCTGTGTAACTCTTTATCATATTCTCTCCTATTTTCCACAGGAGAGTCTACCCCAACATTGGCAAGGGTGGGACTTCTACCTTCCCATCTGTCACTTCAAGGATACCAGTAGAACCCACAGATAATTGGATAGGACTTTAACTTAGAGTTCAGGTTTGAACCAAAGTGAAGCTAATTATTGACCAAGACACTTAACAGGAATATGTACACTTCTCCTGTAATCATATCTGCTTATCAAATTCCCCAACACCTTTCATATGGTCAACTGAGTCTGGCAGGGGGTAGCAGATTTCCATACAGTGGTGGAATGTTTGATTGGGCAGCTGGTGGATACAGTGCTCATTGTTATAATTCAGTTCAATGCAATCCTGCAAAATTTTCCAAATGACTAGTAAATGCAAAGTATTCTGGTGGGATAGAGAGAGAGTCCTTGTTTACAAGGTTTATATTCCTCAGAAGAAGTTTACTGTTCCAGTGTTATTCTTCTTTGATTTTGTAGATATCTAGATCTAGATTTCAAGCTAATATGATATAAGAGACTAAGGGAAAGTTGAGGTTTTTATATATTCTCTAGTAATATTAGTTAATAAAAGTTAGTCAAGGTGGGGTGGAGCCAAGATGGTAGAATAAAAGCAAGGACTTGCTTGAGATCTTCCCCAAACCCCTCAAAATACCTATAAAACATTACTCTAAAAATTCTAGATCAGCAGAACCCACAAAATGACAGAGTGAAACAAATTTCCAGCCCAAGACAACCTGGAATGTTGACAGGAAAAATCTGTTGTACCAGTCTAAGAGAGGAGCACAGTACAGCACAAAACATGCCAGCACAGACTGGGCCCCAGAAAACCTGGAGCAGCCTCAAGCAACTAAATCACTGGCAGCTATGGTAGTTTCCAGATTTCTTAACCCATAAATGCCAAAGACAGCTTAGAAGGTCAATAGGATAGGTCTGTTGGACATGAGTTGGAGAGGAATAAAGTCTGACTCTAGTCCAGGGCAGTGGACTGATTCTGGAGCTCTTGGCCCATATACAGTGGAGGGATCAAGTGGCTGAAAAGAGGAGGATTGCATGGATCTCTTTGGCTGCCATTTAGGCAGGATTCCCTTGCTTTGCCAGTGCTTGGATCTGGGTCACAGTCCTGACTGGAAGTCCTAGGGTGAGGAGGAGCACTGGCGTGGCAGAGTTTGTGATGGTGGTGGACAGGGAATCCTCACAGTTCCAAGGCAGAAAAGAGTGCTTGTGCTCACTCACATACCAGAGAAAAGACCAGGAGAAGAGTAAACACCTCTCCTTTGATCATACCACCTTGGAAGAACTGGAAATTTACAGTTCTCTAGAAGTATCTCTGAAAACAACTGCACAAACCCCCTGAAGCTTGGGACAGTACACCCTCCACAATGGAAGCAGAATCCTACCTTAACAAAGAGTTGAAAAGTCAAGTGATTGGCTGGGAAAATGAACAAACAGTGGAAAAAATTCAGACTATAGAATCTTACTTTGGTAATAAAGAACATCAAAACAGACAACCAGAAGAAAACAACAAAGTCAAAACTCCCACATCCAAAACCTCCAAGAAAAATATGTCAGGCCATGGGAGAGCTCCAAAAAGATTTTGAAAATCAAGTAAGAGAAGTAGGGGGAAAATTGGGAAGATAAATGAAAGTTTCTCATGAAAAATGAGTTAATGGCTTGCTAAAGGAGACCCAAAAAATACTGAAGAAAATAATACCTTAAAAAATAGACTAACCCAAATGGCAAATGAGGTCCAAAATTCAATGAGGAGAAGGATGCCTTAAAAAGTAGAATCGACCAAATAGAAAAGGAAGTCCAAAAGTTCACTGAAGAAAATAATTTCTTAAAAATTAGGATGGAACAAATGGAAGCTAATGACTCTATGACAAATCAAGATATTATAAAACAAAACCAAAAGAATGAAAAAATAGAAAACAATGTGAAATATTACATTGGGGGAGAAAATAAACTGACCTGGAAAATAGATCCAGGAGAGAGAATTTTAAAATTATTGGACTACCTAAAAGCCATGATTTAAAAAAAAAAGCCTAGACATCATCTTTCAAGAACTTATCAAGGAAAATTGCCCTGATGTTCTAGAACCAGAGAAATAAATGCTTTTGAGGAGGGACAGGGTCAAAGGAGAGAATAAAATAAATGGGGATTGTAAAAGATGGAGGAAAATATAGCAATCTTTCACAATATGACTATTTTGGAAGTGTTTTGTATGACTACACATGTATAACCTATATTGAGTTGCTTACTTCTCAATGAGGGTGGTTGGAGAGGGAGGGAGGGAGAGAATTTGGAGCTCAAAGTTTTAAAAACGAATGTTAAAAATTATTTTTATGTGTATCTAGGAAATAAGATATACAGTGATTGGGGTATAGAAATCTGTCTTGTCCTACAGGAAAATAGAAGGAAAATGGATAAGAGAAGGGGAAGGGGCAATAGAAGGGAGGACAAATTGGGAGAAGGGGCAATCAGAATTCATGCCATCTTAAGGTGGGTGGGGGCAGGGAGAAATAGGGAGAAAATTTAGATCTCAAATTCTTATGGAAGTAAATGTTGAAAACTAAAAATTGTTTAATTAGAAAACATTTTTAAAACTTAGTCAAGAACAAATTAACCATTAGCATTGTATAGTAAAGAAAAGTATTACAAGGCCTGTCTAGCACAGGCAAGCATTAGAGAATTGTCTAGCACATATGTCTCAAAGGAGAGTAGGATCCTACAATTGGTATAAACAAGACAAATTATAGAATTAATATTAATATTAGTAATAATGACTAACATTTATAAATCACTTTAAGGGTTACAAAGGGTTTTGTATGTGTCATCTCATTGGATCCTCACAACTTGGTGAGTTAGGTGCTTTATTGTACCCATTTTGCTAGGTGAGAGTACTGAGGCATAGAGAAGTTAAGTGACTTGCCAAGGATCATACAGTTAGTACGTGTCTGAGACCAGATCCAAATTCTGGTTTTTAAGTCCTGTAATTTATTTATTCCATCACCTAACTATCTAGTGCTATCCATCAAACCCCAAAGTTATAATTCATTTCACTCAGGGCATGGCTAGCACTCTCTACCCTTGCTTTTTATGGAAATTTGTTGGGATATGAAAGATGTCAGAGGAGTGGATCTTATTTGGACCAGCTAGAGGATCCAAGAACAGAAAAAAAGAGTTATTCTAAAAAGTGGAAAGGCAACAGAGGTAGTCAGTGGATTCCAGATTTGAAAGAGCATTTAATAAATGAGGAAGTTGAGAGCAAGTGGAGTTTCATGCCTTCTGTGAAGTCATATTCAATAAGTATGAGTAATTAGTAGCAGAACCTGGCCTAGGAGTCACAAAGACTACTTCCCTTTCCAGTGTTTGTTGCTGTTCTTTTTCTTCTTCTTTATCTCCTCCTCCTTCTTCCTGAATACAATGTGGTTGAATACAAATCTTCCCCCTTATGATAGCCACTGGTCCCAGCTATGCCACTTGCCCCATCACGAAGTAAAGCTAGTCCCCTTTCTAGATGACAAATTTTTAAATAGTTGAAGATAGCTAACATAAGTTAGACAAACTTGTAATATCCAGGCCCTCTGGGATTCTGAAGAGTTGATCATGTAAAATGTTAATTGTTAGAAAAGTTTTTCTAATTACATAGAAGATTGGTTATATAGTCATAGCATTTTGAAGCTGAAAGGACATGTTATGCTGGATAAAAATGAGGACAAGAGCAATTAGGTGATTACTCAAGAGTACTTTCATCCAGCATGATATCTGCCCCCATCTCCAACAATAGCAACCCTATTTTATTTGTGGCTTATAGTATCCACATATATGTTATCCTTTATGTGGTATAACATAAATAGTATTAGGTTGAAAGCAAGGAAGCCAATCACTTACTTTGTTTAATACATATCTCATTACATGTAAAGAAAGGCAATGGATTCTAAAATCACTAGCCAGGGGAGCTTCTGTCCCAAACATTGGGGTCTTCTCAACTTCAGGAGGTATTAGTTGGGTGCCCTCTCTGAAGCCCCCATACACTCTGGCAAGCTGGTCACACACCCCAAGACCTCCACCCCAGATTGCAATCCAGATCCAAGAAGGTTAAAGCAAGAGCAATTACCCCCCAGACTGAGTGCCAGATTCCTCTACAGTCTGCAGGCCAGGAGCTGAAGCTGCAACTCAAGGTGCAATGTGGTGGCTGTGCTGCCACTCCTCAGTGGCCTCTCACCACCAGGGGAAGAAGCTGACACTCCCAAATACTGGTCCCAAAGTCCATAGGGCACTAGTCTCTCACTTTGTGCTGGAAATTCTGGAAAAGCCACAGCTGCTGGTGTTCTGGGGTCCCTCCAGCCAGCTGCTGGACTGGCGCCCTGGGGCTAGAACCTCAGACTCATGAGGTCCTGGGCTCGGCTCCCAGAGTGCCGTGCTGGCTGCTCCCTGCTGCATGCTAGGCTGTCCTCAGTGGGAGGTTAGCTTCTCTGTGTCCTTCTGTGGGTGCTGGAGCTCCAGAGGTTGTTCAGAGTCCCCCTTTTACATAATTTTGAAGTGGTGTGGGCTGGAGTGCCGTGGAAGTGCTATTTCTACTCTGCCATCTTGGCTCAGGCCCCCGTGTATAACATTTTTAATATGTTGTAGTCTCTTGACTAAAATTATATTCAAACAAATAGTCTATAATATCAAGGGAATTAATGAAAAGAAATCCTAGGGAAGGTGGACTAGCTATGCCAGATTTTAATCTGTACTATACAGCAGCAGTCATAAAAACTGCTTGGTACTGGCAGAGGAGTAGAGTAGTGGATCAATGGAATAGATTAGGCGCAGGAGACCCAGCAGTTAATGAATATAGTAATCTATGGTTCGATAAACCCAAAGACCCCAGTTTTGGGGATAAGAATGCACTATTTGACAAAAACTGCTGGGGAAAGTAGAATACAGTATGGCAGAAACTGGGCATAGATCATTAACACCACATACCAAAATCCAGTCTAAATGCGTGCATGATCTAGGTATAAAGGATGATACCGTAAGCAATCTGGGAAAGCAAGGAATAGTTTACCTGTCAGATTTGTGGAGAGGGGAAGACTTTAGGACCAAACAAGAATTAGAGATCATTATAAAATGCAAAATGGATAATTTTGATTACATTAAATTGAAAAGCTTCTGTACAAACAAAGCCAATGTAACCAAGATCAAGAGGGAGGTGGGAAATTGGGAAAGAATTTTTATGACCTATGTCTCTGATAAAGGACTCATTTCTAACATATACAGAGAATTGAGTCAAATCTATAAGAATACAAGTCATTCCCCAATTGATAAATGGTCAAAGGATATGAACAGGCAGTTTTTAGAGAAAGAAATTAAAGATATCTATAAGCATATGAAGAATTGCTCTAAATAGCTATTGATTAGAGAAATGCAAATCAAAACAACTCTGAGATACCACATCTCTCCAGTCAGATTGGCTAAGATGACAAAACAAGAAAATGACAAATGCTGGAGAGGATGTGGGCAAATTGGAACACTAATGCATTGCTGGTGGAGTTGTGAACTTATCCAACCATTCTGGAGAGCAATCTGGAATTATGCCCAAAGGGCTATAAATAGTTTCATACCCTTTGACCCAGCAATACTACTTCTAGGGTTATATCCCAAAGAGATCATAGAAGAGGGAGGAATACCCATATGTACAAAAATATTTATGGCAGCTCTTTTCATGGTTGCCAAGAATTGGAAATTAGAGGGGTGCCCATCAATTGGGGAATGGCTAAACAGGTTGTGGTATATGAATGTAATGGAATATTATTGTGCTATAATAAACAAAGAGGAAACGGTTTTCATATTTACCTGTAGAGGCTTATACAAACTGATGCTAAGCGAGAAGAGTAGAATCAGGAGAAATTTGTATACAATCACAGACACAACATATGTGTAATGGCCAACTATGACAGACTAGACTCTTTTCAGCAATGTAGTGATATAAGTCAATCCTGAAAGACTCATGAAGGAGAGAAATGCGACATCCAGAGATATAATTAGAAAGAACTGAGCTTGAATCCTGATGGAAGCAAACTAATTGATCTTTTTCTTTTCATTGTTTGGTTTTATTTCTTCTTTACCATTTTTCATCCCACCTAGTACAATACGCCTTTGTAATTGGACTAATGTCTAATATGAATGTATTTGCAGATCCTATACTGAATTATATGCTGTAGAGGGGGGTGGGGGGAGGTAGGTAAAAGAAATTTGAAAATCAAGGAACTATGGGATTGAATCTTGTTAACTAAAACTAAACTAACAAATTAATTTTAAAAATAAAATAAAATTATATTCAAAATTATTTCATTGATATTCATTAGAGATATTGGCCTATCTATAGTTTATTCATCTCTCCCTGGTTTAGGTATAGTGTCATAATTATCTCATAAAAGGAGTTTGATAGGAACACTTTTTCTTTATTTAAAAATAATTTACATAATATTAGAATTAATTGTTGCTGTAAAGCCAAGCACAAGCAGCTTTCCAGAGTACTGCCACTGTGAATAGCTTTAAGGTTCTGATCACATAGTATAGTGAATTTCCTATTTATTCAGCAGTAAATTAAAATAAAACATTTATAGAAACCAAAATACCACAGTCACAATGTTATAACAGCCTATCACTAAAGTTGACCACATAGTTTTCACCAAAGTGGCCACATAGTTTTAAGCAAAAGATATTCAGTAAATCCCTTACTTAATCATCCTTAAGAAGCAAGCCTCCTTAAGGGACACAAAGTACAAAGGTCAAAGTTCTCCACCCCTATATCTCTCAGTCAAAAAGTCTTCTTTCTTCTTGATTGGAGTTTAGTTTCCAGTCATCCTTAACTCAATCATCCTTAAGAGGTAGAAGATACAGAGTACAAAGTTCTCCCACCCCTAGGCCACAGTAAATCATGATCTTCTCAGTAAGCATTAAGTACCCAAGGAGAGGTCTTTTCATCTTGACTCAAGGATGGCTCCCAAATTCCATGGTTCCTCTTCCATGGTCCCAGCTTTTGCCTGAATTTACCCAACTGTCACCTGAATTCAAAGTTAGGCAACTCTCAGCTCCTCATCCAATTCTTGTCCAGTTCCCATTCCATATTGAAGCTCACAATGTCCAATCCACCTCAAGTCCTTCACAGTTTCTGTTTCTGGGAAGAGAAACCTTAAGAGAACCAAAACAACATTCATACACTTTGCTAGCACCATCATCAATTCACTATCTGCCTGTGAAATCAAAACAGACCCACAAACAAGGTCTGAGAATGCAACACAAATCATCAGTATAGTCTCAGGACCTCCAAAACCCTCCTCCAGCACTTCTATAAATAGACAACAAGAAAATCCTCTTTCAGGGCTTCCACTAAGGTCCCAGAGCTTCCATACAATGTATTACAAACACAAATCAACACAAACAGAGTGCCAGCCACCACGAATGTTCCCTTCTCAGTTCTGCTCTTTCTCAGCTTGGGCTTCTCCTTATACATGGTCATTAGCTCCTCCCTGTTCCATCTCTTCCTGTTGCATCAGCAAGTTCCTCCAACTGTGGGGTTCACAAGTTCTGTTCTTAACAAAAGCTTGATATAATCAAGGGAAAGGCTCAAAAGAAACTTGAACTGAAACAAGGTGCTAAATAATTAAATAGCTCTAACAAGGTGCTAAGTACTTCTTTGCTTGCCATTACAGTTGCTTGAATTCACTTGCAAATCCATCTGATTTTTTTTCCTCTTTGGAATTTTTTCCCCTTTTGTCCCTCTTTGGAAAAAAATTTTTTTTGCTACTGTATTGATTTCCTTTTTTCCCCTGACATTAGGTGATTTACATTCTCTGCTTCCTGTTCACTTAATCTTAATATTTTTGTAAATAGTTATCCATTTCATATAAGCTTTCCAATTCAGAGCATGTAACAAATAAAATAGTTTATATTAATTTGATTTATTTGCTCCTCATTAGTTGTGAATTATCCTTTATCAATTTAGATGCTGAAATTTTGACTTCCCTCTCTGTTATATGAGTAGGTAAAGGTTCATCTACTTCATTCATTTTTCTAAAGCATTTGCTCCTACATTTACTTATCAAATTAATATAGTTTTTAAACTTTGTTCATCTTTTTTTAAGACTTTCCCAACTTCAATTTGTATGTTTTATTGGGGTGATTGATTTGTTGCTTTTCTAATTTTTTAGATTAATTACTTTGTTACTTTTTATCTTTTATTGATTAAAATATTTAGAGATATAAAATTTCCCATAAGAATAGCTTTGGCTACATTACAAGAAGTCTTGTTATGTTGTTTCAGTGTTGTCTTACTTTAATAAAATTGTCCAATTTCTCTGATTTGTTGTTTGATGTATAAATTTATTAGGATAAAATTATTTAGTCTGCATTTAAGTTTTGCTCTTTCTTATAATTATTATTATGCTAAGTAAAGAATGTAAGTACAGAATGCCTGTATGCCCCAGAAAATGACAAAGCATTGTTAACCATTCATAATGGAGAAATATGTATATTCCTTCTTATTACCATCAAATAAACACCAGGGATCCACTATATCTAACTTTTCAAAAATTATAGTCAAATCATTAATTTATTTCTTATTTGTATTTTTTGTTAGTTATATCTAGATATTAAAGGTACACATTGAGGTGCCCAACTACCAAAATTGTATAGTCTATTTCTTCTGTGATTCAGCCAGCTTTTCCTTCAAGATATAATTAGTGATTATATATGTATGTTATATACATATATATATATATACATATTGTGTAAAATATTGATTTAGATTTTAATCATAATGTGATTACCTTATCTCTTTTTCTCTTTTATTTTATTTGCTTTGTGGAGGGCAATTGGGGTTAAGTGACTTGCCCAAGGTCACACAGTTTATTTTTTGTGTTAAGTGACTGAGCCCAGATTTGAACTCAGGTTCTCCTGACTCCAGGGCCTGTGCTCTATTCGCTGTGCCACCTAGCCTCCCATCTTTTTTCTATTTTAACCATGATTGCTTTCTCTCCTGTTCCATCAGAGCCACTTATATATTTTTTTCGCTTTTTTGCCCACCACTCTAACAAAGTCAAAGAAGATGGAGAAAGAAATCTTATCACTGTTAGTAATCTATAACTGATGTGACCTATGCCTGTTTCTCTTCCCTGATTTTCTTCACCAGTCCAAAACAGCAGTATTTTGTTCTTATCTTTCTTTTTTATCTTCCCTTTATAATCAACTCTCCAAAACTGAAGTTTATTTTGCTTCAGATTATTTCCTCCTCTAGATTATACTCCCCCATATATTTATTTTCCTCTCCCCTTTCTTTTTTTTTCTTATTAACTTTATTGTGTTTCTATTTTTTTTGTGCTGTTTGTATATTCAACCCATTATTATTCAGTTTATTTAAGACTAAGGAGACTGTTCTCTGTGCTCTTCCCTCTATTTAAGCATACTCTTCTTATGTACCCCATTTATGGGATTAATTTGATCCCATTTATGAAAAATGGGATCAAATTTATAAGAATATAAGTTGTTAGAAACAGCTCTTCCAAGCCTCTCTGCCCCCAGATTCCCCTCAAACTATGTAAAAGGGGACTCTGAACAACTTCTAGAGCCCCAGCACCCACAGAATGACACAGAGAAGCTAACCTCTGGCTGAGGACAGCCCAGCAGCCCTGCAGGAAGGACCAGCGCAGTGGTCTGGGACCTGGCAGCTCGCAGAGCGCAGGAGCTGAGCCCAGGTCCGGGTGAGCCGAGGTTTTAGCCCCAGGGCGGCAGGGCCAGCAGCCAGCTGGAGGAACCCCAGAACACCAGGAACCCTGGCGACTCCAGAATTATCAACATAGACATGCCTAGGACAAAGTAAGAGGTTAGTGTCCTATGGACTTTGGGACCTGTATTTGGGGAATGCGTCAGCTCCCTCCCCTGGGGGCTAGAAGCTGCTGAGGAGACACGCCATTTTGTAGTTTTCAGAGGCAGATCCGGCTCCCAGCCTACAAATCGTGGGGAGATCCAGCGATCAGTCTTGGGGGGTAATCGCTCTTGCTTTAACCTCCTGGATCTGGATTGTGATCTAGGGTGGAAGTTGTGGGTGGGTTTACAGCTTGCCAGAAACGGAAGTTGCCCCCCACACGTTCGGGACGAAAATTCCTCTATCTGGCCTTAAAGCCATAGTGTGGCAACAAGCCCAAAAGTCAAGCAATTAAGTGGCAACATGCCAAGGCAAAGGAAACAGAAAAATGCAACCCTAGACTCCTATTTTGGGGGCATAGAGCGGAAAAGGACTGTGAGGTCAGAAGTCCTGCTCCAAAAGCCCCAGGGGAAAACATGAGCGGGTTGCAGGCCATAGAGGACCTTAAGAAGGACTTTAAAATCAAATAAGAGAAGTGGAGGAAAAATTAGAAAGAGAAATGAGAAGGATGCAGGAAAAGTATGAAATGAGGGTCAACAGCCTGACTGAGGAAAACAACACCTTAAAAAATAGACTAACTCAAATGGCTAAGGAGGCCCAAAAGGGCAATGAGGAGAAGAATGCCTTAAAAAGTCGAATTTGCCAGATGGAAAAAGAATCTCAAAAGTTCACTGAGGAGATTCATTCCTTCAGAGTTAGACTGGAGCAAATGGAAGCTAGTGACTTTATGAGAAATCAAGATGCTGTTAAGCAGATCCAAACAAACGAAAGATTAGAAGGCAATGTGAAATATCTCATGGGAAAAACCACTGACCTGGAGAATAGATCCAGGAGAGACAATTTAAAAATTATTGGACTACCTGAAAGCCATGATCAAGGAAAGAACCTAGAAATCACCCTTCAAGAAATTCTCAAGGAAAACTGCCCTGATATTTTAGATCCAGAGGGCAAAATAGAGGTTGAAAGAATCCACCGATCACCTCCTGAAAAAGATCCCAAAAAGAAAACTCCCAGGAATATTATAGCCAGGTTCTAGAATCCCCAGATCAAGGAGAAAATACTACAAGCAGCCAGGAAGAAACAATTTCAATATTGTGGAAACACAATCAGAATAGCCCAGGACCTGGCAGCTTCTACACTGAGGGATCGAAGGGCATGGAATATGATATTCCAGAGGGCAAAAGAACTGGGAATGAACCCAAGGGTCAACTACCCAGCAAAACTGAGTATTTTGTTTCAGGGGAAAATATGGTCATTCAGTGCAATAGAGGAATTTCAAGCATTCTTGAGGAAAAAACCAGAGTTGAATAGAAAATTTGACATCCAGACACAAGAAGCAAGAGATGCCTGAGAAGGTAACCAGGGAAAAGAAATCAAAAGGAACTTATCAAAGTTGAACTATTTACATTCCTATATGGAAAAGCAATAATGGTGACTGATGATATCTTTCTCACTATGAAAATAATGGAAGAAGGGGGTGTGGTCATATGGATACATATGTGAATGTGTGTGTATATGGTTACAGTTATATATGGATAGAGGGCATAGGTTGAATTTGTTGGGAAGGGAGAATACTCAAGGGATGAAATTATGAGGTGAGAGAGGAAAGTGGCAAGAGGAGATGGGGAGAGACAGGGTAGGGTAAACTATCCCATGTAGAAGAAGCAAGGGGAAGTGGTTGCAAAGGAGGGGGAGAATAAGGAAGGCTAAAAAGGCAAAACCACATTCACATTGAATTTGGTTCAGGGAGAAAATGTAATACATACTAAATGGGATATCTCAACCTGCAGCAGGATAGGGGGAAGGGGGACGAGAGGAGGGATGATGGATTGGAGGGCATCCTTGGGGTGAGGGGAGGTTGGAAGTACCCACTATAGAAGAGGGACAGGATCATGTAGGGAATGGACCAGGTGGGGGTGGGATGAGTGGGAGGGAATTATAAGCAGCCTTGTACAATATATCTACTATGATAATGTTTTGCATAGCTAGACATATACAACATATACTGAATTACTTATCTCCCAAGAAGGAATGGGTGACAAGGGAGGAAGGAAATGGATCTGAAATGTGAGGTCATAACATTAAATGTTTGAAATATATATAAATACTATTATTAATACTCTTTTGCTTGTAATAGGGAGATAAGATGTGCAGGCATTGGGACACAAAGATTCACCTTCCTGTAATGGAAAAGTCGATGGGGGTATGGGAGAAGGTATGGGAGAGAGCAGATTGGAAGAAGCGATATCTTCTGGGACTACTATTCTGGGAGGTTGGGTAGGGGAATAATGAGGGGAAAATGATTGTAACTCAAAATCTGGCGGAAATGAATGATGTAAAACAGAAGTTAATAAAGCGTTTGTTTAAAAAAAAAAAGAATATAGGTTGTTCCTCAATTTATAAATGGTCAAAATATATGGACAAGGAGTTTTTCAATGAAGAAATGAAAATATAGATAGTCATGTGAAGAAATGCTCTAAATCACTATTGATTAGAGAAATGAAAATCAAAAGAACTTTGAGATATCATCTTACACTTATCAGATTGGCTAAAATGATAAAATGGGAAAGTGACACATGTTGGAGGAAACATGGAAAAATTGGGACAGTAATTGGAACAAAAATTTTGTAAACTCATCCAACCATTTTGGAGAATGATCTGAAATTATGCCCAAAGAGTTATGAAACCATACCCTTTGACCCAGAAATCCCACTATTGGGTCTGTTTTTAAGGTGATGAAGGAAGGGGAAAAAAGCTTATATGTTTTAAAATATTTATAGTAGCTCTCTTTATGGTGACAAAGAACTGGAGATTGACAAAGAAATCAATTGGGGAATGGGTAAACAAGTTACAGTATATGATTGTGATGGAATAGTACTGTCCTATAAGAAATAATGAGCTGTTTGGTTTTAGAAAAACATGAAAAAAATTGCATGACATAATGAAGAGCAAAATGAGCAGAATCAAAAGAATGTTGTACACAGTAACAACAATATTATTCTAAGAATAATTTTGAAGGACTAAGTCATTTTGAGTATTATAAATACTCAAATCAGCTGCAAAGGACCTATGAAGGAAGATGTTATTCACATCGAGAGAATAAATATAAGTCTGGATAGCATGATTTTATGCATAGATACACATACATATGTGTGTGCATATATACACATGTACATGTTAGTGTCTGATGGTAGCCTTTGCGAGGGAAGAGTGGGAAGGGAGGGAAAAAATTAAAAATTGAACAGCAGAAAATGAAACAAAACTTAGTAGGAAGCAAAGAAGAGCATTATAGCATTGAAAATTATTTTTAATATTTGTTGCAGTTTTTTCCAAAGAAAGTAAATAGTGTGTAATGGAAAAAAAAGAAAAACAAAAAACTACTCCTCACTTTGTCATTTCTTGCCCAATGTACTTCTTTCCCCCTTTTCTTGCTTCTAATTGAACCAAGCAGTTAAAAGGTCCACAACTGGCACCAAGTTTGTCTTACTTAATACCCACCGTGAACCTTCAAGACATCAGGATTCTGAAGGAACACATATTTCTTCTCTCTTTGTTATAACATAAGCACTTCATCATCATTAAGCCTTCCATTTGGTAAAATGTAGTTAACTTTTTTAGTTTCCTCTTCACTCTTGCTTTAATGCTTTAAAATTTCTATTTAGCATTGTTCTTTCCATCAGGAACATTTAAGTGTCATTTATTCTATTAAAAGTAATTTTTCCTCTATAGAATTATGCTCAATTTTGAAGGTAAGTTACTTTTTGTTATAAGCATTTATCTTTTACCAGTTGGAATATCATATTCTATACAGTGGGGTTTTTTTCCTTTATAGTATTTCTAGCATAGCCTCATGTGACCATGACTATGGTTTCTTTGTGCTTGAACTCTTTCTGGTTGTTTGCAATTTTTTTCACTAGGAAGTTCTAGATTTTGGCTAATGTATTCCTTGATGTTTTCAGTTTGAGACTTCTTTCAGAAGGTAATCATTAAATACTTTCATTTTCACATTGTTCTCTAAAGGATATATGAAATTTTCTTCAATAATTTCTTGAAATATAGTGTTCAAGTTTTTGTTTGGTCATAGTTTTCAAAAGTCTGATGATGGTAAAATTACTTCTCTCTACCCATATTGCTGGTCAAATTTTTATGGGTTTTTATGGGATATTATATATTTTCTGTTAATTTTTTAGTCTTTGTATGTTTTGTAATCATTGTTATCATGTGGCATCATTGAATTCTATGTGCTTCATTCTATTTTGAGGGGAGTTCACTATTTGCTTATATTGTCTTTTATCTATTCTCAGATATGTGCTGTCCTCATTTTTTCTTCTAAATTCTCATTCCCTTTTTGATTTATTATTTTATCTATATTCTTTTTTGTGACTTGTACTCCTTGTCCGTAAGACTTTTTTTCCTCCCAGGTTCTGTTTGTAGTCATTGGGGGATTGCTTTTTCATCTGGGTTTCTCTTTTAGGCTTCTCTTAACCAATATTATTTCTTCATTGCGTTTTGTGTTTGATTCTGTTTACTTATATTTGTAACCCAATTGGATTTAGATTTTGTGCTTAGGATAGCCTCTCCACTCTGGCAATGTTAGATGGATTTAGTGAGCCTTGTTTGCTCTTGTCCTTATATAATGTAAATGAATCTGTCACTGCCAGTTTAGACAGAGAAACGTATTAGGACCACTCTCTGGCTTCTCCTTTAATTTCTTTGTATTTCATTGCAGGCTCTGTTCTGTGCCAGTCTCTGCCTTCTCTTTGCATAATCCCTAATTGAGAGTTGGTTCTCTCCTCTTGCTATCATCTTGACAAGTTCCAGTAAGATAGTAGGAATCATTCTAGTCTGAGTCCTTCTGAAATAACCCCTTTGGTGCAGGTGTTCACCTGGTCCTGTCTCCTGCTGTGGCTCCCAGTACTCCAAGAATTGCATAGCTGTGCCTGACACATAGAGTAACCTGAAGGAGTTGGTTCTGTACCCTGTTTCTGTGTTTTCATGACAGAGATGGGATCTGGCTTTAGGTCCTTGGTTACTGCAGTTTGTTCATGACTTTAGAACATGATATGGTTTCAGGTCTGCTTGTGGCAACCTGAGTTGGCTTTCCTGATGCAGTTCCTCTGTCACATCCATCAGTATATTTCCCAGAGATAATGCTGCCGTTTTCCATATCTTTGTTGGCTTCTATATTAGCTGAACTTTGCTGTTTTCCTTGGCACCACCCCTCTACCAGACTTCATAGGTCCTTTAGTTTTTCAGTTATAGACTAGAACTGCTGTTTCTCAGTTTTCTTTATTGTTTGTCACTCTGAATCTCTTTTTGGATATTTACTGGGAGGTTATGTACAAAAGTTCAGTTTCTATGCTATTTTTTATATCACCATCGGAACCATAAACATATCTTTGTGTTAAGTATAACTTTGTTCAGAAGGTGATTATGAAACGATTTCTATTTTCACACTGCTCTCTAATTCTAAAAGAAATCTGTTATTTCTTTCTGATTTCTCGAAATATGGTATCCAAGTTCTTTTTTTAAGAAAAAAACTATTGTTTTCATTGGCACAAGAAAATTTTAAATTTTTTTTGCTTTTTTTTTTTTTTTTGGAGGGCAATTAGGGTTAAGTAACTTGCCCAAGTTTACACGACTAAGTTTTTGTTTGTGTGTGTTAAGTGTCTGAGGCCAGATCTGAACTCAGGTCCTTGTGACTCCAGGGCCAGTGCTCTACTCACTGCGCCACCTAGCCACCCCTGCACAAGAAAATTTTAATCTCCTTAAACAAGTCTTCAAAATTTTTACAAACTTGTTTCCTTCTTTCACCCCACAAAAAATCCAGAATATCAGATCTTTGGATTAATTTATTTAAAAATTTCTCAGCTGTTTAATCTTCTCCTTTTCTCTTTGTTTTCACTGTTGAAATACTCACTAAATATCTCCAAGAGGGTTTAGCTTAGAAAGAAAAAGGAATTTCTCTATTTCAGTGCTATTTATAAGGTATAATTCTGACATATACTGAGAGAAATTGTATCATAATATTAGAAATGATTCTACAGATCATTTTAGCCCAACCCTCTAATTTCATATATGAGAAAACTTGAGACTCAGAAAGCTGAAGTAATTTGCCAAGAATGGACAAAACAAGCAAATGATGAGCCCCAAAAGTGAGCCCAAAAGATGAGCAGGTTTTCTTGAGAGAAAACTAGACAACAATAGTTTATAAGAGCCTGATTCATAAGTTAAGTAACATAAAATTAATATGTAACCATAGTCTCTCTTTAACCATTAGGATCAAATATCTTCCTTCTATTCAGCATTCAAAGCTTATCACAGTCCTGCCCAGTCAATCTTTCTAGCCATATTAGACATCATTCCCCTTTATGCTCCCTACAATTCAGACAAACTGGCCTTATTACTGTTATTTAGTAAGAATTCTGTTATTTATACAAGGCACTCCTCCCATCTCCATGACATTGCACTGGCCATCTCCAGTGTCTTAAGTGAATCCCCTCCTCACATCTACATCTTTAAAATTCTTAGGCTCCTTAAAAGTTAAACTAAAATGACAGCTTCTACATGAGGGTTTCCTGAGGATTCCCCCACCCCAACCCCACCCTACCCAAATCACTAGTACTCTCACTACAATATCTTTTTTTTTTCTATATGTCTATAAGTACATGTTGTGTCCCTCGATAGTATATGTTATTCAAGGGTTAAGACCATTTCATTATGCCTTTGCATTCCTAGTGCATAGAATAGCATGTAGCCCTTATTAGACAGGAAACCTGATTACACACTATTTTTAAATAGATAAAATTTTATATTTTAGAAATAATTTTAGAGCAGATGATAGAAGATATTTTTCCCACCCTGGAACCTTTATCACACTCACTTATTTATATTTAAATATTTCCCTTAGTGTCTATATTTTAAAAGATTCTTTAAAAAGTCCATATTCCTAACACTGACTTAATTTGTTTTTACATACAACTTTAATCCCATGATCTGCTACTTTAATGATTGACCAACTGAGGCCATAGGAAGCCCTGAACCCCAATTATCTCCCATTTCCACTTTCTTATCCTCAATCCTGCGTAACAACTCCCTCCCCACTAAGTAATTTTTCTGATCCCTATCCACAGGCTACTCAATGTCTTAGGAGAAAGTAATTTCATCCATCATAAATTTATGTGGCTTAATCTCAGCTCTTTTATCTTTCCTGATCAACAACTTTCTAATCCATTCACTGATTCACCATCTCCTTTCCTGAGGTAACTATTTCCAACCTATTACTTTTTTTTTTTTAAACAAATACTTTATTAACTTCTGTTTTACATCATTCATTTCCGCCAGATTTTGAGTTACAATCATTTTCCCCCCATTATTCCCCTACCCAACCTCCCAGAATAGCAGTCCCACAAGATATCGCTTCCTCCAATCTGCTCTCTCCCATACCTTCTCCCATACTCCCATCGACTTTTCCATTAGAGGAAGATGAATCATTATGTCCCAATGCCTGCACATCTTATCTCCCAATTATAGGCAAAAGAGTATTAATAATAGTATTTATATATATATTTGAAACATTTAATGTTACGACCTTGAATTTCAGATCCATTTCCTTCCTCCCTTGTCACCCATTCCTTCTTGGGATAGAAGTAATTCAGTATATGTTGTACATGTCTAGCTATGCAAAACATTATCATAGTAGATATATTGTTCAAGGCTGCTTATAATTCCCTCCCACTCATCCCACTCCCCACCTGGTCCATTCCCTACATAATCCTGTCCCTCTTCTATAGTGGGTACTTCCAACCTCCCCTCCCCCCAAGGATGCCCTCCCATCCATCATCCCTCCTCTCATCCTCCTTCCCCCTATCCTGCTGCAGGTTGAGATATCCCATTTAGTAGGTATGTGATTTTCTCCCTGAACCAAATTCAACGTGAATGTGGTTTTGTCTTTTTAGTCTTCCTTATTCTCCCCCTCCTTTGCAACCACTTCCCCTTGCTTCTTCTACATGGGATAGTTTACCCTACCCTGTCTCTCCCCATCTCCTCTTGGCACTTTCCTCTCTCACCTCATAATTTCATCCCTTGAGTATTCTCCCTTCCCAACAAATTCAACCTATGCCCTCTATCCATATATAACTGTAACCATATACATACACATTCACATATGTATTCATATGACCACACCCCTTCTTCCATTATTTTCATAGTGAGAAAGATATCATCAGTCACAGTTATTGCTTTTCCATATAGGAATGTAAATAGTTCAACTTTGATAAGTTCCTTTTGATTTCTTTTCCCTGATTACCTTCTCAGGCATCTCTTACTTCTTGCGTCTGGATGTCAAATTTTTCTATTCAACTCTGGTTTTTTCCTCAAGAATGCTTGAAAGTCCTCTATTCCACTGAATGACCATATTTTCCCCTGAAACAAAATACTCAGTTTTGCTGGGTAGGTGACCCTTGGGTTCAGTCCAAGCTCTTTTGCCCTCTGGAATATCATATTCCATGCCCTTCGATCCCTCAGTGTAGAAGCTGCCAGGTCCTGGGCTATTCTGATTGTGTTTCCACAATATTGAAATTGTTTCTTCCTGGCCGCTTGGAGTATTTTCTCCTTGATCTGGGGATTCTGGAACCTGGCTGTAATATTTCTGGGAGTTTTCTTTTTGGGATCTTTTTCAGGAGGTGATCTGTGGATTCTTTCAGCCTCTATTTTGCCCTCTGGATCTAAAACATCAGGGCAGTTTTCCTTGAGAATTTCTTGAAGGGTGATTTCTAGGTTCTTTCCTTGATCATGGCTTTCAGGTAGTCCAATAATTTTTAAATTGTCTCCTGGATCTATTTTCCAGGTCAGTGGTTTTTCCCATGAGATATTTCACATTGCCTTCTAATCTTTCATTTGTTTGAATCTGCTTAACAGCATCTTGATTTCTCATAAAGTCACTAGCTTCCATTTGCTCCAGTCTAACTCTGAAGGAATGAATCTCCTCAGTGAACTTTTGAGATTCTTTTCCATCTGGCAAATTCGACTTTTTAAGGCATTCTTCTCCTCATTGCCCTTTTGGGCCTCCTATGCCATTTGAGCTAGTCTATTTTTTAAGGTGTTGTTTTCCTCAGTCAGGCTGTTGACCCTCATTTCATACTTTTCCTGCATCCTTCTCATTTCTCTTTCTAATTTTCCCTCCACTTCTCTTATTTGATTTTTAAAGTCCTCCTTAAGGTCCTCTATGGCTTGCAACCCACTCATGTTTTCCCCTGGGGCTTTTGGAGCAGGACTTCTGACCTCACAGTCCTTTTCCGCTCTATGCCCCCAAAATAGGAGTCTAGGGTTGCATTTTTCTGTTTCCTTTGCCTTGGCATGTTGCCACTTAATTGCTTGACTTTTGGGCTTGTTGCCACACTATGGCTTTAAGGCCAGCTAGAGGAATTTTCGTCCCGAACGTGTGGGGGCAACTTCCATTTCTGGCAAGCTGTAAACCCACCCACAACTTCCACCCTAGATCACAATCCAGATCCAGGGAGGTTAAAGCAAGAGCGATTACCCCCAAGACTGATCGCTGGATCTCCCCACGATTTGTAGGCTGGGAGCTGGAAATGCCTCTGAAAACTACACAGTGGCTTGTCTCCTCAGCAGCTTCTAGCCCCCAGGGGAGGGAGCTGACGCATTCCCCAAATACAGGTCCCAAAGTCCATAGGACACTAACCTCTTACTTTGTCCTAGGCAAGTCTATGTTGATAATTCTGGCGTCTCCACAGCTCCTGGTGTTCTGGGGTTCCTCCAGCTGGCTACTGGCCCTGCCGCCCTGGGGCTAAAACCTCGGCTCACGTGGACCTGGGCTCGGCTCGGCTCCTGTGCTCTGCACGCTGCCGGCTCCCAGACCACTGTGCTGGTCCTTCCTGCAGGGTGCTGGGCTGTCTTCAGCGGGAGGTTAGCTTCTCTGTGTCGTTCTGTGGGTGCTGGGGCTCCAGAAGATTTTCAGAGTCCTTTTTCACATAGTTTGTGGAGAATCTGGGGGCAGAGAGGCTTGGACGAGCTGTTTCTACTCCGCCATCTTGGCTCCGCCCCCCAACCTATTACTTTTTGCTTAAACTCCTCCCTAACTCTTAAAGCAGAAGATGTAGTATTCCAGGTCACTGAAAAGACTTAGGTCATCTGACTGGAGCTCCCTAAACTCCTCCATTAAAAACTTTTATACTTTAAAACTTTTATCATCACCTACTCTTTCTTCCTTTTCTCTTGTATAAAGAAAAGGTGTGCTTTTTCCTTGTTAAAGTTTCTCTAATGAATGTTAGATGTTAGATGCTAGTATGTTCAAGCCTATCTAAACCTTTAAAATAAAAAATCACCTTGTCTTCACTTTGCTTGGCTGTTCTTTTATGTCCTCTCACTATAACTGCTATGAATTTTTTTAAAAAATATACCTATTATAAACTAAAAAGCATAAATTCCTTAGAAAATAACCCTCTACATTATTAAAAAACAAAACTGCTTGGGAAATTGGAAAGTAGTCTGACAGACATTAGGTTAAGACTGACACCTTACATCATATTTCACAATAAATTTTAAATGGATACATGATATTAATGGTAAAGATTATAGAGTGTTGGGGGCAGAGTCAAGATGGCAGAGTAGAAACAGGACTTCCGTGGAGCTTTGGCTTCCCCTATCCCAATTCATGTAAAATGGGACTCTGAACAAACTTTGGAGCTACAGAACCCACAAAATGACACAAAGAAGCTAACCTCCCGCTGAGGACAGCCAGGCAGGCCGGCAGGAATTGGCCAGCACAGTGCTCTGGGAGCCAACCCTAGCCCTGTGTGAGCCAGAGCTTTTAGCCCCAGGGCAGGCCTGACCAGCCACCAGCTGGAGGGACTCCAGATCACCAGCAGCTGTGGTGGTCCAAAATTATCAACACATAGATGATAAGGACAAAGTGAGAGGTCAATGCAGTGGGACTTTGGGATTCAGTAGTTGGGAATACATTGGCCTCTTCCCTCGGGAGAGAAGCCATTGAGGAGCTGCAGCAAAGCCTCTGCCATGTGGCAATTTCAGCCCCTGGCCTGCAGACTACAGGGGGACCAAGCAACCAGTCTCTAGGATTGTGGTCTAGGGTGGAGGTCCTGGGGTGTGTGAACAGCTTGCCAGAGCATGTGGAGGCTTCAGAGAGGGCACCCAACTAATACCTCCGGCAGCTGAGAAAACCCCAGCATTTGGGACAGAAGCTCCCCTCTCTGGTAGCAGAGTCCTACTGTGGCAAAAAGCCCAGGGTCAAGTAATTGAGTGGCAACATGACTAGGCAAAGGAAGCAAAACAAACAAAAAATCCAATATTAGACTCCTATTTGGGGGACAAAAAGGATCAAAGCATGGAACAGGAGGAAGACAGTGAAGTCAGAACTGCTGCACCAAAAGCTTCAAAGGAAAACACAAGCTGTTTAATAGGCTATAGAGGACTTTAAGAATGAGATAAAAGAAGTGGAGGAAAAATTGGGAAGAGATATGAGAAGGATTCAAGAAAATTATGAAATGAGAGTCAACAGCCTGATTGAGGAAAATAACTCCTTAAAAAATAGACTAACTCAAATGGCAAAAGAAGCTCAAAAAGGCAATGAGGAGAAGAATGCCTTAAAAAGCCAAATTTAACAGATGGAAAAGGAATCTCAAAAGCTGACTGAGGAGAATCATTCCTTCAGAATTAGATTGGAATAAATTGAAGCTAGTGAGTTTTTGAGAAATCAAGATGCTCTTAAATAGACCCAAACAAATGAAATAATAGAAGGCAATATGAAACATCTCATGGGAAAAACCACTGACCTGGAAAATAGATCCAGGAGAGACCATCTAAAAATTATTGTACTACCTAAAAACCATGATCAAAGAAAGAATCTAGAAATCATCCTTCAAGAAATTCCCCAGGAAAATTACCCTGATGTTTTAGAACCAGAGGGCAAAACAAAGGTTGAAAGAATCCACCAATCACCTCCTGAAAAAGATCCCCAAAAGAAAACTCCTAGGAATATTGTAGCCAGGTTCCAGCATTCCCAGATCAAGGAGAGAATATTACAAGTAGCCAGGAAGAAACAATTTCAATATTGTGGAAACACAATCAGCATAACACAGGATCTGGCAGCTTCTACACTGAAGGACCAAAGGGCCTGGAATATGATATTCTGGAGGTCAAAGGAGCTAGAATTAAAACCAAGAATCACCTCCCCAGCAAAACTGAGTATCATGTTTCAGGGGAAAATATGGTCATTCAGTGGAATAGAGGACTTACAAGTATTCTTGAGGAAAAAACCAGAGTTGAATAGAAAATTTGACATTCAGATACAAGAAGCAAGAGAAGCATGAGAAGGTAAACAGGGAAATGAAATCATAAGGAACTTATCAAAGTTGAACTATTTACATTCCTACATGGAAAAACAATAATTATAACTGATGAAACTTTTCTCAGTATGAAAATAGTTGAAGGGAATAGAAATACACACACACACACACACACACACACACACACATACCCATAGTCATATGTATATATAACTCAATTCCTACAAATTTTCATTACCCATTCTCTCCTTAACACATTACAGTATGACTTTTGCCTTTATCACTTTTCTGCATTTAACTTCTAGAAATAATTAATAACCTTTTACATATCAAATCCCAATGTTTCCTGTTAGTCTTTTTCCTCTTTCACTTCCCTGGAGAATTGAACACTTCTAAGAATTCTAGGATATAGACAAATGATAGCAACAAGGTTTTGAATATTAGAGTAGAAAGGTTCCATTAACAGAAAAAGTGAAATAAGAGAAAAAACAAGTTTAGAGAGAAATATATTTAGCTTATTTTGGGATATATTGACTTTCAGGTGCCAATTTGACATCCAGGTAGGGATGTCCTATAAGCAGGTGGAGATGTGAGTCTGGAGCTCAGGAAAGGGAAGTATTAGAGATATAGATTTAGAAGTTATCTACATAGACTTATAGTTATGATAGTGAATTAAGTTGGCAAGGGAGAGAAGAAAAAAGGGGCCAAGGTCAGAACTTTGGAGAACATCCCCCTAAAGTGGGTAAAAAAATGAAAGTGTCATAGATGCAGTAATTAGAGAAGTAGAAAGTGATATAGGAGTATGTGGAATCTCTGAAGTGAAAGAAAGGTAAGATACATAGAAGGAGGGAGTTTGAACCAAATCATAGAATCTCAGAGTTGAGAGAAAATGTCAAGTTCAGCCCATGCTAGAACAAAAATGCCCCCTCCTACATATTAAACAAGTGGCTATAGGGCCTTTCGTTTGAGTATCTTACTCCTATTTCCAGAGGAAGCCAATTCCACTTTTTTGGGGGGGATAGCTCTAATTGTTAGGAAGTTTCCCTTTACAACATTCCTAAACCTGTCTCTGAAATTTTTAGTTCCATATCCTGTGATGATCATATTTGATCAGTTGCCAGATAGTGGATAGTTCTACCCCCATTTTATTTTTAACATCGCTACCCTCCTCATTAGACCCATGACCAGCATACTGGGCATAGGTCCTTATTAATGCCAACATTGGCTATTTAAATAACTTTCTAAAATATCATATTGACACCACTCTCTGACCCTTTACTATATTCTTCATATCTCCATCAGTCTAATAGTCCATATGTATATTTCTAGCCATGTCATTCCTCTATTCAAGAAATCTTAATGGATTCATATTTCCTATCAAGTGAACTTAGATCCTTTTTCTGATATTCAGGGTCCTCTATAATCTGGAACCACTCTCTTTATCCTCATTTTCTACTACTCTATATGCTTTCCTAGAGCCCAATAATCTCCCAAATATATACAATATTTTCCTATGCTTTTGTTCATACTGCTTCCAATTCCTAAAATTTTCTTTCTCCCTTTAATTCTTTAAAGCCCCACTTAAATGCCAACTTCTTCAGGAAGCTTTCTCTAGTCTTCCTTCAGATCCCCCACAGGACTTTGTTCACATTTCCCTAAAGCACATATGAATTATAATAATTTGTTTAGATGTCTTGTGCCCTACTAGAATGTAATAATGATAATAATCCATTTCTATAATACTATATATGTATATATATACATATATGTATATATACACATATATGTGTGTGTGTGTGTGTATATATATATATATATGTGTATATATATATATATATATACTTTAAGTTTTGTGAAGTTCTTTCTTTACTGAGACACTGCCAAATGTTAGTATTGTTGTTGCCATTTTAGACATGGGGAAACTGGATTTTCTTAGTACTTGTACTTAACCCTTATTGCCTATTCCCTTTTGTCGTTGAGAGTCAGTGCCATATAGGATATAACTGGATTCTGATACAGTGTTCTAGTCTACTCTCTGACACATTGGACAAGTGACAACCCCTCATTGCCTTAGACAACTCAAAGGCATACTGACCTGCACTGTTAAAGGGACTTTTCTGTATCAATGAAGTCAGAGATCTAGCTCATCCCCCTACCCTTCTATCTCCAAGGTAATTGAAGAATTTTTTGGAAATTTTTCTTACCGTTTTTACTGCTACCAAATTCTGAAAAGAGAAGGAAGACCCTCTTTCTCTCCCTCCCTCCCTCCCTCTTTCTCTCTCCCTCTTTCTCTCTCTCTCTCTCTCTCTCTCTCTCTCTCTCTCTCTCTCTTTCTCTCTCCCTACTTATACCTCATTAAGAGAAAAACATAATGTAGGTTACAGAGATGGGTTTTCTGTGTACACACAAGATGGAAGGAAGATGCATTTACATTTCAGAAGAACATCCAGATTCACTGGTTCTCTTTGGAGGATTAGGGTTGAGGAGCAGAATGAGAAAGGTAAGGAGATTGAATAGGGATGTTAGGGTTTGTGGGAATGGAGATGCCTTAAGTAGTGACCTTCCCTTTCCCTTTTGATGGCACTTCAAAAGATAAATACCATCCACTGGAAGTCATTGGGGCATGAGCGACAGAGAAACTAGACACAAGGAAGTATAGACGGAAAATCAGTCAAGAAGTACATACTAGGCAGTTACAACGTGGTACACACGTTGGTAGGTCTGGAAGACACAAGACAGAAATATAAATACCCTTGCTTTCAGGTAGTTTACATTCTATCAGGGTAGATAACATATATGGCTATATACTTGTAAATACAAAAGGAATGCAAGGCAGTTTGGGGAGGGGCGGGGCACTAGCATTTGGGAGGATCAGGGAAGATGTCATATATCTCTTGGGAAGTAAAAAATTGTTTGAGGTAGAAGTGACCAGTGAGAACATTCCAGGTGCAAGATATAGTCAGTGAAAAGGATGGAGCAGAAGATCAGATGGAAGATTGAGACTAGAAATGTGACATTATTGGAAAAGATGGACAAAGCCATTTAGAATAAATAGACTGTAGTACATCAGAAGAGAAGTTATATCTGAGTCTGGAAAAGTAAGCAGGATATAAGGAGCTTTAGAAGCAGATCAGTTGATATTTTATTCTAGAGACTATAGGGAGCCACTAGGGTTTATTGAGCAGGAGAGTTGTAGTAGTATTTGAAGTTTCTGGGGCAGCTGGGAGGGAAGCCAAATTCCTGACATGACCATTCTATATTTGCCATTTATCTTTATCAAAGACCTGAAAGTAAGTCAAGGACAGCCTGCATATGGGTTGCTGTTTTTATTTAGTGTTTTGCTTCTACATTGCTAAGATTTATTGATTGCCCTTCCTCAGTAATAGATCTTTTTATTTAATGAAGTAAAACAATTAAGCAAAACCAACATTCCAGAGACCTTATCTGAAAGCGTAAGTATATAATTGAAGGAAAGAGTGGAGGGATTGGAAAGGTGGGAGTGTGAATGGGAGGTAGACTGTGGGGCAACAAATAAAGCCCCACATGAGGCTCTATTAGGTAAATTAGTAAACCTTATGAGCATCCACACCCATGGATTTTTTTATAATTCCTTAGCCCCCGTTGCTCAGCTATTGATCCATTTTATCTTTCCTTTTGTACTTGTTAATCACTAGCAACCATCTGTCCTAAAACTCATTTCTTATCTCTTCCACCTCAGTTCTCCTCTTCTCAGCTTCCATGCTTTATTTTACTTTTTTCATTTGTTCTTGCTTTTCTGACCCACAGGAATTAAGCAAGCCTTACTTTGTCCTGCCAACTTTGTACCTTTGGGGAGAGCCTCACCCTCACTCTGAGTATTTGCAAGGGTTGCAGACATACAATCCCTGCTATTATTCAGCCATGGAGTTGGTGCTTTAGCTGGATGGGCCAAGCTCTCTCAGCATCTGAGACATGAATGTGCAGCTGCAACATATTTGGCTGCCTCTTCCCTGCTCAAATCAGCTAATGGCTTACGGAGCCTGGAAGCCAGGGGCTTTGACTGCCTTTGCCTTGTAGGTGTTTCTTCTGCATGTCTGCAAAGGAGGATTGTCAGGGGAGAGGGGGTAGTCTGCTCTTTCCTTTGACTTAAATGTTAACCACACCCACATGAAGTAAGTAATGACATTTCTATTACAGATCATTATCTCCTCTCTTGCCTTAAATCACTGGGAAAAATAGAATTAGACATCTTGACCTCTCAATGCTAGAACGTTTCAGGGAAAGGGATAGAGACTGAACAATTTACTTACAAATGCCATTTATAAAACAGAAACTAAATGATTCCTCAATAGCCAGACTCATTTCAACATCCATATCTTTACACATACTACCCTCCCTCCTCATAGAACTTTACTTATGTGGAATTAGAAGACCTAAGTTCAAAGACTGCTGGACTGATTGCCAGCTGTGTGACCTTGAGAAAAATCACATAACCTCATTGATCCACACTATCTTCATCTGTAATTTGAAGTGTATGGGCTTCAGCAAATAACCTCTCACATCCTCTTCCAGTTTGGTATCTACATTCTTATGATCTTACTGAACCATGGCCTATAGCCAAGCTCAATCCATCCCAAAGATTCTCTTAACACCCAATTTTCCACTGATTTCTGTCATTAAATCATTCAACTATGTATAGACTGTAGAATACATTTTGGCATTTGGCTATATTTTGATGTGTATTTTGTTTTCTGTCATCCATGATGTCTTGCTGCACTACATCCTTGTAACAAGGAAGGGACAGCCCAGGTTCTGCACTTGTACTTCCCAATGAGAAGGAAAAGTTCAGAAAGCCAACAGCATATTGGCTGGAACTCATAGTCACAGAGGATGAAGCAGGCAAGAAGGGACTGAGATCTATATGATGAAGGGAATATTCATGTCAGGGAGATCACTTATAAACTTAATTTTTTTTTTTTTGCTTTTTGGAGGGCAATTGGGATTAAGTAACTTGCCCAAGGTCACACGGCTAGGTTTTTATTTGTGCGTTAAGTGTCTGAGGCCGGATCCGAACTCAGGTCCTTCTGACTCCAGGGCCGGTGCTCTACTCACTGCGCCACCTAGCCGCCCCTAAACTTAATTTTTTTAGCATATTGTCTCCTATGTTAGCTCAGCTAGTCCTCAGATTGTAGGCTTCTTGAGAGCAGGAAACATGCTGTTATTTTACATATTTGTACAACTGTAATGTACTTTAAAACTGTGATCCATTGTCGTCGTCGTCGTTGTCATCATTATCATCATCATCATCATCATCATCATCATCATCATCATCATCATCATCATCATTTCTCCTTCCCCAGTAGTTTTGATTCCATAGGAGGTGTTCAAATAAATAAATACTTGTTTTAAACATTCAGTGTTAGCACTGTCAGTTGTAGTTGCCATGGTTGATTGTTTTCTCCATGGTCTCAACCCCTAAATGACATCTATATCCAAGAGATATAATGTCTGGGAACTGGGGAGCCTCTAGAGTTCATCCTTTCTTCTTCTTTAGTTCTCTAGCTGCTACTTTGAACATTAAAGTTAGTTTGGAGGCTAGGAATTCAGAGTTGGGAAACTGAATACAAGAGCATCACTAATATGCATAGAATAAATTGGATAAGGTTTTCCAGGCGCCAATTACTCCTGAGCCCCAAAAAGTTGCAGATGGAGGGGCAGCTCTTTACCCTACTGGAGCTTTTAAGGACTGTTAAAAGGAAAAAAAAATGGGTAGACATGGCAAAGAGGTAAATTTAGACTTGATATAAGTAAACATTTCCAACAATTAGAGCTATTTCTTTTTTGTTTGTTTTTTGCTTTTTTGTAGGGGAGAGGGCAGGGCAATTGAGGTTAAGTGACTTGCCCAAAGTCACAGGGCTAGTAAGTGGTTAAATGTCTGAGGCCAGATTTAAACTCAGGTCCTCCTGACTCTAAGACCTGTGCTCTATTTACTGCACCACCTTGCCACCCTGATTAGAACTATTTCAAAGTCAAATGGGCTTCCTTGAGAGGTACTAGGTTTCTTCTCTTCACAGAAGACACAAAGTTTGGATAAGCTGGTATCATCTGATGCCCAGGGGAATCTTTTCTTCTTGACATGTTAATAATTCTTCAATGTCTTATGTTAGGGAATTTCAGTAGAATAATTATAATCTACAAATAATGAATAGTTTATGCATAATATATATAATATAATATATACACATATAATGTCATATCTCTATATAACTAGATAGATATAAAGATAGATATCTACATAGATATATAATTTAATATATAATTTTTGGGGCTGAATCTTGACTGAGATAAAATATTCACTCAAGAGAACAAGAGAGAGCATTTGGATAACCAGGTTATGAACATTGTAGAGTTAATTCTATTTCGGGCATAGGTTGGACTAAATGGGGATTGTGATTCCTTACAACTCTGAAATTTTGTGACTAACTGGCAATTGTCATTCTGTTACATTAAAGGCCAAGGGAAAACAATGAATATTATATCGACATGGACAAGCCTAGAAGCCACCTGCCCTCTCCTATCTACGGGTGAGGATACACCCTCATGATTAAGATTCAGTTCAATGTGCGTACCATTCATTATTGACAGGGCATACCTATTTGGCAGTTATATTTCAGCAAACACACTAGAGAATTATTAACATGTTAAGGGCCTCAAAATCCTCCTGGGTATTTAACAGATCCTTAATGGGTCAAAGGCAAGAAAATAATAATTTATGATTCTTTTTACATGTTTCTTCCTGGCAGTTTAGACATTATTAAAATGTTCTGAAAAAGTAGAATTTTATTTTTCCTTCTTTGCTCAGCCTGTTTTCCCTTTGCACTTCACTCAGTGAGGGCCATAAAATGAGCCTGTGCAGGTTCCTATTAACTGTGGTCAGTTTTAATTTCTGTTTCTCATGCACCAGAACAATGCTGATGTGTTGGGTTCCCAACACCGTGAGGAAAATGCCACAAAACAATTTTTTGGATTTGTTGGATTAAAAGAAAATGCTGCCTGCAATTTCAACAGCAAAATTTAATTCAACTGATCCACTGCAAAGGGGCCAAATTCCACCCCCCCCCACGTATTCCTCTGACCTTAACAAACCATCCCTAGTATGCTCAAAAGTGCCATTTAGAGGAGGAGGAGGGTGACATTGTATTTGCTATTGCTGTTTAATATATTTCCCTCCCTTCTCCATCCCATGCATAAACAAGTAATGTTGGAGCTGACCTTCCCTCAGTTGGATTCTAAACTACTAGAGACCAGGAATTACCTTTTACATATTAAGTCAACAAAATTCACAACCATGTTATGTAGAATTTCTATGAATTGAGTTCTAGTCATTTGCCTTGCTGATGCTCACAGTTATCTTCCAGTTCTGAGTCTGGCTCCAACATGAACCCTGGAAGGTTCTTTGTTTCTACCAAGCATGAATGCAGGGAGAACTCAAGAAAAAGGGATCAGTCAAGCTCATGGTAAAGCACTCTGTGGTTATTCTTAAAGATGCAACTAAGTTCTTTTGGAGAATTGTGACATTTCGGATCATAGCACTTCAGAATTAGAAAGGACCCTGGTACTGAAGTGGATTCACTTCATTTTACAGATAAATGAAAAAACTGAAACCAGAGACTTGAAGAAGTAGCCCAAAACTATTGTCAAAATAGGTACTCTAGAATATAGAGGCCCTGATTCCTAATCCAGTGCACTTTAAAAAAATACTGGTGTGACTTTGGGCAAGTCACTTAACCCCAATTGCCCTCCAAAAAGCAAAAAAAAAAAAAATACTGAATTTGAGAGAGAGAGAGAGATTTCCAAAGAAAGGAAGGAAGGAAGTAAAGGAAGTAAAGAAAGGAAGTAAAACAAAAAAAGAAAAATTATATGTAAAAATATATATCCTGTTACATAAATCATGCTTTTTAAAAAATGTAATAAATACAATATTATATCCAAAGCTATCCTGTTTGGCATATCTTTCACTATGCCACAGATCACGCTAAGTGATCTGTTTTGTTCCCCCAATAGCACTTGTTTTATGGATTATCTTATTCATGGTTTTCAGGGATCATAAGTCCATCTTTAGTTTTGTTTCTGGTTAAATAAAATGGTATTCTTGTCAAAATACTTGTTGAGAAGTATTCAAGTAATGAAATAGCACTAAGATGCTGATTGCCACATCCAAAAAATTGGATTCTTCTATCTTCAGGATACATTATTATGCAATAGCTGGATGCTAAGAAACATTACTGAAAACAGAGAAAATCTAATTGGTAACTTCTGGAATACAATAATTAAAATAACCTTTATGGCACAATCATGATGTGCCTATCTGTAAAAGTCTATGGAAAGCATTTGAATCTGGTTTAAAAAAAAGTACCACCTATCAGATGATTTCAAACCCTTTGTTCTGTGTCTGCTGTCATCATCATTACTTAGTACTCAGTCTATTCTGTGCCCAGTAGTTTAATCTGTAGGGGAAGAAAAGTGCTTTGCCAACAGCTCTTCACAAATGAGAATTCTTGCCTATGGGGTACTGTATTAGCAGTGGTGAGACATTTGCAACCAAACAGTCATTAACAAAATCAGGTAATTTCTACTGTGGTGAACAAAATAATGCCAAACCTACTAGCTGTCTGGGTTTTTGGCTGCTTAATAAATCTTTCCTTTGTGCAGTACTGTGAATGTTGGCTCCTAGTCCATTTTACATCAGTCTGGCTTAAATGGGATAACTAGCATTGACCCCAAAGTCTCCACTTCCAAGAATGAAACTTTTTGGGAAGTAGTTTAGAAATGCTCAGGTGATCTTCACATCAGGTTTTGTTTGTTTTTTTTTTTTTTGTCCCACTTTCACATGTTTCTCAATTTCTCAAGATTGCTTGGAAATGGAAACATCTGAAGATGGAGACAATGTTTTTATGATATAATCTCAACACAAAGCAGAAGCTCCTGGAAATCTCACTTCTAAGGCTCTGGCCACCTATTTACAAGCACAAAGTTCAAAGGTCTCAGCTAAAATAAATATTTCAGTCTTTGATACATATTTCTGGCTTATTTAGGGCTTTACTAACATGGAATACTTACTTTGTTCACATGTTCCCACATGAGGTAAAAAATTTGTAAGCGCTACTCTATTCCTTCCCTTTCTAAAGCAAACAAAAACTACAAACCCAAGTGATTTCTTAGAAGTGAGAGCTATTATGGAATGTGATCTGTTGACTACACTGGAAGAGGTATCCCATTGGAAGAAACATAAGCTCCATTTTAATGATAATTGGAGTGACGGTACATCTGCATTCATGACTTTAGAAGCTTATACTGAGGAAAGAAAATCAGAAACCAAACAAAAGATATAATTTCCAATGACTTGGCTACTCCTCTGATCATTCTTTTTATTTATACTTTCTTGAGAACTGTGTTCTTTAGTCAACGACTCAAAAGCTTTGGCACAAGCAGACCAATGAGTTGTTCATGGCCACTTCTTCATCTTTAAATACTGAACACTTGTCCATCACTGGTGATTCACCTTACCGAATGACAAACTGCTACACCCAGATTTGACATTTTCCCTTTCTGTGGCCTTAGGCAGGGTTACATTGGGTTAAAGAAGGATCTTAGCAATAAAAAGGGATGTGCCTGAACCTTTTCCACAGAGAAGATCCCATGTTGGACCTATGGTTCCTTATTCAAAGGCCATCCCAGGTTGGTAATTTCTTTGAAATGGTAGACAGCCCTAGAACACTTTGTTGCCCCACCCCCTTCTAAAGCAGACCAACAAGCAAATAACTCCAGTCCAAAAAGGTGCTGCATACTGGCGAGTTCTAGGCAAAGAAAAAAAAAAGCCCCTCCCTTAAGCTATTCCAACCTTGGCTTGGGAAGAACATGGAAAAGGAAAAAAAAAGTTGGGTGTTTTTCTTCTTCTTTTTTATGTGTTCTGTCTTGTGGCGTCTTACTGCCAGAAGATATTGGAAAGCCCACAATGTGCAATGTGGAGCTTTAAAAATAAATCCTGTCATGGAGCAATCCAAGTGGCTTGCCATGAAAATGAAAGTCTCCAAGTTTGCCAAAGCTGAACAAATCTGAAATCAAGCCTACCTAACATCCATGGCAAATGTGAAAGAGATGAGGAAAAGAGAGAAAAAGGGCGGTGAGGGGGCAGGACTCCACAATGGCACCAGAATAATGCAGAGACCAAATGGGCTGGATGAAGACCAAGACGAGTCAGAAGGGTGTACCTTATACTAGTCATTACCATGGCAAGAGTGTACTGTACCAAGGGTGGGGTATGTCTGATGAGACATGTCAGTGAAGCAGAATGGTTGAGAGGAAGGAACACTGGACAAGGAGTAGAGAGATCTGGGTTCTAGTCTCAATCCTGCCATTAAATTGCTTATGTGGGCTGGGGCAAATCACTTAACCTTTCTTGGTCTCTGTTTCCTCATCCTGAAAATGAAGAAATGTCATTAGATTACACCTAAGATGCTTCTCATCTCTATAATTCTAAATCACTAAGCATTTTTTCAATCCTTTAGGAAGCTTTTTTTTTCTCTTTTAAGGGATATTATTGTCCTTATTTTTTTGTTGTTCTGTCATTTCAGTGATATCCAATTTCATGGCTCCATTTGGGGTTTTCTTGGCAGAGGTACTGGAATGGTTTGCCATATTGTTCTCTAGCTTATTTTACAGATGAGGGAATTGAGGCAAACAAGGTTAAGTGGCTTTCCCAGGGTCATACATCTAATAAGTGTCTGAGGCTCAATTTGAACTCAGGAATCTTCCTGTCTCCAGGCCTGACATTCTATCCACTGTGCCACCTAGCTCCTAATGGTTGTCATTGCTTCACTGATAAAGAAATGTATATTATAAGACTAGCTGATCTCCCCTAAATCATGGAAAGATCTAAGGGCAGCTTTAGAACTGTATCCATGAACTATTATTCAAATTCTGTGTTTATTGGCCAAACAAAGAAGTGTAAACTAATTGACATGTCATTCCCAAGATATAATCAAAGAGAATACTGGAAATTCTCTATTCTGGCTTTATAAACCATTCAGATCATTGTTTTCTCAGATACCGTTAGAAAACATACATACATTGTGCTCCTCATAAGGTGGAAAAGATGGCATTCCTACTTTATTCCTGCTATAAGGGCATGATACCTCTTTTTAAAGAATAGTTGCTTCTGATTACCATTCAGCTAGTGATAGCATAAAACAGGGCCAAATTGACAATTTCCTGCTGAAACAAGTTTTGCCACTCCACGCCCAGGGTTTTCTCCAAAACATTGGCTAAAATAACAGGTGAGTGTCTAGTACAAAGTGTTTCCAAAAAGTGCAAGCTGTGTCCAGTCATCTGGACAGACTGTTGCTGGATCTTTAGGTGTGTTCACTATATTTAATTCATCCCTTCTCACTCTCTCTAATAAAACCCTACTTGGATAAGAAGCGTAAATGAAGCAGCAAGATTTAGAGGGAAAAAAAAAACCACTGGAATAGAAGTCAGTGACCTCAATTCTCAAAGATTTTGCCAGCAGAGCAAAACTCTGGAAAGTCCTATCAAGTGAGAAATGCTTCAGACACAGGTCTGGTAACAAGCTGTATCTGCAATCTGATGACCAGCATATTTCAATTTGGAAAGGCAGCACATGAAAACGTTCTACTGTGTTATTGAGATCTATATCAGTGAAAGGCATACACATACTAACGAATCTATAAATCCTTAAAATAAGTAAAAATTTGTTCTATCTCTATTTATCCATCCATCCATCCATCCATCTATGTATCTATCTAACATGTCCCAAAGGTTTTTTCACTTAGTATCAGACAGTCGTGTAAGGGAATTCTTAGCACCAACCCACATCTCTAGGGACTCAGAGTCTGCAAATGTATAACTTTACTTTAGGCAGGCATGAAAAATAATCATCATACTAAATATTGCAGGTCAAAAAGAAATTGTAGAGGTAGGAGTGGAGTGTGCATAGAAGGAAACTTAATATAAATTAAATTTAGTACAACTTATTAAAGCATTTCCTGAACTGGGTGATATGTGTGATCCTTCTTTAGGAGAGATTTGAGTGAGGTTGACTTTTTTAAGTCAGTGGTGGAAGAGGGGAACACTTCATACCTTGGTGCTACTAGGGACTTAATATTTACTCGTTGCATTAATGATTGAAGTAATCAATCACTTAATGCTTCAAGCAGATGCTTGCATGCTGGTAGGCATCCTGGACATAAAGTATATGTTTTTAAATTTTATAAATGATACAGTCATTTTTTTACCTCCTCCATACTGTTGGTTTATAGGGTACTAAAAATTGCATTGGTGATAAAGTTGTGTAGGAATGAAATCTGATATGGTCTCATGGGTATATTCTTATAGCACATCTTCACCTTCCCCTTTTCCCCATTCCTATTCCTAGAATTGGATTGGGACCTTAGAAGTCCCCTTACTACTCCTCTCCTCAGACTCTATTATAAGGTATCCCCAAGGGCTGAGTATTTCTATTATCCCTCATAAGCTCTCCTCCTATGTGTTCCTTAGTTTTTATAAAATTGTATTTATTACAAAAAGAGAGAAAGGGCAGAAAATTTTAAAAATATGACACATAGACCTTGCATGTACAATTTCCTGGGTCTCAAACTTAAAGTACAAATTAGGCAGGGTCACATGTAAGGGAGCCCATGGAGCCAAGGAATACCTCAGATCCCTGACCCTGGGATTCCTTTTCTCCTTTTGTGAAGTTCCCACCAAATTAACAAATCCTTTGCAATTGACTAGTCACACCCTGGCTTAGCTGGGCTGGATCCTTCCAGGGTGTGGTGTCTCAGATGGATAGGTCAATAAACTTCTGTGTTGGGTCAATCAGGTCTCTTGGATGCTGTGCTGGTTGTGTTGTCTCTTCATAAGGCTTGGCTGTTGCTGGTACTATCCAGTCCAGGGGAACTGCTACCAATTTTAGTTCCTATGGGGGTTGTTAACGGCTTTTCCAACCTTTGAAATCTCATGAGGAAGAAATGAAAGAAAGAAAGGAAGGAAGGGAGGAAAGAAGGAAGGAAGGGAGGGAGGGAGGGAGGAAGGAAGGAAGGAAGGAAGGAAGGAAGGAAGGAAGGAAGGAAGGAAGGAAGGAAGGAAGGAAGTTATTAAACAGGCACTATGCCATGGTGGGTAAACTAGCTAAAAAGTCCTTTCCTGCCTGAGATTACCCTGATGTTCAAAGAAGTTTGTACAAATCAGAAAGGTCATTTAATGAATGGAAAGATTTGTCTAGGAAAACAATAGCAGATTAACATTTTAAAAATCACAGGCCATTTTCTAAATATCAAAGGTAGCTATAAACATTAGCCTCAAGGAAATATTTTTACTTTAAAGTGAGAATAACTTAAGTCTAAGTTGGATCTAAGCTTATGAAAGAGGCGAGAACAAAATATTACTTACTTTTGAGCAATTACATCAGCCAATTCAGTCATTACTTTCCAAGATTATTACCAAATATCTCCTCCAATATCTGTCCTTTTTCTTATATTACCTTTCTTTAGCCTACCAGTTCTAGTCTTTTTCATTTATGCCTAAATGTCACCATAAAGATCCTTCTTTCCTTATATGGCATTGACTCCATTATTTCATGTCCTTCTATGTAGCTGAACATAATCTTAAAGATTTTTCTTTTCATCATCCCTCATCCCTCTTTCATGTTTCAAAAACTTCTTTAATGTTAACTAATATCTATTAAGTGCCTGCTATATAGGCAGTGATTTGCTAGTCACAAAGAATAAATCTGACACCATCTCCTTCTTAATGAGGCTTACAATCTCTTTCAGTCAAGCTGGACTTCTGTTTTCAGTCTTTTGCAATGTTGTCTTCCATTGTTCAAACAGACTCAAGTCTCTCTATGCACCTGCTGAACTATTTCCCTTATTCCTAATGTGATTTAATCATTTTCTCCCTAGTATAGACTTTTTTTCTGTTAGGTGGAACAATAGCAACACCAGTAAGCTAATATTTATGGCACATTTTACGTTATTCAAAGCCTTGTCCTCACAACAGTCATTTAAAGGCCATCAGTACAAGTATGATCATTGCTATTTTTATGGATAAAGAAACCAAGTAATAGAAAGGTTATATAATTTTGCCCAGGGTCATATAGCTAGAATCATCTGGGATTCAAATACAGTATTCTTCTAGGTTCAAGACTGTATTGTTTGCACAGTCATTGATATGTTTTGTGGTTTATTTTTTATGCCTCCTTGAGTGGCTATCTGTTCCTTGAAAATAAAGAACCTTCTACTTACAGTTTCTGTGGGAAGGAATAGAAGGAGTAGGAGAAGAGAGGACTTGAGCAAAATAAAAAGGACATTTTTAGGTGACTTAGATGGATTTGAGTTAGTGAAGTAGGTCAGAAGATGAATTCCATGAAGAGAACATTGACAAAATTTGAGAGAAATTGAGAAATATTTGGAAAACAATCTCATTTTGCTTTTGAATTTGAGGGAAAGGATCAATGACAACAATGAAAGAGAATAAAGGATTACAGAAGACAAAGAAGGTTTAAGGGAATAGACCTGAAGAAGTATCTAAGAAAGGTTAAGAAGAATGTAGTTGGCAAGGCAAGACAAAATAAATAATAAGAGGTAAGCAGAATAATTTGAGGGTAATGCAAAGTAAGAGAGGTTGTTGAGTGGAAGAAATTGGTGAAAGACATAGGATATTGATGCAAATCTGAAAAAAAGAGTGGGTAAGACTATGAGGTTGTTGATGAGATTAGGGAAAGGAAATTGAGTGGGGTTGTTAAGTTATTAGGATGAAATAATTGGCTATAAAGGTTTTAAGCAGATGCTAAGGGGTGAAGTATAAATAATTACAAATACATCTTTAAAACTCTGAAAATCTCAAACATTGTGGAGAGTTGAGTCAAAGGTATAATATTTGTAGTTCTGCCCAACCAAGTGTTCCCTGTGTTCCATGTATAGGCTATTCTTTCTCTTGGATGAGAAGGCCAAAAGACTTGACAAAATTATATATATTCTTCAGTTTGTTACGCAAATTGAACTGTCCTGAATGGAAAAAAAGAAGAGGTATTTCACTGGGAAAAAGGCTGGATGAGGTATTGCCGTAAAGGAGGGGAGACAATGTTTGTTAGGATGGAAAAGCATGAAAGAGTGTTATAAAGAGCAGAAGGGGAAGAAAAAGAACAAGTATACAATTAGAGCTTAAACATAGATTTAAATCTTTTGCTCAGAGATTTGGACTAGAGTTTCTGAAGAGAAAGATAGCAGAAGCACAGAAACTACAAGGTGAGAGATCCTCCAGTAGAGATAAGAGGAAGAAGAGAAATCTGACAGTAGTGATTCTCTCTTCAGGGTGACTGAGGAAGCAATTTGTTGTTGATATAACAATAAAATGGTCTATGATCTTCCCAGACAATATAGATGAAGCATCATAATGAACCACCCAATATTTATCAAAATAGATCACAACTATCTTCTGGTGATTCACATAAGCATTAATTACACTGTCTGAAGATACCTAAAAAGTATTCACAATAATTATTGAGTCTCGAATAATAATCTGGAGACCACAGAAATATAGACTGTGTTTTCCTCACTTTTGCTCTTTGAAGGAAGATGGAAAGGAAGAGTTATTTATTAATACTTAGTAGGTGCCTACTGTGTTCCACGCATTTTGCTAAGCACTTTTCGAATATTGTCATTGAAGGCAAGGGGTACAGAAAGGAGAATTTAATTTGAGAAGAAAATTTAATTTGGTAAAAGGATTTCATCTGAAAATGGGATTTGAATTTCTGGGTAATAGTATAAAATATAAAAATGACAAGATCCTGACCAGAGATGGGGTACAAAGAAACAAAGGCTGCTAAGAATATATTTACTGAGTACCTTGAAATGTTAATCAAAAGGGATCTATACTAAAAAGAATGGAGGAAGAAGAAATATATACATATATATTCATTCACATACATATATACATACAGATATATATGTACCTAACATGAGGAATATATGTCCCTCTAGTTAGATGCAATACAGAGAAGAAAGAAAGAAGAAACAGTGGCTGAGATACCCAGAATTTTATAAGAGACAAAAGACAAGAAAAGAGTGAGAAGTAAAATCCATGGCCCCAGATGCTTTTATTCAAAATTTAGGCAATATATAACAGAAGCTATTGATATTAATTCAAGGAAGAAAAATTAATCATAGGTGTTCCTGAGAGTTGATGGGATGAAACAATGACTAGAATATGGTTCTGGATGGACATACCTTCTATAAAAGAAACAAAATAGGTAAGATGAGGAGAGTGGAGATTATACATTAATATAGTATGCTCATTTGAGAAAACACAAGAAGCAGAGAAATTCATGGAGGAAACCATTTGGATGGCATATCAATGAAATATATACCATTTGGAGATATGACAAATAAGATGTGAAGTAAGACAAATAGATGTGGAATTTGGGGTACAGATGTGGAGTCAAGGATAAACCTGGACCATGATGATGGGGCACATAATTTATCAAGATATATATAGAAATTCTCTCTCTCTCTCTCTCTCTCTCTCTCTCTCTCTCTCTCTGTCTCTCTCTCTGTCTCTCTCTCTGTCTCTCTCTCTGTCTCTCTCTCTGTCTCTTTCTCACACACACACACACACACACACAACTAATAAACTCATAACTTCTTGATTTGCCTTAGTGATAATTTCATTTCATCATACAAAAGGTAGAGAAATCAATAAAAGAAAATTCCATCCTGAATCTAACAGTAACATTAATATAAAATTTTAATACTTGAAAAGTAATTTTCTAAATATCATCTCATTTTATCCTCACAACCCTGGAATGTAGGTGCTTTTGATATTCCCATTTTATAGATGGGGAAAATGAGGCTTGATTAGGGTCATATAGCTAGTAAATATCTGAAACTGGATTTGAACTGAGGTCTTCCTGACACCAGATCCTATGTTCTATCTGTACCACCTAGCTGATTCTAATCTAAAGGGGAAGTAACTGGTTGCTAGGATGGAAATGATGGAAACCATGGGGTCATAGGGGAAGTGTCATTCCTTCATAACTACCACAAGATTGCAGAAGGACAAATGCCCTGATGTTCATAAAAGAGAAGATAATAGAGTCTGCAAACTATGGGCCAGTGAGCCTGAATTCCTGGGGAAATTTCAGAACAGATCATTAAAGAAACATTTGGTGAACCTTTAGAAATTGGGGCAGTAATTACAAAGTTCCACAAAATTTCATTAAGAACAGGTCGTGTCAAACCAAGGTCATTTCATTTTTATTTGACAGGTTTGTTAAACTAGTAGATAAAGGGAACATGGTGAATATGGTTTATTTAGTTTGTAGAAACACTTTAGATAAAATAATTAATACTATTCTTATGGGGAAGAGAGAGAAATATGGACTAGACAATAATGTAATTAGATGGATTCACAACAGTGTGGATGGACAAATTCAAAAAGTAAGTGTTAATGGTTCAGTGTTAACAGAGGAGGTTCTCTCTAGTGGAATATGCCAAGGATCTATGCTATGTGAAATCTTTATCAGTGGCTTGGATAAATATATAGATGGCATCCATTATCACGTTCACAAATAACATTGTTGTTTTTCCTTCGTTCTCAGTGTGGACTGATGATAGCAGGAGGGCCATATCTTGACTTGCAAGTGAATTGGATTTAAGTGAGGCAGAGCTGTGCAAAGTCATCAGCCTCACTTTCTCCTCCAGTCATCATAATCCAGTGGCAAGACATAGGTTAGGTTAGGACAACTGATGATAGCCCTGGATGCAGTGAAAGACCTTGGCCTTTCTAAACTAAGGTCTTTCCCAGGTCTCAGTTTGTCTGAGGCAAAGTATTAACATAAAGCTAGGAGGGATAGGTAACATAGTGAATGACAGAATTTGGATCCAAAAATATACTGACTAGTTAGAATATTAGGATAAATATTTTTAAATACTTAATAGATTTTTCTTTTATATCACCTACATTTCCCAATATATTTTTCCCCAGAGAGCCAGTGTTCATCATACTGAATAAAGAACCAACACATCAAAAATCTCTGATATTATCTGTAGTGATCCGATTCCAGGGGTGTGCTGGTGAATGTTTAACAGCTGGTGCTCTGAAAATGCAAGACACACTTTTCAGGTTTAATCAGAATCATGAATAGTTTTTCTGTCACTTTCTTAGGTCTAGA
This sequence comes from Gymnobelideus leadbeateri, assembly GCA_011680675.1. Lineage (NCBI taxonomy): Eukaryota > Metazoa > Chordata > Mammalia > Diprotodontia > Petauridae > Gymnobelideus > Gymnobelideus leadbeateri. The sequence goes on from WOXC01003455.1 coordinate 44,323, forward strand.
CAATTAAAAAAATCAAGTTCTGATTTTAGTATATGCCAGTTTCTGATGTAAATATAAGAATATCAAACAATCAGCTCTCACAAAGCATATATGAGCTGACTCCTACTTATCACTGTCACATCCAGTAGTTCCCTTGCTCTGAAAGTTCCTTTCTAACATGTTTTCTTTAGGGTCTACTATGGCCACTCAGTAAGTTGAAAATCAAGTTAATATAATTTTCCAGAATTCATTTTCAATTGGCTTGTTTTTTGTTCTTTCTATTTATATCATTGTAGTCATTGTTTATATTGTTTTTCTGCTTGTGCTTATTTCACTTACTATCAGTTCACATGTCTTCCCATACTTCATGGAATTCTTTGTAACTATCATATCTTACAACACCATTCTATTCCATTAGAAAATTATGTACCACAACTTGTTTAGCCATCCTTCTACCAATAAACATGTATTTTGTTTACTGGTTTTTGCTACTATAAAAGTACTATAATAAATGTTTTGATATATATGTTTTATTATTTATATATGAATTTATGAGTATGATATGAAGATATTTTAGTAATTTTTAAAAATTTTTCCCCAAACTGCTTTCCAGACTAGTTGGACCAATTCATAGTTCCCTCAATAGGAAAGTAGCATGCCTCTCTTCCCATACTGACTTTTCCCCTATCTGTCATTTGGGGGGCAGAGCCAAGATGGCGGAGTAGAAGCAGCACCTCCAAGGTGCTCTCCCCCCAGACCACTTCCAAACTATGTAAAAGGGGACTCTGAACAACTTCTGAAGCCCCAGCACCCACAGAACAACAGAGAGAAGGTAACCTCCTGCTGAGGACAGCCCAGCAGCCCTGCAGAGAGTGGCCAGCACAGTGCTCTGGGAGCCAAACCCAGGTCCGAGTGAGCTGCAGTTTTAGCCCCAGGGCGGCCAGGCCAGCAGCCAGCTGGAGGGACCCAGAACACCAGCAGCTGTGGCGATTCCAGAATTATCAACATAGACATGCCTAGGACAAAGTGAGAGGTTAGTGCCCTATGGACTTTGGGACCAGTATTTGGGGAATGCATCAGCTTCCTCTCCTGGGACCTAGAAGCCACTGAGGAGACAAGGCACACTCGCCATTTTGCAGCTCCAGTGGCAGCTTCAGCTCCTGGCCTGCGAACTGTAGGGAGATCCAGCAATCAGTTTTGGGGGTTAATCGCTCTTGCCCTATCTGTCATTTGCCAATTTGCTGGTTATGCGAGAAACCTCAGAATTGTTTTGATTTATATTTCCCATAATATTAATTATTTAGAATACTATTTCATATGTGTCAGTGGTTTGTGATTCTTTTTTTTTTTTAATTGTTTTTATTCTTTGACCGTCTATCAGTTGGGGCATGGATTTTGTTCTTATTTGTTAATATTGGTTGATTATATATCTCAGATAGAAGCATATCTCAGATATTTGTTTAATTTTTTCCCAATTAATCCCTTCTCTCCTTACTCCAGTTGCATTAATTTTGTGTGCGTAAAACTTTTAAATTTTATGTTATGAAAATTAGCAATAATAATATTTAGCATTTATATAGTACTTTAATATATACTTTAATAAAATATTTCCCCCTAGTTGATAAATAGCCTAAGGATAATAACAGGTAGTTTTCAGAGGAAAATATTGAAGCTATCTAATGTCATATAAAAAAAATGCTGTAAATCACTATTGATTAGAGAAATGAAAATCAAAACAACTCTGAGGTACCACTTCACACTTATCACATTGGCTAACATGACAAAACAGGGAAATGACAAATGCTGGAAAAGATATGGAAAAATCAGAACACTAATTCATTGTTGGTGGAGTTGATCCAGCCATTCTGGAGAACAATTTGGAACTATGCCCACAGGGCTATAAAAATGTGCATACCCTTTGACCCAGAAATACTACTTCTAGGGCTATATCCCAAAGAGATCATAAAAATGAGAAAAGCACCCACATATACAAAAATATTTATAGCAACTCTTTTTGTGGTGTCCAAGAACTGGAAATTGAGGGGATGCCCATAAATGAGGAAATGGCTGACCAAGTTGTGGTGTATGAATGTAATGAAATACTATTGTGCTATAAAAAATGATAAACAGGCTGACTTCAGAAAAATCTGAAAAGACTTATATGAACTTATGCTGAGTGAAGTGAGCAGAACTAGGGGAATATTGCACAGTCACAGTGTGTGATGACTGACTTTGATAGACTTAGCCCTTCTAGCAATGCAAGGACGTAAAACAATTCCAAGCAACTCATGATGGAAAATGCCATCCACATTCAAAAAAAGAATTATGGAGTCTGAATGCAGAGTGAAGCAGTCTATTTTCTATTTTTGTTTTGTTTTGTTTTTTCTTTCTCGTGATTCCTTCCATTTGTTCTAATTCTTCTATTCAACACGACTAATGTGAAAATATGTTTAATAGGAGCATATGTGTAGAGCCTATATAAGACTGCATGCCGTATTTGGGAGGGGGAATAGGAGGAAGGGGGAGAAAATTTGAAACTTATGGAAGTGAATGTTGAAAACTAAAATCAAATAAATTATCTTTAAAAATATTTTACATGTGTTTTCTCATTTGAATCTTACAACAAGCCAGTGAAATAAGTGCTATTATTACTCCCATTTTGCAGATAAGGAAATTGGGACCGCGAGGGTAAATGACTTGCCCAGGATCACACAGCTAGATATCTGAGGTAGGATTTGAATTCAGGTCTTCCTGACTCCAAGTTCTACTTTACATCTGCTATGCCAACTATATCTTTAATAGGTACTAATATAAACTCTTAGACTTCAGTACAAAAATCAGCTTCACAGATTCAGGATAGAGGAGGCATGATTAGAAATTGTTCTGAAAAAAATCTGGTTTCTAGTGAATTACAAACTACCTATGAATTGACAGTGTGATTTAATAGCCAAAAAAAGCTAAGCTAATGATAACTTGGACTGCAGTGAGAAATATAACTACTAGGAATAGGGAGGTCATAGATCCTCTGTTGTCTTCCCTTGTTAGATCTTGTTTGAAGTATTGTGTTCACTCTAATTATCATATTTTAATAAGGATATTGATAAGCTGAAGAGGATCAAGAGAACTGCAAGACTGGCTCATTAGGAGAGGAAAGGAATGGAGACATATATTGAGAAATGTAGTATTGTGAAACCAAATGTTATCAATTAAATATATTTTTTTAAATTTTATCACAATATTCTAGCCAGTTAATATCCTTTTGAATCCAAACTCTTCAGCAAGAATAGGTGAAGGATCTTGAGTCTGTATCATATGAAGATCAGATAAAGGAACTATGCCACCTAGCCCAAAGAAGAGAAGACTCATAAGGAGAGATAGCAGCTTTCTTCATTTATTTGAAGAACTTTCATATAGTGGAGGGATTATATGTTAAACTTGACAGAATCAAAAGCAATGCACAGAGGTTGCAAGAGAGAGATTTAGGCTTGATATTAGGGAAAACTTCCTAACAATCAGAGCTGTCCAAAGTACAATGACCTGCCTTAAGAGGAGTTGAGTTCCCTCATCTAGGATTTCTTCAAGGAGTTGACTATGTTATAATGAGGGTTCCTTTCATGTACATGTTAGACTAGATACCTACTGAGGTCTATTTCAACTCTCAAATTCTGGGGTTTAGGGATTCTGCTTTTTCTATGTTCCTTAACTCTTCTTCCATAATGTTTCATATAAAGTCTTTATTCAAAATGTCCTTCATCATCCAAAATGGCATTATATCTCCTGCCTCTAATTCTTCACACAAACTGTACGACATTTCTGGAGTAATGCTCTTTCTTATTTTCTCCTCTGAGAATCTCTCTCTTTCTTCAAAGTACAACTCCATTGTTAACTCCCATTCTTAAGCTTTATTTTCCTCTTCCTGATTAAATTTCACAGAAAGTAAAAAAGTGAATTAGATCTTTCCCCTATATCTCACTCACATTTAGATATTAAAAGTAAGTAAATAATTATTTTAATTTTCCAACTTATATTCAATATTTTCTTGTCATGTATATTGACTTCTAGGATTATATTGGCTTCTCCTTTACTACCTGGCTTCCTCAAGACCAGGAGTTGAAAAATATCATGTGAATATTTACTTGCTTGTCCAAAGTGACAGCTTTGAAGTTGTCATGCACTATCAAGTTAATAATGTGCACTGTGAAAGGCCTATAATTATGTAGTTACACAGAATGCTCTAACGGAGCCCATATAACCATCTATTGTGCAAATATGCATGAAGAAAAATTTTAAATCCCTATTATTTACTTGGTGGACTGCAACAACTCCTTATACAGGAAGGAAAAAAAAAAGTAATATGTGGGCATTTTATAAATAAGCCTTTGAGGAACATAAAGAATGCTGTATCTTTTGAGTTATTTACATTGATGCTAGACAAAGCCTTGGAAACTACTTGGTGAAACATTATTCTATAGTGTCTATGGATCTAGTCTGGTAATCTTATTACTGTCTGTATTACACATCACAAATACCTCCATTTCTGATTTTTAAATGTATAGATTAATCATCTTAATATTAGTCATTCTAATATTTACTGACTCCATGATTACCCCCTCTTTACTCATAAATCTTTCTCTAGAACACTGAACTCTCTGAAGCAATCAGAGCCAAAGGGTAGGGGTGGGGGTGGGGAAAATTGGGCCAAGAGCAGCTGGGAAGACAAATTTGACAGCACATGTATAAAAACTAAACATATGGCATAAACATTGCCTTGGCAAGTGCATTCTAAAAAGAAAACCATGATAAAATTTCAGAACAAGAGAAGGCCAGGCACCCAATGTGCCCATTAGAGACTCCACAAGATAATTATCAGCAATATTTGAGTACCAGGTACTGACCACTACAAAATTGTTATTCCTGGTTTGTATTTGTAAGTTTCCCACAATATGGAAATCTAGAAAAGAGGTAGTTCATCTGGTCAGCACCATTGGGATGTATCTTTTTTTCTTAGCACTGAATTTAGCTTGAAGAATTTCTGAAAACAAAGACCTATGGAAATTTATAACAACATATAGATTTAGCGAGGAAAAATGATTTTTGTGGTATTTCTAAATGACCCTATAGCTTATTATAGGTTTAAAAAGTATTTTTCCAGACTTCCAGAAAGTCATGATCAAAAAATGTGTCTCGACATCATCTTTCACAAAATTATCAAGGAAAACTGCCCTGATATTCTAGAACCCAAGGGCAAAATAGAAATTGAAAGAATTGAGTGATCACCCCCCCAAAAGAAATTCCAAAATGAAAACTCCTAAGAATATTATATTAAATTTTAGTGTTCCCACGTCAAGGAGAAAATATTGCAAGAAGCCAGAAAGAAACAATCCAAGTATCGTAGAGCCACAATCAGGACAACACAAGATTTAGCAGCTTCTACAGTAAAAGATAAGAGGACTTAGAATATGATATTCTAGAGGGTAAAGGAGCTAGGGTTATAACCAAGAATCATCTACTCTGCAAAACTGAGTATAATCCATGAGGGAAAATAAATGGATATTCAGTGAGATAGAGAAATTTCAAGCATTCTTGAGAAAAAAACAGATCTGAATAGAAAATTTGACTTTCAAATATAAGTGTCAAGAGAAGCATAAAAAGATAAAGAGGTAAGAGAAATCATAAAAGATTTAGTAAGGTTAAACTGTTTTTCCCTCAGGATTCAGTGAGTACTACTGAGAGTTTGGAGGTTATCTTCTTAATGCTGTGGCTTTGATACCCCTTTTGATCTATTTTTCCCAGTATAATTCACCAGTGTTTAGCGTCCTGGTTCATTTAGCCAATAAACAATATTTAGCTCTTACAAAAGCATATTAACTGGAAAAATGTAGCAAGAACAGAAATGACAAAATATTCATGCCTTCCTGCTAGGGACACACTCTTCCCTATCCCATTTTAGATACCTGGGACAGTGGGCTCAAACTTAATGTTATTATATCAAAGTATTCAGCCTTCACTCCCCCTCATCTCCCCAAATAATATATAGTCAATGAACACTCTCAGATTCCTTCAACACATTGCTACACTAGATTAAATAGGTCATTTGGGGCTTCAGTAGCCCCTAAATCTGCTATTCAGAAAGCATGGCATGGATTCCAGCTCTTGAACTAATGGTATTCTTCTGTATTTTTAAAGCTCATAAGATGTAGCCTAGTCTGTCTCCAATACTCCTTCACCTAAGGCAGAAATTAATAGAAACAACAGAGGCTGAAGTAATAGAACAACTTCTCATGGCTTCATGCCCACACAGGTGACCAGAGTAATCTACTAGTTCTCTCTCCCCAACCTGAGACCTACAGCAGTTCTTTCTTCCTGACTCAAATCCAGCCTAGCAAGAAAGAGAGGATGAGAGACAGAGACAGAGGGAAAAGAGGGAAATTCATTTGGTTAGTTAATGCCTTTTGAATGAAATTTCAGCTCCAGCTCAGCAGCCAATCCAAATGTATAATTTAAGTTTAATACTATAAAAGATATGTATAAAATGAACATAGACAAATAAAAGGATGTATATTGTGAACATGTGAATACTATCCCAAGAGATAGTGTAAACTGAAAGAATATAAATAGATTCCAGGTGTCTTCATTGATGCTTTGTCTTTTAAAAGATTTTAGAAATAGTTGGAGTAAAGCACAAAGTCTTTAAAGTGGATTGCACTAAGTGGGCAGACAAGAAACAATTATACACTATACAATTATACAATAACTGAACATGTTCTGCAATGGAGAGCAGATGTAAATTCTGATATAAATCATCACATTTTCAGTGGCACATTCACCAAGCCTCCCTACATGGTTTGTCAGTAGATAGAGCAGGCTACATATGTTTTTGAGGATGGAGCTCCCATTGGCCAATCCCATTACGTTATTATCTTAAGCTAACCTAATTGCCAAACCACATTTGAATACCAAATAAACTGTAGAATACCAAACAAAACTAGTTGATTGATTAGTCAGATTGATTAATCTAGAAAACATAAGTCTCAAATACTTTGAGGTAAATGGAAAGCTAGAAGACATTAAACCTCATTCCCTCATTTATAGATAAAAATCCTGAGATACAGTAAGGTTAAAGTGATTTGCCTGGAATCACTTAGCTAGTTAGTGGCAGGATTCAACTCCAGATCTTTGTAATAACAAGTTACAGGGTTTCTGTTTGTTTGTTTGTTTGTTTTTATCTACTATACAATGCTACCTCTCTCTCTACTGAATTTAATATAAGTCTAAGAAAGGGAATGCCTATAGAAAATATTTTCTCTGTCATGCTTAAAGTGTCATTTCCCAAATAGTTTAGCATTCTACTAGGAATACATTTTTAAAAGAGTTCTCTTATGGTATAATGAAGCATATTGTTTTCAATTTAGGGCCATATCTTTGGGACATCTCTCCTTCACATAACTTGTTGAAACACAATTCTGTAAACTGTCTTCTTTCCTTCACTTATTTGTTAGCCGGAGTTAGTCAATAAACATTTATTCAGTGCCTACTACGTGCCAGACATTGTGCTAAATGCTGGAGATACAAAGAAAAGAAAAAAATTTCCCCTACTCTTAAGGGGCTTACAGTATAATGGGGAAGAAAACATGCAGACAATTATACTATGCCCAAACAAGCCATATACAGGATTAAGTGGAGATAATCAGCAAAGGGAAGATATTAGAATGAAAGGGAGATGGGGAAAAGCTTCCCATATTATGTGGGATTTTAGGTGGGACTTGAATAACTAATTTGTGCATGCCATTAGTTAGTCATTGCTGTAAACATAGCATTTACATATAATGGAATCTCTGTGAAATAGACAAATATAAATCGAGGCTCTAAGATTAATTTTCTTCTGCTCTAAGTTCTACTTGAATAGTTCACAGAATTTAGATTTTCCAATCTAAGTAAGTATTTCTAGATAGGTCGCTCGTCTCTCTATTTCTATGATACTTCATCATCAAAATCTCCCTATTGTCAGGTAGAGTAATTGCATCCCCAAAGAAACCAGACAATACTATCAAGGGACTTGAGAACTGAAAGCAGTAACAATTTATGGAAAGGATCAAAATGAGACTACTACCTTTCAGCAGTGCCAGCTTCAATAAAATCAAGCAAAATACAATTCCAACGCACCCCAACCCTTATTTCCTCAGATGACTTACAGAAGAAACCTCCTAGACTTTTAACTTTTGTCCAATGCTTTCCCTTTTATCCTTTTCTCTGAACAGCTGATGAAGTGGGATGAGAAGGAAAGGAAAAGTCCCTACCTACAAGTATCCTTACTATTTAAAAGTCTTTGAGTTTCTATTTCAGTAACTTGATGACTCCTTGATTGTTTTAATAAATCATATGGCCAGTGAATTTTGAATGAATTAAGGTTGTGACTTTGGAGGGATCCACAAAATAGGGTCCCAAGAGCATATGTTGGAAGAATTTATTATTTTGGTGATCTATGGGTATATTCCTAATCATATTTTAGGCCTTTATTGAATGTGGGGGCTCACTTAGCTACCCCCTAGCATGGGAACTAAGCCCAAGTGGTAAGGAGGGGTGGGAGGAGACTACTCTTAGCACCATCTAGTGGCAGTACAATATACTACACTCCTCTCACCTGGATAAGTAATTGCCTAATCACATGATATCTTGGAACTGTCTGTAATAGCATATTGGGGAAGAAAGTCCCTGGGCTGGTCCATACACTGAGCATTCCCAAACCAAACATACATGTTTTTACAAATAAATATTAAGAAAAGAAGATAATCTGTAATACACACACATACACACACATATTCCACTCTCATGCCTGTAGGATGTGTTGTTTTCATATTCATTTCTTCTCACCAACCCAGCATTAATAATTTGGACTAAAAAGAACAACTAAATAGATCCTCTGATTATTCCTTTGAGAAATGCTTCATCTGAAAGTAAATCAGAGGTCTTGCATATTAGAAAGAGTTTTTCACTCACTATGATTGCAACCCAACTGAAAACTCTGGTTCAAAAGTCTGAATAAGATTTCTTTCCCATAGTTCATATGAATCATAAAATTATAGAACTTTAGACTTTAAAGGTAGTTTGCACATCATCTAATTCAATCCCTATATTTCACAGATAAAGAAATTAAATCCATCAAATACATAATGCTACTGCTTTTGTTCCCATTCCTTCAACTCAACGTATCTAAATTTTACCCCAGTCCTTTCCTTCAGTCATGTTAAGTATTTCTCAAGACAGGACAGGAAATAACCCTTCTGCTTTTTAAATTTTACTGGGGAGCCAGAGGACAAATATCAGAGATAACGCTTGAACTGTCTTTGAACCTCAGGTCCAATTTATATGCCATATGGTTATTGAGAGTCCTAATGTTGGGGAGTACTAGTGTTCTCTAAATTGGGGTAAATTATTCTTCAACCAAAACCCTTATAGAATTCAATTCAGGTTGCCACTCTGAAAAATGCTGCTGAAGTTCTGAAAGGTGGACCTGTAACTTCACAGTTTGGCTTTAGATAAAATAATGATCTTCTAATCATTACAGCAGAAGGATGTACTCTCAAGTTTAAATTGAGTTCCTGAAAATGAGATCATTTAATTTCCTTTTGTTTTATTTTACTTCCATGATCTCAAACATGTTAAATGAATTTTTAAAAAATTTAAAGCATTTCATTTAGAAATCTAGTAGTCAGGGCTAAAAATTCATATTTAGCTATCAGAAGATATTGCCCTATAGTTATGTTACTTTATAACCTTCATAATATTACTTCGTTTTCCTATGTAATAATTTCACTGTATGTAATATCCTTGTATGACTATGAATCATAGAAGGCTTCTTTCTCTGAAGATCACCTACAAGGCAACCAAAGGGTATATGGTGGATTGGAGGAGGCCATAACATATTACAAACAGGGAATTGTGGAGAACCAGATTGTGACATGTGTTAAGCACGATTGTTATGTATGTGTACATGGATTGTCTAAGTACAGCTTATTATGGGGGACATTGGTAGGTATCTCTGAAATGTTGTCTGCCTTTCTCGTAGGGGAACTATGATTTCTTACATGCGGGGAGTAGCATAAAGAGACATGAGATGCATCATGAAATATCTCATGTAGAAAATGGCAATTGAACTGTGTCTTGAAGAAGGAACATGATTCTAAGAGGCAAAGGGAGAGAGAGTGAAATCCAGGCATGTGGAAATGGCTTGTAGAAAAGTTCTAAAATAGAAAATGGGATGTGGTATATGAAGAAAAAAAGAACACAGAGAAAAGACCATTTTAGATTGGCTGCATAGTACAATTACAGTTTGAAACACCTCTATATTAGTATATAGTCTTCCATAGTTTCTAGAAACATTCTGAAAAATTCATCATTTGGGAGTCAAATTAGTCATAAGATTGTTTAAGGTTACATTTCCCATCTTTGAGCCTTTGCAGAGAAATACACTCCCCTTCATTCTTTCTTCATAGATTGCCTGTTTTTTTATTCAAGAGGCTGCTTGTATTCTACCTTTTTCAGAAGCATTTTTTAATCTCCAGCACACACACACACACAAACACACATACCAACTACTATTGCACTCATTCCTAAACTGTTTTATGTTTGCTTGTATTTTTCTTCATGTTTATTCTGCTTATTCTATAAGTATATACTTATATATGGGCATCACCAATTGAATATAAACTCTTGTGTGTAAGACTTGCCTTATTATTTATGTCCCAGTACTAAGCACAGTGCATAACTTATAGTAGGTATTTAATATATGGTCATTAATTGATGGATTAGATTTAGCTCAGTTGGCCCTTAAAAGATAGACCTGTAGTCCATTCCTGGATCCATACTTGAGACTTTACTTGGTAAGATCTTCCAGACCTTAGACTGTGCTTGTCTAGACTCTGAGAACTCACAATCACTATATTTATTTGTAAATATATACACATATGTCTGTATGCATGCACACATATGTACACACATATATGTACACACAATGTATTTTACACTCCTGTTTCTATATAATACATATGTATATAAATGCATGCTTATTTATTCACATGTATGTAAATGTATATAATAACTATGTGCCAGGCACTGCATACTTTACAGATATTATATATGAACCTCACAACAACCCTGTGAGGTTGGTGCTATTATAATCCTCATTTTACAGTTGAGGAGACCAAGGCAAAGAAGTTAAGGACTCATGCGATCACACAGCTATTGAGTGTCTGAGGCCAGATCCAAATTTGAGACATGTGCATACATATATGTCTATATCTGTAGCTATTTTTGTATGTGTGTGCATGTGCATATGTGTATATGCAATTACATGGAGAAGCAACATGGTTTAGTGGCAAGAGAGCTACCTTCAGACAGGAAGTCCTGTTCAAGTCTGGTCTCTGATTTACATAACATTGGGCTGCTCATTCAACCACTCAGTTTCTCAGACAAGTCTCTAAGATCATAAGTTGCAGAGTGGGTGGTCATCCTCAATGGTGTAAAGAGTTTAATCTTCAGGAATTCCCTATATCAATAAATCCACAGTTCTATTCCAAAAAGGAGGGTGTTTGTGTGTATCTGTGTGGGGGGAGGTGGGGTTGAATTTAATACAATGAATGTTTTCTTAGCTGATGAAACCAGAGGTCTGAAGTCTCCTGTGCTTTTATCAGTATGAGGAACGTCTTAGTGTAGAAATTCCATTTACTTACAAAGATTGCAAATCAGCAACTCATTTGTGATTTATAATCCAAGAATTGTCTGGGACACCAAGAATGTTAAGTGATTTAACAATTGTCAGGCCATCAGTATAAGTCAGATACAGGTATTCCTGACTTCAAAACCAATCTTCACTACTTATTTAGACTAACATTAGAATGAAATGGACTTAAGATTTTGAGAGAAAGAAGAGAAAGGAAGAAAGAGAGAGAGAAAGAGAGAGAGAAAGAAAGAAAGAAAGAAAGAAAGAAAGAAAGAAAGAAAGAAAGAAAGAGGGGAAGGGAGGAAGGAAGGAAGGAAGGAAAGAAGGAAACCTATTCAGTAAACTCCAAACTAAATGGGCAGCTTCTGGCCATCAAAATTTACCTTCCTTTGGAGAGGAGGAGAAGGACAGGGAGAGGGAAAGGACAAGTTGAGTTACCCAGCTAGCATTGTTCTTATTCAGGCAGCTTGGTCTACTCACAGGTTTTGTTTGTCCTTCATTTTCGAAGAAGACTATGGCATTAGGGAAATGATGACATGACTTGCAGTTGACTTTGATTTGAGTGAGGGGAGGGCTGTGCAAAGTCACCACCCTTACTTTCTCCTCCAGAACCATCTGGACCCAGTGACCAGATATTCATCAGTATGACTGGAGATGACTGACCCAGGATGCAAAGCACAAACACAACAACAAGACTAACATTAGGACTGTATTACATGAAGGCTTCATATCTTGCCTTCAACATTTCCTCGCTGTGTGAAAATGGACAAAATAATTCACTTCACCTTTCTGAGCTTTACTTACTTTATATGAAAGACTATAACAAAAACACCTGTAGTATCTACCTCAGAGGTTTTGCTGTGAAACTCCAGGGCATACCAAGCCTTTTGTAAACCTTAGTATGCTATATACTAACATACTAAATATGTTGTTGAGGTATTTCTGATTCTCCATGACCCTGTTTCAGGGGGTTTTGTGAAGATACTGAAGTGGTTTGGCATTTTCTTCTCCAGCTCGTTTTTCAAATAAAGAAACTGAAGCAAATAGGGTTAAATGACTTGCCCTGGGTCACATTGCTAGCAAGTGTCTGAGGTTGGTTTTGAACTCAGGCCGTCCTGATTCCAGGAATGGCGCTATATCTACTGCATCACCTAGCTCCCGATGTGCTATTTAAATGCCAGTTATTAATATTGCTCTGAACTGTCCATCAACGGTGTTTACTCCCTCCCAACATTCAGACTCCAGTCTGTCAATGGTTTAGTAGATGGTCTACCTGAATTCTGTGACAATAAATAAATAAATGAATAAATAAATAAATAAATAAAAGGTAGGGGTAGGACACAAACTACTGTGCACAGTATTCAACCTTAATAGGTGATATAACTTGGTAGGACATTCTAGGGTTTGTGTTCTGCTAGTATAACATTCAAGAAGTTGGGAACCCAAAGTCAACACCATAACAAGGCATTAAATTAAGATTAGGATTAAATTAGGATTTTAGTTAATGATCCTAGCATACACCTTCCACTTACTGTCTTGGGCAAGTCATCTCACCTCTCCAGGCCTGAATTTCATGATCTGTAAAAATAAGGAGGAAGGGGGGGTTTATTAGAAGGCTTCTAAGGACCTTCCTAGCTCTAAATAAGTGCATGTGTATGTATACACACGTATATATACACATATACACATATATGTATGTATGCATATATGCACACATATGTATGTCTAATGCATACTGTAATTTATACTGCATATGTATACATATAATGTTTCTATCTATGTATATATCGTGCATTCCACACCCAGATTCTTTTAAGCTCTGCGCATTGCCTTTCTTTATGAATACATACAAGTAATCATTATACTGTACCTTGTCTGTTCATGTTGAAAGAAAAAAAATCCCCGAGGTACCTATATAATTTCTTCTCTTCCTAGCTTACTGCCTTCTTCACATGTGTGGAGGGCAAAGGGTGGGAGTGTTCAGGTGGAGGAGGGAGACTGAGAGAATTACATACAAATGCAATTTATGCAGAGAGCCATGTGGAAAAGTCCTTTTTTCCCTTTTTTACACATAAATAACATATGAATCCTTAAGAACTCTGCAAAAAAATCCCTGCTAGATGATTTTATTACAACCAGAAGACATAGATTCTTTGTATACATTCAAACATGTATTATGATATTTGCACCAAGAGGGAGGGAGACCTGTAGGGGTTTCAAATAGGTTACAGGAAATACAAACATGAACCAGCTTTGAAACTCATCCCCTACAATCTAAAAATACATCTTACCCAAATCTTATTTGAAATTTGTGCTTATATATTTATGTTCATAACAATAAGGTTGTAATGCCAAACTAGGCACTTAGCCTGGAGGTTCTAGGAGAAACATTTTTTAGAAGGGTAGGGTAATACATAGAGAAGTTAGGGGAGTTAAAAAAAAAAACTTAGCTATGCTTATCAAAAGGGTTTGAGTATGTAGGCTTTCACGCAAGCTTTTCAATATGCTAAAATACTGGAGAAAAAAAGACACCTTTTACCTTTTACATAAAGAGCCTCATTCAGTTTACATTCCTAGTGGCTTACCTTATTGGTTCATTTTTTTCCCCTTGATCTATTTGCACATCACTGGAAATATTCTCATGTACTTAATTCCATACATCAGCTTTGCAAAATGACTACATTTGAGATGTAGTAAATCTTTCAAACAGCTCAAAGGTAAGATTGAAGGAGTCCATCTGAAAAATTCCCCTTGAGGACGGAGGGGAAAGAGGAGCCAAGAACAATAATGTGTATCACTGAAATGCCAGTGGGTATACTTATTTTCCATCCAGTACATTGGATCAGAGTTGTCATTTTTTCTCTCCTCTCCCACATCCATTTTTTTCCCAGTTCTCAAAGTCATCAGATGAGGACCAATCTTAGAAACTACTGTGCTAGGGCAAATATATGCCCATGTTAATGTAGTTATTTTGCTCCTGGGTGTGCATAGTTGTATGTAACAGAAATAGCTATAAAAAAGTGAATTCACTACTCATATAGACTAGTTTCCACAGTTCTGAAAAATCTTACAGATATGATTAGAGAATCACTGTTGATCATTTCTTTGGGGGGGACTTTTGTCCCTATTTTCAAAAAAAATCAAATAATGGTGGGATAGGGGGTATATGACCAAAATTATGGATAAATAAGCCTGATATTTGTCTTCAGCAAAATTCTTAAATGAAATTTTATATGAATTGTGGACATTTAGAAAGATGGTGATCTGAAGAAAGCAGCATGAGTTCAATAAGAACTAGTTATGAAAAACTAACCTTAATTTTTGTTGTTTTGTTTTTTGTTTTAATCTTTAGGACAGCACATCAGGAGAGGGCCAAAGACATCCTGTACCTTAATTTTTAGTAAAGAATTTTACAGATTCTTTCATTCTGAACTTGTGACATAAATGAAAAGATGTGGATATGACAAGAAAACAATAAGATAGATATGTAATGGAATAATTGTAGCAAAATGTAATGATAAGTGAATTGTTATCAATTTCAAGAGTGAGCAGCTGTGATATATTACAGGGCTACACACTTAACCCTATCCCTAGAGTGAAGTCAAACATATTTCTAGGGACAGGAAGAGACATAGATTCCT
The DNA here is from genome assembly GCA_011680675.1 of Gymnobelideus leadbeateri. Classification (NCBI taxonomy): domain Eukaryota; kingdom Metazoa; phylum Chordata; class Mammalia; order Diprotodontia; family Petauridae; genus Gymnobelideus; species Gymnobelideus leadbeateri. The sequence continues at coordinate 59,662 of WOXC01003455.1, forward strand.
CAAATGTATAGATGAATGAAACTGGAAGGGATATCTAATATGTACAAAGATAGAATCATGATTTGAATAATCTCAACAGGCTATAGTTATTACCTTAAACTAATAAGGTGAAATGCAATGGGAATAATTTCCATTATATATTTTTAAAGTAAATTGTACAGCATATGGATGGAAAGCATTTAGTTTACCACAAACTCAAAATGAGTCTAAAGCACAATGAAACTGCTAATTTTTTTTTACAAAATTATTTTTAAATGCTAATTGCTAATTTAAATGCTACAACTTTGAGGGAATACCAGAACTAAACTTATCACTCTCTTAAATGTAGGTCCCTCTACCCAGAAAAAATTATAAGTATCACAAGTCCCCTATGTATGAAATCACCCTCAATTCCCAAAGTTAACCCAAATTTTAGCATTCCCTAGGGCATGGGAGTATCACGCAGAGTATTCCAGGCTTCCTTTCAAAATCCACCTACTCTTTTATACCCTGAAATCATGGCAACATGGGAAAACAATTTGGAATTATATTGGAAACATTACTAAAATTTACGTGCCCTTTGACTCAGCAATCTTGCTTACTGGGCATATACCCCAGAGATTTTATAGGCAAAGTAAAAGGTCACATGTAAACAAAAACATTATTAGGAATAGCACTCTTTGTGAATTCAAAACCTAGAAACAATGTGGGTTAATATCAAAGGATAAAAATAGATGAACAAATTTCTGTTTATGAATGCCATGAAAACTTTTTGCACCATAAAACAAAACCTTGGCTCAGAATTGTTGCCAACCACCATTAATTCCCTCACCTCCCTTATTTAGCACTTCATAATCTTTCTAGTTCTTCATCTGACCTTACACCTTTGACTTAGTCTTAGAGGATGACGGCCCTTCTCTTTGTCAATGTGAATCCTTCCAACAGTGTCCCTGATGCCATCTCTACTGAGACTGTCCTACCAATCTCTCTCTCTCTCTCTGTCTCTGTCTCTCTCTCTCTCTGTCTGTCTCACTTTTGAATCTTTGTCAGATATTAAGAACTTTGCTTAGATCTCCTCTGTTCTAAGAAAAAAAAAAGCAAGAAGAAAGTAAAGAAGAAAAAAAGAAAAGAAGAAAAACAATGAAACTAAAAATTTCATACCTTTCTACCTTCTCTAAAAACTATCACCCAGTCTCTCCTCTTTGACTATACTAAACTCTCAAAAGTAATCTATCTTTGTTATCTCCATTTCACTAACATGTATGCAGAACTCTTCTCTTTATAATTACAGGGACCTGATGAGAGGAGTTCCTGGATTAATGTGATGACGTTTCAGGGATGTGTGCTTACCTTTTGGGGGAATGTGATTATATCTCCCTATTGAAAATTCAGAACATTCACACTGACATCTTCATAAAGAAGTTAAGGAAATCTTCTGGGTATTAGGGATCAATTGATGTGTAACTGAGTCATTCCTATGTGCTCTATCTACAAAGGTGGACCCTTGTTATAGTCAACCCCTTTCCCCTTTTGACTTCCCCTCTCTTTCTGTTGAGATGTTATTGATCACAGAGCAGATAGCAGCAGAGCTGAGGGAAGCTGGTATCTCATTTTTCATTCTGAGAGATGGCAGCTAATTGTTAGGAAGTTTATCATAATAATAGCTAGCATTAATATTAGCATTTTAAAGTTTGGAAAACACTTTACAAATGTTATGTCTTTAGATCCTCATATCAACTCCGGGATTTAGGGACTATTATTATCCCCATTTTGGAGATGAGGAAATTGAGACTGAGAGAGGTTAGGTGAGTTGTGTAGGATCACATAGATGCTACATATCTGTGGCAGAATTTTAACTTGGGTCTTCCTAACTCTAAGTTCAACACTCTATCCTTCCCTTGAAATCAAACCTAAATTAACTTCTTTACAACTTAACACTCTCACAAATGTTATTTTTTTCATGCCAATTCCAATTGTCTTTCCTTAGTCCTGATTCATTTTGACACTCTTATACTTTTTGATGTTGTTGGTTATTGTTCTTAGATAATCTCTTCCATGACAGTGAATTCAGTGACAATTCTCTTCCTGTTTCTCTTTACCTACATAATGAATTCTTCTTGAATTTTTTAATGACTTCTCTTCCATCTCTCACCCTTAAAATATAGATTTTCATAGTGCTGTGTCTTGGTCTTTCTTTTCTTGCTGGTAACCTTATTTTTCATTTGTTTTGTTCTTACCTCAAAGAAGTTTACTCTCCATTCAATATATCCAACTCATTTCTCTTACTGATTCAAATCTAGCATCTTTGATTTCCTGCTAGATATCTCCATTAGCATTTCAAAGTTAACATGTTCCTGCCAAAGTTGCCCTTCACTGAACTTATTTTTCACCCCGAACCTATTTTTGTTGTTATTGTTGGTGGTACTACTATCCTCCTAATCAATACATTCATATCTTTGAAGTCCTTTTCCCCCCTTTCATTCAACTCTCCTTACTACCCTGCCCCCAATCATTTGTCAAGCCTTCTTGATTTTACCTTCATAATACCTCTTATAACAACAGTCTCCTTTTCTCCATTCACATGTCTATTACTCTAAGTAAAGCTTTCACTTCTACTTATCTTAACTATTATCCTAGAGCCACCATGACACAGTAGAGTGAGTCAGAGGTCTTAGATTCAAATCTTGCCTCTGACACTTATTACCTTTTCACTTTAGTCAATTAAGCTATCCGGACATCAATTTATTTTTCTTCTATTATATGAAGGAATCGAACTAGATATTGTCTACTGTCTCTAAATTTATAAACATAAAATTGGTTTCCTTAAAAGCAATCTCTCCCCTCCCAAACTATTCTTTTTAAAAACTGGCCTAACATATTATTTCCCTGAACATAAACCCTTAGTGACTATTCCCTCTGTGTTCAAATGAAAAGATTTTAGCCTGGGATTTAAGACCCTTTGCTCTCTTATTCCACAAGCGAGTGGAAATATTTATGCTGCAAAGTAATACAGTGTGGAACATCAGAGGAGTACTACAATCTATTTTTAACCTGTAACTCTAGTCTTACTTCTGTTGTTCCCCTGCATGTACTTAATAAACCACCAGTCTACTCCCCATTCTCACCCTTCACCTTCCCACCTCTGTGTCTTTGCTTATGCTATTCCCAATAGCTAAAATGGATTTCTGCTCCTAACTACCCTAGTTTATCTTACATCTATTGAAATTCCCCCCTCCACCCCTTTCCCTCATCACACATAAACTGTGAATGTTGCCTTGCTAATCAAATTGTCTTTTCTGAATATTATTCCTTTGAATTTGCCTCAGTTTCGAAGTTATTTATTTAAATGGTTTCCAAACCACCTTTAGAATAGTTTGTATCTTAACCTACCTTTACATCTCTAGTACCTACAATAATAACTTACATGTGAATAGATGCTTACTAAATGGACAGTCTAACTGTTGGGAGTCAACGTGGTCTTGGGTTTCCAGCATTAGTAGTGGTTAACTACCTAGATATTCCTTCCATGAGATGAAAACTTCGGGAATGGGTCATATCTCACTGTGTTCTAGGAAAGATTAGGGGTCCCTGGTCTTGAAGCTTTTTGTGATTTCAATCCATGACAAATAGAAGCAATCCAGAGCTGGGCCGTGACTCACAGAAAACCATGTGTTAATACTGCAGTTCTAGGAAACATCAGTTTGGGATTCTGCCTCCAATTTTATTGTTCAGATATTTTCAGTTGTGTCCAGTTCTTCATGACCCCATTTGGGGTTTTCTTGACAAAGATAGTAGAATGGTTTCCAATTTCCTTTTCCAGTTCATTTTACAGGTGAGGAAACTGAGGCAAACAAGGTTAAGTAAAGATCCAGGCCTAATCTGCCGTTTTCTGGTCTCCAGTGTATCAGAGTCATATATAAGTAATAAGTGTCTGAGACCGGATTTGAACTCACAAAGATAAATCTTCCTGATTCCAGGGCCAACACTCTCTACTAGCCTTCTCTCTCTACTAAAGAGAACAGGACCACAGAATCACAAATTTAGAGCTAGAAAGAACCCAAGAGGTCATTTATTTCAATGCGGTCATTTTACAGCTTAATTGGGTTTCAGGGAGGGAGATAAAAAGAATAGTAGTAAGCAAGTGACCTCAACCTTGACAACAGGGGAGAACATGGACCATGATTGCTGTCTTCAAATATTTGAAGAATTGATATATAAAAGATGAATTTGACATATTATTTTTAACATAAGAAGGCAGGGCAAAAATTATAGAGAGGCATATTTTACTCAATATAAAGGAGAGCATTCTAATAATTAGGGATATTTGACCTTGAGGATGGCTGTCTTGGAAAAAAATAGTGAATTTCTCATCATTGGATTTGTTCAAGGTAAGATTAGATGGCAGTCTGACAAGGGTGTTCAAGATATCTTTTTTGGGTAAGAGTTTTAATAGGAGTAGGGAATTTAGAGTCAAAACACCTGGATTCATATATTGATTCTAATGATTCTTTATCTATATGACCATGGGCAAATTATTTCACCTCTCTAAATCTATTTAATCTTGAAGACAGAAATAAAAATATTATTATTTATTTCACATGTTGCTCTAAGAAAAGGTTTTTTTCATTTTTGTAATGCTTTTAAGTGTGTGCATGTAGAGATATACACACATATATGCATATATACATATATCTATATAGGCATATACATATATGTGAGTAGTTATCATTATCATTACTATATAACCAGAAAGTTGCTTTTTTAGAAAGGCATCATGGAAGCAGTGAGTAAAGAGCCAGGCTTGGTGTCAGGAAGATTTTTTTAAGTCTTGCCTCTAGGACACATACTATCTGTGTGTCCCTGAACAAATCATTTAATCTCTCAGTAAGTGTTGCACACACCACTCTTAATTCTGCAAATTGCAGAATGGTTCACATTGGTAAAGATAATTTCCTTAATGTAAATCTCCTATACCAATGAAATCACAAATCTATATATTATAGCTCCTTTATAGCTCTCAGATTATGGAGATATTATTTTTCAGTCTTCAGATAAGCAGAGCTTAACTAAGCCTGGGGTTAATTCCTAAGTCAACTCAAGTACCTGGAGATGTAGAATCTTCAACTTTCAAAATGCTATAAGGACTCCTGGACTGCTGGAGATACCCCAGAAAAAGTGAAGACAGTTAATCAGTGTTATTACTGTGTTTAGTATTTAGGCAAGTAACTTAACCCCAATTGCCCTCCAAAAATAAAAAAATAGAATTATAGGATATATATATATCTATATACATATACCATATAAAATTATTATATAATAATTATATATATAATTATAATTAGTGTGAAGAACAATAAAATATGTATTCATAGGTTGCCAATAGTTAGAGTACCTGAGATGGTTCCTTTTGTCTAGTCCCTAGGAATTTTATGTAACAGTGTTTTACTTAAGGCTACCTAAGTATCGCTGCTTTCTTATTGCCAGGATCTGGGACAGTTAGTAGATTATCCAGTCATCCATCACATTTTTCTTCATAATAATGAATGACACCAATAGATAGTAAAATGGAGGGAGGTCAACCAGGCATCAGTCTCAGCATTTCTGATTTTCTTGCTTTAAGGGTTGTTAGAGATAGAGCAGAGAAAGAAAGATCTATAATTGAAAACAAACATTTTCAATTAGAAAATGGTAAATCCAGAAAGATTCAGGCCTAATCTGCAGTCTTCTGGTCTCCAGTGTCTCAATAGAATAATAGCTAATTTAACCTTCCAAACAATTTCATTCATTACCCTGTATCCCATCAGATGATCTACTACCAGTGGTGATCCATTTTCATCTGCTCAAATCCTATCCATCCTTCAAGGATCTTCTCATTTGATACCTCTGATGTAATCACAGCTTCTCTAAACTGCAATGGAGCTTTGAACATTTCTGAATATATTTTTCATAGTGTGACTTGTATTATAGTTTTTTTTTCCTCCTAACTTTATCCTGTTGCCATTCCTCTTCATTTCCCATCAGGCTACACTGCTCTAAACTCCTCCACCAGTAGATCCCATCTCTCTGATTAGATGGTTCCTCTGAGAACCTTCACTTAAGGAGGGCATCTAGGTCAGCCATTTTTTCAATTCCCAGCAGGCCAGGTTTCTCCACCATACCCTTAATTCTGGAAGACTGCTTTAGCCCTTGACAATCATATGTGAGAAGCATCCTGCACCCCTTTGGTGTCTCCCTCTGATTGAAACTGGACCCTCCTTTGAGGGAGGATGCTCAGGCCAGCTGTCTCTTCATTTCCCATTAGACTTCAATCTTCTAGACTTCTCCAATTGACCACAGGTTACCTTCTCCCTTCCACTTCTTTTTCATCTTCCTTCTATGTATTGTCTTCCCCACTAGAATCTAAGCTCCTTGAGGGCAAAGACCATATTTTCTTTTTTGCTTTGCTTTGTATTTACAGCCTGCTTAGCAAAGCGCCTGGAACATAGTAAGCACTTTAAAAATTCTTATTGACTGACTGACACTATTAAAGCGTAAGTTCCTTGAGGACAAAGGTTGTGTCTTATTTCTCTTTACTAAAGGAGGCAGTGTGACAATTGATAGAACATATGGGTATAAAAATTATTATCAACAATTATAAAGTTGTGGCCAAGAAGCTGAGGACTACAGAGCTATAAGCTTTTTTCTTCACTGTTTTTTTTCACTGTTTTCTTCACTGTTGATATAAAAAAGAAAATTTGATCTAGTAGGTGAGCAGCTGGCTAAAGATGTGATAGAAAAAAACCAAGAAAAGAGCCAGTAGTAAAATATGGCTTCAAATACATGTACACAAATTCACAAAGTTTAGGCAACAAAACAGTGGAACTGTATGTGATAACAAAGAATCAGAATGGATTCACCAAGAACAGATTATGCCAAACTAACCTTCTTTCTTTTTCTTACAGGATTATTAACTAGTACCCAAGTGCAAGGATTAATGTAGATAATACTTTACTTAGATTTTAGCAAAGCTTTTGATACATAATTTCATACTATTCTAGGTAGTATTATACAATTAGGTAGATTCCCAACTGGTTTGGAAGCCAGAATAAAAAAATGCAGTTTGATATCCAGTATGGCAGGAGGCCTTCAGTGGAATACCCCATGGGTCTATCCTTGATTGTATGCTATTTAATTTTAATATTTTTATAGTCACTTAGAAGATAGCATGCTCATCAAATTTTCAGGTGGTGCTGCCACACTGGGAGAAGTGCCTAACACACTAGATCAGGGGTCAGCAAACTATAGCCCATGGGCCACATCTGGCCTGTCATTTGTTATTGTATGTCATGTGTACTAAAAATGGTTTTTACATTTTTAATTAAAGCTTTATTGTAATGCACTGAGACACATTGCTTCCCAGGATAGGAATGTGATAGTTCCACTGAACAGTGCCCTTAAAGGACCTCATGTGGAATATTATAATCGGTTGTGGGCATGTCAGTGTAAAAAGGACATTTGTGAGTTGTAAAGTGAAGATATTAGGTCAACAAAGGTGGTCAAAGATCTAGAGTCTTTGTCATTTGAGAATTAGTTGAAAGAACTGAGGACGTTTAGGCTGGAGAAGACTCAGGGAGAACAAAATTCAAATATTTGAAGGGCTGCCATGAGAAGGATGGATTGGACTTCTGTTAGGCCCCAGGAAAGAGAACTAGGAAATATAAGTGGATTTTGCAAAAAGACAAAGTATGGTTTGATGTTGGGGGTAGGGGAGGAGCCTTAATAATTAGAGATGTCCAAAAGTGCAATGAACTGCCTTGAGAGATGGTGGATTCCCCTTCCTTAGAGGTCATAATTCAATACTATTGGGTGTATTATAGTAGAATTCCCTTTGGGTATTTGATGGTCCTTCTAACTGTCTCAAATTCTATGATTCAGTGAATTCCCTCCAAATACTATTTAGGCAATCTTTGGCAAGTCATTCACCTCTCTAGGGTTCAGTTTCCTTTTCTATAAAATTAGAATAATAACATTTAATTCATAAAGATTTTTTGAGGATCAAATGAAATAATATATTAAAACCCTATATAAATATCACTTGTAATCGCTATTATTTGCTTATCTATATTGCTTATCACAGGGTCTCAAATTTACTAAGTGCTTAATTAGTCAGTCAATAAGTATTTATTATATAACTACGATATGCCTGGCAATATTTTAAGGACTGTTCCATGACGGTCGTCAAAGAAATTGGGCAAAGATGTGAAAGAATGCTGAATGAAGGAATGTCTAGAACTCTTGTTTCTGGACAGTTAAGTTTCCTATTTTCTAAAGGAGAAGGTGAATTAGAATATGAATTAGGGCTCTTACTGTTAGAGGGTGAGATCAAGAGTGCCTCTGTGGTATGTATCCATGTGGAATATGAAGCTATTCAAGCTGAGTCCCCTTCTTTGGTTTAGATTGTTTGGAGCAGAGAACAGTATGTAAATAAATACAAATAAATTTAATTAGGGAAATTTGATGTGGCTTGAATCAAAAGAGCCATTGGCAACAAAATAAAATAAAACGAGCCTTTCAGGACTAAATGGTATATACTCTAAGATCTGTATATTGCAAAAGACCACCACAGTACTACTCAATTCGCCATCATCTAAAAACCCAAATCTTTGCTGCCAGAGGAGGCTTAGGAATTTCACATGAAACAAAGTGTCCACACTTTAATTTGAGTACTATATAAATGTGAAAATGTCTCTTGTGGAGTTTAACAATTCGAGCATGCTCTTACTGACTCACCTAAGAAACAAACTTTGTTCAAAATAGTTCTGAGCCTGTCCAATACGATAAAACATAAAATTATGCCTACATGCATTGGTTATTTGATTCCTAAATGTTGTGTCATCTGCCTCCTCAAATTTTCATTTGGGGTGAAAAGAATTTTTTTTAAGTTCAGAAACTGAAGTGTGACGGCCTTAGCTTCTAGTAAACATTAGTGAAATCGATGGTTTGGTACATCAGTATTTAGGAGAAATGGAGTGAAGAAATTGTTTGCTGCCACCATATTCCATTGATTCAAAATTTTGAGGTGTTTGGCTAAAAGGGGGTTTTGGAGTAAATAACAGGTTCCTAGATTGAGCAGAGCAAAGGGGAATATAGAATAAAAGTGGGCTTTGGGGAATAAAAAATATGCCTAATACATTTCAGGTTATGTACTATAAATGTTCAAAAATTAAATCTATTTTTAAAATGTTATTAATACTTTAGTATTTTTACAAATACTCCAGTATTCCACCTGTTGTCATTTGATATGTTTTTTCCCTTCTACATTTCCTTTTTAATTTTTTTTCTATCTTTTTCCTTGGTGTCCTTATATTTTAGGTATTTAGTAAATATTTACATAATATAGAGAGGTTACCCTCACCCCTGCATTAGTTCCCATACTACATTTAGGTTCATTGTGGAACAAGGGAAATATATTTAGCTTGAGTCTCCATTCAGTGTAGTCTCTATTTGGTAGACCAGGCAAAGTACCAGAAATCAAGTAACAAAGAATTAATTGAACCACACTAAACAAAAATAAATAAGAAGAATTCCCATGCCATAGAGTCTTTTGTAATCTCTCATAAATCAGTGAAAAATAGTTTCCAACATTACCACTTCTTAGACATCAATTGGGAGAACAAATAGATGAAGATAACTCCCTCTGTTTCCTAATAGCCTACAGAGAGACTGGGAAAAGGGCCACGTTTAATTGCTACTGCAACAACTTTCTACAGACAGCCTTTTATAACCTAGCACCTTACTCTCTTTCCAATCTTCTGACACTTACCAGTCATGTACTCTTTGAACAAAACACTCCATCTGTTAGCTCCTGGCATTTTCTCTGACTGTCCCCATCCTGGATGCTCTCCTTCCTCATCATTCTCAATTCTCATGCCTTTTCTCTCTTCATTAAATCTTATTCATCCTTCATATAGTTCATTTGTACATATTTGTTTGCCTTTTATCTCCCCTGTTAGATTGTAAGACCCTCAAGGGCAGGGGCTACCTTTTGCTTCTTTCTGTATCCTCTGTGTTTAGCACAGGGCCTGACATATTATAGACACATGTTGACTGACTAACCAACGAAGTTTTTCAGCTATCATTTGGCGATTCTCTGCCTCAATCGTTGTCAATTATGTCTAATCCCACTTCCACAACACAAGTTCCGTCCCAAAGGCCATGCTGTCACCTCAGGATTCTTTGCTGCTATGTTAAACTCTGCTGGGCTTCTTTCTGCTCTGTATGCTTCAAAAAATTGATGTTTTTGTTTTAGACCCCACAGGCTTTGGGTCTGGCTATTATAATGTTCTTTTTTATAATTCCCTTTTTGGGGGGATAGCAGGGGCCACATGCAGCAGAGTTTCAGTTGGATCAGGTCTTTTATATCTCATTATTTTGATCAGACTGCCAAAAGATGGCACTCAGGCAATACTAAAGCATCTCCTCTCCTCTCCTCCTTTGTGGTCACTGTTGTCCTCATCATCTTCTGTTTTCATCTCCTTGTCTCTCTTTTCTGCTCCCCTGGAGAAGCTTACATGGTAATGGATGAAGCAACACACCTAAGAGGGTGATGGTCTGGGACAGTCATTTTGGTGTAGAAAATTCCTGGGATGCAATGGTGAGTAGGAAGATAAGAGAGTAGACTGAAATACTCCATCCAGGAACAATGATGTAGTTGAAATGATCTTCTCTTCAGAATTGAGAGGAGAAGGAGGGAGGGGGCAAGGTGATTGAGGAGGTTGTAAAGGAGATGGCCAGAATGAAGGAAGTGAAGTGACATAAGACTGAAGCTTCCTTGGAATGGTAAACTATGAAAATCAATTACCAATCCCAACAATGGAACCCTGAGGCAGGCATGGCCAAGAGATATTGAGAGAATCAAACTCCTTGGTTCTACATTTTACCCTCAATCATAGAGAATTAGATTATGAAAAAGACAGGAAATAGGATATTTTTAAAAATTAATTAATTTTTAGTTTTCAGTATTCACTTCCATAAGCTTTTGAGTTTTAAATTTTCTTCTCCCCTGATAGAGGCTCTACATATACATTCTTATTAAACATGAGGAGATTTCTGACTTAGAAAATTTTATGGACCAGTTAGGTGGTGCAGTGAATAGAGCACTGGCCCAGGAATCAGAAGGACCTCAATTCAAATCCAGCCTCAGACACTTGATCACACTAGCCATGTGACCTTGGGCAAGTCACTTAACTCTGATTGCCCTGCCTTCCTCCTCAAAAAAAAAAAAAGAAAAGAAAAGAAAAAAGAAATGTATACTAATGATTTTAGTAGAGTATAAAATGGCCTAAAATGGGCTCAGGGAGTTATCTTACTGAAAATTAGCCATATCTCTTTTATCACAATTCACTTATGAGAGGGAGTATTAATGAATTTTTATAAAAGTATTTCACTAAATTACAAAGGATATTTGCCAACCATGTCAGTAGGAGACTGCAAGTAAAGACAAGTGTATGTACATATCTATATGTAACATTTGTGTATATATGCATTCATATATTCATTTATACATCTATACATACATACATACATACTTCAAAAATAAATTTAATTTTTAAAAATTCACAACTTGTTTAATTAATTTAAAGCTTGATAGGTTCTCTAGCTTTTCCTTCACCTCATGTACATTTCTACCATTATTTTCTTAGAGGGGAAAGAATATGTATAGCTGAATAAACATGAAATAACATATATAAGCTCTTTGGAAAGTTTAAATCAATATATAAATGCTAGCTAGCAAACAAAGCCAGAAGAAATAAGAGCAATAAGAAAAATATAAAGGATCAGGGAGGAGTTTATTGGCGCTTATACACTTTTTTGGAGACTATGTTCTGTAGAATCATATCTTGGAGCTTGCATGGCAGTAAGGATCACTAATCTCTTTTTTAAGAAGTCATTAGGGGTGGCTAGGTGGTGCAGTGAATAGAGCACTGGCCTTGGAGTCAGGAGGACCTGAGTTCAAATTCGACCTCAGACACCTAAGACTTACTAGCCATGTGACCTTGGGCAAGTCATTTAACCCCAGTTGCCCTGCCTTCCCCCCTCCAAAGAAAAAAAGAAGTTATTAAAGCTCTCTTGGTAATTCAATTGAAGTCAAAGGAGATTTGGTAAATGTTCAATAAAAAAAAATCCAAACTCTATTTGGGCCATTTAATCTTCCACCAAGACCATTGCTATCAGAATTGTTATGAATCAAATCTTCTTTTATTTTCCTCTAATAAAATCATCCTGATTTTAAGTGAAATCTATAAACAAAGAGATTTGCCAACCACTGAATAAATATGGATTCATTACAAGATTATTAAACAGTGGTAACAGAATAAAATTTTGCAGTTTTCCCATGTTTGGAAAGGGCATAAGCCTTTCATATATTCTGTATCTCTAAGTTGTATGGTTACAAAATATTACTATTGTATGCCCTATGGCAAATATTTATTAAGGACCTATTATATGCAGAGTTCTGATGTAAGGATCAGTGGACTTATTAAGTTTAAACAAGACTAGGTAACTGCCTTGAAGGAAAGTAAACATCTTAAAATGCCAAGTAGTCTTAATAAGTTATTAATTTCACAATGGTTATTTTTTAATGGAGCCCAAATTATAAGAAGATGAATAAAGTTTGTGGTAAAGCTCTGTTAGAAAGGAGCTGAAGAGGAACAGGATGGGGTTATAACATGGAAAGTGATAAAGGATAATTTTTCATGACTGAAAACCAAGGCCTTTCTGTGGATAGATAGTTATCTGTGAGAGGGGAGAAGACTGAAAATAAAGGGGGATAGAGGGAGAAAACAAACAATATTGAAAAGCTTGGGATGGGAAAGCATCAGAGTGAACAGGAAATCATGGTTTGGAGATCTCAAGGAACCCAGATGTTTCCAGGGATTTATCATGTCAAAGAGAGACATAAACCAGGAACTAAGCCCTCCATACCTGTGACTCACTATAGAAAACAGAACTTACTTACTCCTAAAGATAACTTGTGTTTAACTTTTCTGGTATCGTCGCTAATGGGCGCTCACAGACATTTCAAATGAAATATCATGACTAGCAAGCCTAGTTCTCTCTTTTATTTTCTAAATTATATATTTAATTCAAAATTTAATAGTGAACATTACTGTGGACACCCAATATTTTTTTAGTAACATCTATATTTTAATTTCAATGAATTAAAAACAAACAAACAAACCTTTTCTCCTTTCCCCTAAGCCTGTTAGGAAATATCCCCTCTTTTCTTTGATAAAGAATTAAAGATCAGAAAAGAGACTGAATCTTTCCACAAGATGGGAGAGAGGAAAGAATTGGCCTCTATTTCTTTTTCTTATTCTCTCTCAACTTCTCCTCCTCTTCCTCCCCCTCCTCCTCCTCCTCCTATCTTCTTTCTTCTTCCTTTTTTAAAAAATGACTCCAATGGTTCCATTTAAAGCAACTCCCAAAGTCTAAAATTTAAAAAAAAAAAAGCTCCAGTCTTTCAAGAATCACTATGCAGTGAGCCATCCACACAGGTACAAAAATAATCTGATGGATAATGACTGTAATTTCTTGGAATAGGAAATAAATGTACAAAGAACAAATACAATTTGCAACTAAGACTTTGTCTGGGGACCAAGTCTTTATAAGTGACCCATCTTCTGAGTCTTTTTAAAATTATCTACCTTCTTTTAATCTGTTGATGTGATGGAAAGTCCTAATTAAAAAATCTAGGATAACCCTGAGCAGAGGTAACAGGAAGGAAATGCCCATTCTGAATTGCTAATAATCACAACTCAGTATGATTTATGATCTTGGCATTCATTATGAACTAAAAGTTGAACTCGTGTGTGTTTGTGTGTGTGTGTGTGTGTGTGTGTGTGTGTGTGTGTGCGTGTGTTTTAAATGGCCTTAGCTGAAGTGGCCTGGACAAATGTATTATATGCCAAGAAATATGTCTAGAGCTAATTTTTGAGGCCAAGACTCTGGGAAAATGACCAATGGGGAAGTCTTGGATGGACTACAACAGAAGGTTTTTTTTCCCCCTGCAAGTAAAATGCTCAGAACATGAAAAGTAAGATCAAAGAAAAAACATTGGGAAATACAACCTTAAATCTGATCTTTTTGGCACCTTTCTATTGATATGTCACCCCATACAATCTCTTTGAGCCAACACTATCAACTCAAAGCCAACTACTGGAGTTACAATTCACAGGAAAAATGATGTTAAAAGTGAATGACTATTATCGATAAAATAATAAAAAAGAAAAATTAAGCAAATATCCAAAGATTTCTTCTCCCTTCACATCACTTTAGAGCTGTGCTTTTTCATTCTAATAGGATTTGTCAATAGGTGGTGGTTTTTTGCCTTGATTTGATTTGGACCTTTCCAAGAGAAATGGGCCATAGGGCCCAGTGGGAGAGGCCTGAAAATGAAGTTATCAGAAATGTGGCCAGAGCCATTGAGTTGACCTCAGTAACAGAACAAGAGAGCTTCTGTTAAAATGGTCTGCTGAACTCTAGCTGATCTTTTCAAGGCAGGTGTGGGCCTCATACCTGCTTGTCAAGCATTGTATAAGGTCCAAAAAACTAAAAAAAATCTGAGTTACTGTCTGCTAAACTCCCAAATAGAATTACTCTGTTTCCCAAACAGTCCAGTTCTTTTTTCTGAGTTAACCCCAAGGAGATCCAGGAAGACAGCATCTTTCACTTTGGATGCCGTTCCCCCCCACCCCCAGCCCCAGTCCTCCCTGACCAGGGCTATATTCCCCTGGGATTATTCATCTGTTTGCCTTAGGACAATTAAATGTGACTCAGATTAAATAAACTCTAAAACCCAAGGAAAATATGCTAAAAACAGACCTAGCCCCACCTCTTCCCATGCCAAGGATTAACTGATGCAGAAGTATGAAAATATGCAGAGGAGGGGAGGAGGGGTAGGCATAGTCCTTTCAGGAAAACTCCTACATTATCTGAATCAAGGTTACAGGTCATAGACTGAGCAGGAGTTAATTCCCTGGAGCCAGCAGGTGGAGCTGGTTAAGAAGGCATGGCAAAGGAAGCCTTGTCTTACTGCTGGAGAAATGTTCATAAACTACTTGGGGCCACAGGAAGAAACCTAGAAGGGTCGATTAAAAGAAACTGCCAGGAGATGCTTATGCAGTAATCTCCCTGTCACACACACACACCCTTCATGTACTTTGGTTCCAACAGACTTTAGCTTGTGGACTCTGTCATTGGTTATCTGTGGATTTTGGTGTGTGTGAGGAGGGGGTGGGGCTGGGGGACTGGAAGATATGAGCACCACATTTTCTAGGGAACAAACCTGATAACATAATTTTTGGAGTTGAAGGTACACAAAAGAATGAAGGAATTGAAAATATAGGAATATGTTGAAGTAATACATGACATTCTCATGTTGTCATGTCTTTTACGTTCTTCTGAAAGATCTAATGTTAGGTGTTAGTGTGTAAGAGAACAATGAGAGCTGAAGTGAGAAGACAGAAACTAGCTGTATGATCTTGGCCTTCAATTTATTCAAGTGTCAAAATCATGGGCTCTGTTCTAAGGTCATTTCTATCTCAAAAAAAGCACCCTTACAGAGTGGGTAAAGCACAGGCTTTAGATCAGTGGACTCAAGTTCAAACCTCACTTCCAACACTCATTAGCTATTTGACTTTGGGCAAATAATTGAACTTTCCTTACCCTCAGTTTCCTCATCTATGAAATGAGGGAGTTGGGCTCATAGGTATCTGAAGACTTGTTCAACTCCATAATTATGGTCCTAAGTGTGAGGAAGCATTAGAGTGAAAAGGGTGAATCAGGTCAAAGGGAGTTAAAGATGTTAAACAGAATAAAACCATGTGTGGAAATGTTGGGATTCTGAATAAACCTATTTGACTCTTAGAAAATCATTTGGCTCCTATACAGTTTTAATTGCTGAGTCATAATCAGGCAATTATAGAGGCAATAATGTAATTTTGTGGCATTGTGGATGAGATTCCTGAGTCAGGAAAATTTAGGTTCAGATTTTACTTCTGATATGTATTAGATCTTTGATGCTGATTAAGTCATGATATCTTCTATGTCCTTCAAATGACTCCTTGAGGCTTATCTGCAGCCTTCTGGGCTCAATCTTCTATTGTCCATCTTCAATGGACAGTTTGGGTCCACAGAGATTGAATGGTTACTTCTTCTCAAGGATTTCTTGGAAATGCCAAACCTGAGGGATTGGGGTTTCTAGTAAAATCACATCAGCCCCCATGTAGTGTACATATATGTGTATATATGGGATATATAATCAGTGAAAGTCTTTTTGTGTCTTTTGAGAAGTTCCCAGTAAGTTTACTTTGTGGTGAGGCAACAACAGTGGATGAAGGATGAATTACTCTTCTTCCTCCACTGGGCTCGCTCCTTGCAGGGCTTGGTGTTTTGACTGATAGGTCCATCCACTTATGGGCAGTTAAGCAGGTCTCTTTGGCTGTTAGTCTGGATTCTCCCCCTGCTTTGCTGCTGCTGCTCCTACCAGCTCCCTTTATTTACTGGACTTCTTATGGCTTTGATGTTTCTCTCAATCAATCTCTTTGGCCTTCTAGGCCTGCCTCTCTTGTAATATTCATTTCCTTACAATCAGGAAATAATAAATACAAAAGAAATGGAGGCACGATGCATTCATGGCCTGTGGAAACTGGGTAGGAGTAGGATAAAGCAGCCACTACCCTTTCCTTCCCCAACCACCTCCCAGCAGTTTACAACAGTTCATCCTCCCTGGCCACCAGGAAGGAAAAACACAAGAGGCCAAGGTAGGAGCCTACCTATCATCTTTTCATATATGAAATCACTCCTAGGTCCTTGTCTCTGAAATCATTAGTCCTTTTACCTCCTTAGAAAATCAGAACATTCCTTGCCACCACATAGCACTAGCTACCTCCTCATTCATGTCCTGAAGTAGGCCTGTTAAGTCTCTACTTGTGGAATTGAAACCTGGGTTGGATAAAGGGTAAGAGGAAATAAGCACTTATATAGTGCCTATTATATGCCATGTGCTGTGCTTTTACAAATATTATCTTATTTGATCCTTACAACAACTTCGCAAGGTAGGTCCTATTATTATTCCAATTTTACAGTTGAGGAAACTGAGACAAACAGACTTGCCTTAGAACAAGTGACTTGTCCAAGGTCACACAGCTAGTTAAGTGTCTGTTGTCAGATTTGAACTCAGTCTTCCTGACTCCAGGCCAAGCACTCCATCCACTGGCCCACCTAGCTGCCAACGTGGCAGGGAATATTAGGAGGAGGTAAATCCAATCATGCACCAAGAACTTCATTCTCATTAGCTACTCTTCCTACTGCATATACTAAGTTAGAGAAGGATTATGATTTGAATTAGTGGAGAGAATTCTCACCTTAGGTATTCCTTATGCTGATGACATCATAAGTTCTTTTATGTATTCCTACAATAAACTAGAAAAAGGCAAATATCATAAATATTATTGAGTACAAATTATATTTTAATCATCTAATAATTTTCCAATCTCTACATTTAATTCATGTAGGAATATCTTAATAAATTAGTCCTAAGCTATGCTTTCATTTCAATAAGGAGGAAGCTCCTTATAAACTTAACAACTAAATCTTATAAACTTAACAAGTTTCCTGGAGCATCAAGGAGGTAATGTACATACCCAGGGTCACATAGTCAGCATATGTAAGAGGAGTCTTGATTCCAATTTTTCCTAGGTCCAAGGCAAAAAGCTCTCTATCCATAAGACCAGGCTGTTCTCACATCTTAAACATTAAATGAATACAGGGATTCTTAGTTTAAATAGGGGAAATGAAATAAACCCCAAATTTTGTGCCAGAAGAACTAATTTTAATCCCTGGCTTTTATATCCTCGAGCCATGTAGACCTTGGACAATCACTTCACATCCCTGGAACTCATCTGGAAAATTAGGGGATTTTACTAGGTGCACTTTAAGGTGCCAGCCAGCTTTAATAGTCTGTGATAGAATCCAAATCAAAAAGGAATCCTAGTGAAAATTGCTCTGGGGGGGGAGGGGCACGGAGCCAAGATGGCGGAGTAGAAACAGCACTTCCAAGGTGCTCTGCCCCACACCACCTCCAAACAATGTGAAAGGGGAATCTGAACAACTTCTGGAGCCCCAGCACCCACAGAATGACACAGAGAAACTAACCTCCCGCTGAGGAGAACCCAGCAGCCCTGCAGGGAGCAGCGATCCCAGCACTCTGAGAGCAGGCAGCACAGCACACTGGGAACCAACAACACTGCGCTCTGGGAGCTGATCCCAGGCCCAAGTAAGCCAAGATTTTAGTCCTAGGGTGGCTGGGCCAGCAGCTGGCTGGAGGGACCCTAGAACACCAGCAGCTGTGGCGATTCCAGAATTATCAGCACAGACATGCCTAGGAGAAAATAAGAGGTTAGTGCCCCATGGACTTTGGGACCAGTATTTGGGGAACTCATCGGCTTCCTCCCCTGGGGGCGAAAAGCTGCTGGAAAAAATGCAACACAGAAGCCATTTTGCAGCGTCAGTGGCGGCTCTAGCTCCTGGTCCGCAAACTGTAGAGAGATCCAGCAATCAGTCTGGGGGTTAATCGTTCTTGCTTTAAACTGCCTGGATCTGGATTGTGGTCTTGGGGGGGAGGTTTGGGGTGGGTATCCAATTTGCCAAGCGGGTGGAGGCTTTACAGAGGCACCCAACCTGCAGAAGTTGTGAAGACCCCACGTTTGGGCGGAAGCTCTCCTGTCTGGTGGCAGAGTCCTACTGGTGGCAACAAGCCCCAAAATCAAGTAATTAAGTGGCAACATGCCTAGGCAAAAGAAACAAAATAAACAGAAAAATTCAACATTGGACTCCTATTTTAGGGGCAAAGATGATCAAAGCATGGAGGAGGACTGTGAGGTAAGAACTCCTTCACCAAAAGCCCCAAATGAAAATACAAGCTGGCTACAGGCCATAGAGGACCTTAAGAAGCAGATAAGAGAAGTGGGGGAAAAATTGGGAAGAGAAATGATAAAGATGCAAGAAAAGTATGAAATGAGAGTCAACAGCCTGACCGAGGAAAATAAAACCTTAAAAAATAGACTAATTCAAATGGCAAAAAAGACTCAGAAAGGTAATGAGGAGAAGAATGCCTTAAAAAGCTGAATTTGCCAGATGGAAAAAGAATCTCAAAAGCTCACTGAGGAGATTCACTCCTTCAGAGTTAGACTGGAGCAAATGGAAGCTAGTGACTTTATGAGAAATCAAGATGCTGTTAAACAGATCCAAACAAATGAAAGAATAGAAGACAATGTGAAATATCTCATGGGAAAAACTGCTGACCTGGAAAATATATCCAGGAGAGATAATTTAAAAATTATTGGACTACCTGAAAGCCATGATCAAAGAAAGAACCTAGAAATCACCCTTCAGGAAATTCTCAAGGAAAATTGCCCTGATGTTTTAGACCCAGAGGGGGAAATAGAGGTTGAAAGAATCCACTGATCGCCTCCTGAAAAAGATCCCAAAAAGAAAACTCCTAGGAATATTATAGCCAGGTTCCAGAACTCCCCCATCAAGGAGAAAATACTACAAGCAGCCAGGAAGAAACAATTTCAATATTGTGGAAATACAATTAGAATAGCACAGGACCTGGCAGCTTCTACACTGAGGGATAGAAGGGCATGGAATATGACATTCCAGAGGGCAAAAGAGCTGGGACTGAAGCCAAGGGTCACCTACCCAGCAAAACTTAGTATCTTGTTTCAGGGGAAAATATGGTCATTCAGTGGAATAGAGGACTTTCAAGCATTCTTGAGGAAAAAAACCAGAGTTGAATAGAAAATTTGACATTCAGACACAAGAAGCAAGAGATGCTTGAGAAGGTAATCAAGGAAAAGAAATCAAAAGGAACTTATCAAAGTTGAACTATTTATATTCTTACATGGAAAAACAATAACTGTGTCTGATGAAACCTTTCTCATTTATGAAAATAATTGAAGAAGGGTATATGGGCATATGTTTACAGGTTTACATGGATAGAGCGCACAGGTTGAATTTGATGGGAAGGGATGATACTTAAGGGGTGAAGTCAAGAGGTGAGAGAGGAAAGTGGCAAGAGGAGATGGGGAGAGACAGGGTAGGGTAAACTATCTCATGTAGAAGAGGCAAGGGGAAGTAGTTGCAGGGGAGGGGAAGAGCAGGAAGGCAAAAAGGCAAAACCATATTCTCATTGAAGTTGGCTCAAGGAGAGAATCACATACATACTAAATGAGATATCTCACCCTGTAGGAGAGTAGGGGAAAGGGGGATGAGAAGGGGGATGGTGGAGGGGAGGGCATTCTGAGGGGAAGGGAGCTTGGAAGTACCCACTATTAAAGAGGGACAGGATCAAAGTAGGGAATGGACCAGGTGGGAGGTGAGATGGGTGGGAGGGAAATATAAGCAGTCTTTTACAATATATCTACTATGGTAATGTTTTGCATAGCTATACATGTACAACACATACTGCATTGCTTATCTTCTCAGAGGGAGTGGGTGACAGGGGAGGAACGGAATGGATCTGAAAATCGAAGTTTTAAAATTAAATGTTTCATAAGATGTCCAGGCATTGGGGCTCAGAGATTCACCTTGCCCTAATGGCAAAGTTGAAGGGGGTATGGGAGAAGATATGGGAGAGAGCAGACTGGATGAGGGGATATCTAGTGGGACTGCTATCCTGGGGTGGTGGGTAAGGAAAAAATGGGGGAAAATTATAACTCAAGATCTGGTGGAAATGAATGATGTAAACCAGGAGTTAATAAAGGAAATTTAAAAAAAAGAAAAGAAAATTGCTCTATGAAGCCTATCCATGGCCACTGTACATTGACCTTAAGTGAAGAATGCTTAAATGTTTTAGGCATTGTTGCATAGGTGGTAGCCAACTTATTTGTAGATCCAGCCATCAGTTACCATCACAGGAGTTTCTTCTGAACATTTGTGCTGTTTTTAAGACTTTTAAATGAATGTCACTGCTAGTTTTAGATGATTGATGATGTCTATAACAAAACAAATACAGGGTTTACAGCATGCCTAGCACAACACTAGGAGCAATTAGGTGCTTAATTCAGTAATTATTCAGTTCAGCATTTATCCAGAATCCAGACTACTGGGAGAGTCAAATCACTATGCCATTGGTATGATTTTTCAAAACACATATTATGCCTTCAGCAATTTACTTTTAGGCATATAAATAAAATGCCCAATTTCCACCTTCTCCCTCCCCTCATACAATCATAGGAAGCTGTTATAGATCATTTATTTTTTTAAAGTGCTATTTCTAGAGCATGCTAGATAGTTAGTACTCAATTCAGCTTCATCACCTATACTTTCATCATATAAACAACTGATGAAAAATAATGGTCCTGATACAATATAATTTTTAATTATCAAAGATTAAACTGACTGAAGTATAATTTTAATGCTTAATTCTTTGAGGTTTGGGCCTTATCTTAGAAATCCATTACTGATACCTCCCACAGAATAAAGCAGCCTGCTCTCAGTTCACCATTTACATGTCTATTTTATAATTGGAACTCACTAATCATTTATACTTTAAGAAAATATATACTTATTATTGAGAAACGTGTACAAGCCAAAGACACAACTCTATCTTTTGATAATATAAATGTTTTCATTGAGTTTTATCATAAATAAGAAATATAAAGGAATAATAAATTATAATTTAAGGTAATTATCTGATATTTGTGTCTCTGAGGCCACTGAATTCAGTATACCAATGCTTCCTACTCTGTAGGTTACATGCCAAACTCATATTGGTGTAGAGGAAAGTTTGGGCATTGATACACGTGTTCTTATTCTAGCTCTTACATTAATTGGCTGTGTTACCCTGAGTAATTTACCTCACCTCTCTGTGTTTCACTTCCTCATTTGTAAAAATGAAGAGAGTACACTAATTGGTCTCCAGAATACCTTCCAGATCAATCATTCTGCTAGCCCAGGAAGTTAACACACATTATAACAGTAATGTAAGTACCAGAGTTGGGAGACAGAAATGAACATAGAAATATGAGCTAACTTTCTCTCTCTCTCTCTCTCTCTCTCTCTCTCTCTCTCTCTCTCTCTCTCTCTCTCTTTCTCTCTCTCTTTCTCTCTCCCTTCCCTTCTCAATCTGTCTATCCTAAAGCATTATAAAACTAGATGTAGATATTAATGCAAATATGTATATACATGCATGCATATATAAATTTATACATATATATATACACTGTATATATGCATATGTATATACTGCCCTTCACACAAATTTCTAAGGTCCACTCAAATAACTATACTTAATGCTCCTTATACTCAGAATTCCAATTTCAGTCTTTAACTTGGCTGTTCTTCTTCCTCTCTTACTTTTCATTCAGCTAAAGGCTTAAAAGTGTGAGAGCCAGTCCTGGTGAGAAAGCATAGTAGGACAACTCTGAGGAAAGAAGTGTTATCTTCACATTTTCATAGTGCATGCCTCATAGACAGTCCTTCAAATAGAGATTCCCTCTTCCATCCCCGTCCCCTGAAGGAAATGGGAGCTAGCAGCAGAAGTACATGGTCAGAATCCAATGCATCAGGAGTTCATTTTTACCTGCTCATCTCTGGATTCAATGGGCTTTTACTATTGATTACTGAACCTTTCATAGGTATGATCAACGAATATCTGAAATCCTTAAAAGGGACAAATGTCTTGACCTTATATTTTCACTTTGATCAGGAGAATTTTGGGAGGAAGAAAGGGACTAAATTGATCTAGGGGCCCCAGATCAGCCTATTCCCCCAAATATTAGCTAACATCATCATCATTATCATTGTCGTCGTCGTCGTAGTAGTAGTGATAGTAGTAGTAGTAGTGGTGGTAGTGGTAGTAGTGGTGGTGGTGGTGGTGGTAGTAGTAGTAGTAGTAGTAGCAGCTAACATTTATATAGTGCTTACTTTGTGTCAGGGACTGTGCTAAGTACTTTACAATTATTATCTCATTTAATCTTACAACAACCGCTGAAAATAAATGTGGTCATAATCTCCATTGTACAGAGGAGGAAAGTTGAGGCAATTAGAAGCTAAATGACTTGCCCAGAGTCTTACAGCAACCAAGTAAGTATGGCAAGATTAAAACTCAGGTCTTTCTGACTTCAGACCCAATGCTCTGAGATGCACTGCCCCCTAGTTGTCCCAATTTCATATAAATTTGCAGATCTGTACATGTTATTTTCCCTCAATAGAATGGGTGATTCTTGAGCTTCAAGACTTGCTTTTGCCTTTCTATGCTCAATATTTAGCATAGTACAAAGCACTTAATAAATTCTTCAATAAAGGAAACGAATGAGTGAATGAAGGGTTCTAATTCATTCCAATATGTTCTTCAGAATTATAGCTTTATTTTCAACAAATATTCTCTTATCCTAAAACTTTTTTTTTCTTTACTGATTTTTTCTTACTGTCTCTTCTCATTCATGAGTTTCTTCTTATGGCAATTGGGAATTCTTTCTTCAGGGCTTCTAATTCCCAAAAGAAAGAATATGGCCACCTTGTTGGCAAAGTACTGACCTGTCAAAGGTGATATGATAAAGGAAGATGTAAGTTGCCATAAGAGTTTTCATTCCTAAATATATGAGCATAATGCAAAATTCAGTGAATTCTTTATTCAAGGCTTTTACAGTGCCTACCAACCTGGCCATTTTCCAAAGGGCTTTAAATTGCTGAAACATTTGAGATACATTACAATATAATGTGCCAAGAATGCTCTATGAAATGGGCCAGTTAGTAGAAATAATTGAATGTCAAGTACTTGAGGTTGGTTTGACAACCTAACAGATACATGCAGAAGCAGGCAAGTTCTATATAACTTGTCATGTGCAGAGTTTTAGTAGCATGATGAAACAGACTCTATAATGGTGTGGTTGAAATGGTTGCAACACTCAAATTTCAATAGAGTCATTGAAATTTACAACAATGTTCCCCATCTTCACCCCTCCATTTTACCATGTTATGAGCCCTTTACTTCATTTAGAACAAGTCATAGCTGGAAAGTTGAAACAATAAGGTAACAAACATCATCCCATTCTGTTACATTAACAACAAT
The DNA here is from genome assembly GCA_011680675.1 of Gymnobelideus leadbeateri. Lineage (NCBI taxonomy): Eukaryota > Metazoa > Chordata > Mammalia > Diprotodontia > Petauridae > Gymnobelideus > Gymnobelideus leadbeateri. The sequence continues at coordinate 83,759 of WOXC01003455.1, forward strand.
AATAATTATAATAATAGCATACATTTACATTTTGGAGGTTCTTGGCAAGCACCGTATGGCCTGTCACTCAATCTTTTATTTTTTTTAGATTTAGATTGTCATAATTAGAAGCTATCAAACTTCTCTGCTTACAAATTATTTTTCAAAGAATATGTTGATGACTCCAAATATTTATAGAATTAATCATTCTGAAACATTATTTGAATAAATATTTCTCTGAGTATAAATAGTAAACACATAAAATTCATAGATTGTCACATATATCTGAATCAGAGGAGCAACATCCACATTTTAAAGGGGACACAGTATTTAGAAAATAAATTGCAACCCTAACAGCATTTCATTGGCTTTATAGACATGAGTTATTAGCGTAACTATTTAAATGTATTTTATACTACTATGACATCATGCAACATTAAGAATTTAGATTGTTGGAAGGCACTTAAGTTAACTCACAAATTATGTGATTTTATACAACATTGAATATATAAAAGAATATATATATATTATTTTTATATCTCCAACTTCAACAATGATGTTGGTCATAAAAATATACTTTGGAGAATTTTTTTCTTCCCCCCCCTTTTTTTGGAGGGGGGAAGGAAAGGCAATTGAGGTTAAGTGACTTGCCCAAGGTCACACAACTACTATGTGGGTCAAGTGTCTGAGGCTGGATTTGAACTCAGGTCCTCCTGATTCCAGGGTCTGTGCTCTATTCACTGTGCCACCTAGCTGTCCCTTCCTCCTTCTTCTTATCCATTTTTCTTTGTTTTTTTTTTTAATAAATCTTAGTTTTTATAGATATGATATTTTATGATACATTCCAACAGTCACTTTAATGTATCACTTTTGTTTACTATTTCTTAGGTAAAATTGATAAACATGAAACCAATTCACTGATGCTCATTAAGAAAAACAGTAGATATGTCAGAAAGCTGAATGCAGATAGATGCAGAGATTTAGAACTATAAAGGACTTTAGGAGTCATGTGATCTAACCGAACCATTTGTTGTAAAAAAATATTTCAAAGAGATGAAGTTATTTGTTCAAGGTCACATAAGTAGTAAGTAGCTATGATTCAAGTCTAATAATAATTTTAAAATTGCATCTAGGTGGTATAGTGGAACCAAGACCTGAGTTCAAATTTTACTTCAGACTTTTATTATCTGTGTCCTGGGCAAGTCATTAATTTTACTCACCCTCATTTTCTTCATATGTAAAACAAGGATAATAATAGCATTTGCCTTTTGTGAGGCTCGAATGAGATAACATTTGGACAATGTTTTATAGACCTTAAAGTACTATATAAATGCTAACTATCAAAGCACAGTACTTGACACATAGTTGGCATTTGACAAATGCTTATCGACTCATTAAAAACCAATATTACTATCTCTTTTGTCCATGGATTAAAAATTAATAGCATTTATAGTTTGAAAATAGGTTAGAGTGGGGGGCGGCTAGGTGGCGCAGTGAGTAGAGCATCGGCCCTGGAGTCAGAAGGACCTGAGTTCAGATCCGACCTCAGACACTTACAGCACACACAAACAAAAACCTAGCCCTGTGACCTTGGGCAAGTTACTTAACCCAAACTGCCCTCCAAAAAGCAAAAAAAAAATAGGTTAGAGTGGTATATTTACCCTGCCTGATTATTAGGGCTTGTGTATATGTCAAGGGGAAGAGACAAGTTATTTGATTTTCTTTCATGATTTTCTTTGGTACATTGCAAAAGCACCTACCACTTTCCCTGTAACTATGAGATAATCCATATGTTTCTTTTAGCTTCCACTTTTGGAGGAGGAGCTAAACCATGACCTAAATTATCTGTCATTTTGTTGTTATTGTTTAGTCATTTCAGCTATGTCCATCTCTTTGTTTCCCCATTTGAAATTTTCTTGGCAAAGATACTGGGGTGGTTTGCCATTTCCTTCTCTAGCTCATTTTATAAGTGAGGAAACTGAACCAGAGTTAAGTGACTTGCCCAGGGTCACATAGCTAGTTACCATGAGAGGCCAGAAGAGAACTCAGGAAGAACAGTCTTCCTGACTCCAGGCTCAGAACTCTATTCACTGTGCCACCTAGTTGCTCGAATTTGTCATTTATTAAGGGTTTATTTTCCATTGATTAAGTTTCCTCCATTAGATAGCCCAGTATGCTTCCTTGCTTTAATAACAGACATACACAATGACAAGTACAAATGGATGGTGATGATCCTGGGACTGAATTAGTTTCCTATGTTCTAAAATAGCAACAGGCTGATTTTTTTTTCTGATTCTTTCTAGTATATAGAATGTTGTCCTTAGAATCAGAAGGACCTGAGTTCAAATCCTATCTCTATCACTTAGTGGCTACACACTTCTCAGTGTGACCCTGGACAAGTCACTTAACTTTTATCTTCAGTTTTCTCATCTGCAAAATGATGACAGTATTAGCACTTACTTCCCAGACTTGTTATGAGGATAAAGTCACATAAAATTTGTAAAGTACTTTCTAAAACTTAAAGCATTTAATAATAATATTGATAATAATAGCTAGTATTTATACAGTGCTTTAAAGGTTTCAAAGTGCTTCACTTGATCTCACAACTCTATGAGCTAAGTATTATTATTATCCCCATTTTGCAGATGAGGGATCAGGGACAAAAAGAGATTAAATGCCTTGCCCAGGGTCATACAACTAAGTGTCCAACTTTTTCCTGATTCCAAGGCCCACCTTCTCTCCTTTTGACAACCCTGCTACCTCATAATAATATAAATGTTAGCTATAATTATTACTAGTGACATTAGCATTCATAGAATTTGTATTATTGCAAATAGTCTTAAATTTTGATTTTCCTTACATTTATTAATTAGGAGCTACATGTTCTTTATTAACATTTAAGCACTAAGAGAGATTCCAGCCCAGCTATAACTTAGTGGGTAAGTCTCAGGGATATTTACCTAAGGTACATAGAGGTTAAGTGATTACTCTGGGTTTGAACGTTTCTTTCTGAATCTGGTTCCAGTATTCTATTTATTACATCAAACTGTTTTACTACTTTTTTTTCGAGAAAAGGGGGAAATGGCATTGATCCTAAAAGCATTTTTACCAACACAATCATATGGAACTATGCTATTTTGAGAATATACCCACATATTATTACAGCAATATAAATATATTTCATTGTAAAGACATAGAATACATGCCTAGATTCTAGAAGTGTTCTTTCAATATGTGGAGGTCATGCTCATCCTATGAATCACACTGGTGACTCCCAGTTTTACCAGAATTAACTTATGATTAAATTGTAGCTTTAAAAAAAGTGATTGTGGTATCAGGTCATTTGTACAGCGATGACTTAGTGACCCTTATGAAAACATGGTCTGAGATCCCTCTTTAATTTTAAGGTATCATTTGTGTTTATTTTTGGAGATATCTATGACTATCCAAGGAGGAGTCAGTGTCTAGTGGTAAATGAAAAGAATCTGTCACAATGTGTGACTGGATTTCCAATTTTGCATCTCATATGGACCTTTGCAAACTTGTATGCCCCTTTAGGCCTTAGTATAACTTCTTGTGTTTTATTTTTTTTTCCTAATCTGGATTGAGAGAACTAAATGATTAAGATTTATAGAACTTTATCACAAATTCCAAATACTGCTTTAAAATAATTCAACTTGATAATCATTTATTAAGTGACTACAGTATAAAAAGACTGACCTGGGTTAAATGATGAGGATATAAAGATAGAAAAAAAGATGAGTCCATGACTTCAAGAAGCCTATATTTTTAGAAGTAAGTCACCCAAGTCACTAAGATAAATCATTTAACCTTAAAACAGAACTTAAGAGAAAGGACTTTCAGGTCCCAGGCTGCTATTAGAACAAAGAGTAGGCAAGTATGAGATTCACTCCAGAACAAATACCACTCCTGAAGAAGGCTCTTAATTAATGGAGTTTTGCTCTAGCATTAACAAGTTTTGAGAAATTGCTAATAATAGCACTGAGGACTTATGTGGTCCTTTAAGGTTTCCAAAGTGCTTTATATATGGTAACATATTTTTCCTCCTAATAATCCAGTGAAATAGGTGGTATTATTATCCCTATTTTCCAGATTAGGAAACAAGTTGGCAGAAGTTCAATAACTTGCCTAGTATCCTACAGGTAGGAAGTACTTGAGGCAGGATTCAAACTCAGATCTTCCTGACTCAAAAATCCAACCCTTGTTCCACTGCACCCCCTAGCTACCTCTCTGCAAAATTTTTCACTGTTCTTCCAACACTTGTTTCCAAATAATATGAAACTGGACTAATTTACATGGCTATATCGTTAAGGTATTGAGCCTTACTTTTTAAAGTAACTAATGCAGAAAAATGATATTTTCCATTCCTATTGTACTTTTTAACTTTTGAAATCACTTTCCACATGTTATCTCATATGATTCTCATAAAAGGCTTTCGAGATATGCAGAGAGAGATATTATTATCACCGTTTTCAGAGACAGAAACTGAGGAAAAGAAATGTAACATGATTTGCTTAATTAATTAGTGGTGGAATGAAAAACTAGGTCTACTGACTCCTCTCCAATGTTTTATTCTCAAGCAACTACAGTGAAGCATTGATGTAAATTCCCACTTTAACATTCTTTTTCTAACTTGATGGATAGTTAGTTCTTAAGGGTCAGATTGTTAAAGCTATTTTTTCCCCTGAGTTCATAATTATCTTAGTTGCATGCACAATTTGGGTAGTTAAGTAATTATCTGATTTGCACATGTAAATGCAGTAATCGTTGGTGCATAAAAATAAAGCCCTTTAAACATCAAGCCTTGGGGGGAAACAAATGATCAGAAAATCAAAATGCCTGTGGTTCCTAGTAGGGGTAACTATGATCAGAAAACTTGCAAGGAGTTACTGGATTTTAAGATGGTAAACAACCGACTTCAGCCTAGAGGAATCCATACATTATTCTCCACCAATTTACTCACAGAATCTCAGAGCTCAGAAGCCAAGTAGTTGAAAAAAAAAAAAAGTAATTCCATGTACAAGAGGCCCAAGAAATGACCATCTAGCCTTGTCCTGAAGCCATCCAATGAAGGGCGACTCATTAGCTCTTGACAAAGGAAATTTATCCTTTGGAAAGCTCTAACTCTTAGGAATCTTTTCTTTACATTAAGCTTAAATTTGCCTCTGCTAATTTGTCCATTGTCCCTAGTTCTGCCCTTTTAGCCAAACCAAATTCCATCTTTCTGTCACATGATGACCCTTTACTCAAAGACAACTAGCAAGGATTGCCTCTAAGTCTTTTTTTTTATAAACATCCCCACTTAATTTAACCATTTATTTTTATTTAACCATTTATTTATGTATTTATTTAACCACTTAATTTATCCATGAGATGTGTGTACTTGGGTCCCTTCAAAATCCTGTTTACCTTTTTCTGAAGACTTCATTTTATCTCTTGTCCTTCCTAATATAGGTCACTAAGAAATAAATATAACATCCTAGTTCTGTCTGACTAGGGCAAAATTCAGTGGGACAATGACCATCCAAGTTTTAGACATATTCCTCTCTTCAGAGACATTGTGACTTGATATAAAACTAATATAGAAACAACAAATAACCTGTACAATGTGTATTTTAAGAGAGATGTGGACAGTATTACAGAGAGAGATAGACAGGTAGAGAGACAGAGACAGAGACAGAGAAAGAGAGAGATTGCATTAGCTTTGTATCACCAATGCTTAGCCCATATCAATGCCTTACACATAGTAGGCATGTAATAAATGCTTATTAATGTAACTTGACTTAGCTTTCTTGCCTGTCATTTCAGTGTTATATTGTAATAAACTTGTAATGCCCTAAAACTTTTAGATCTTCTACAAATGATGGGCTATCTATGTGTCTCCCATTTTCCTTTGGTGAAGTTGATTTTTAACTCAACTTTTATACTTTGAGGCTTGGCTCTGTGCTGCTTAACACTGACACTAATGAGTTGAATAAGGAGATAGGTGGCGTGTCTACCAAATTTGCAGATGACATGAAGCTGACAGTAATAGCCAACACACTAAATGACAGCATCAAAATGAACTTGGCAGTCTGATATACTAGACCAAATCTAAAAGATGAAATTTAATAGACATACATGTAAAGCCTTACACTGAAGTTCAAATCCCTCTGTATTCTGCTCAGATTAGACCACATCATGAAAATTTTATTCAGTTCACAACACAATTTTGGGAATGACACCAATGACATAGAATGTCCAGAGCAGGTCAACCTGGGACCTTTATTCCACACTATATGAGAATTGGTTAACAAAACTGGGGATGTTTAATTTGGAGAAGACTTTTGGTTGGGGCGTGATCACTGTCTAAATATTTGGAGGGCTTTATGAATGAAGAGAAATTAAATCATATTTGGCACCAGAGGGCAGAACTATCAAAAAATGGATAGGAGTTACCAAGAGACAAATTTAGGCTTGATGTAAGGAAAATGCTCTTAATATTGATAGCTATCCAATAGGCTTCTTCAGGAGTTAATGGGTTCCTTAACATTGGAAATCTTCAAGCAAAATTTGTATGACCACTTGTCAGAGTGAATTCATTTTCAGGTATTCACTGGACTAAATAATCTCAGTGGTCTTTTCTAATTCCAAGATTCTGTCAGTGCTTAGAGAAGTATGAATCCCATCATCCCTCCCATCTGCCTTTGTCACTATTAACTAGACCAGGCCTGCACAACATATCGCCAAAGGATGTCAATTCTGACGTTTGGTTGCTGCGGGTCATGTGACAGTCTAAAATATGCTACTTTCCTTCCTAAGTAATGCTCAATGATACAATATATCCCTTTAAGGTACCTCTCTAAAGAGGTAAGTTGAGGAATAGGGGCTGACTCATTGACATAGTAGTTTCCTAACTAGAAGTTAACTGTATCAATGATATGGAAAACACAAGTTAAAGAAAAAGAAAATTCTTGTTGTTCGTTATTTAATCTTCATATCATGTGAACCCTGTGGAGTAGGTACTATTATTTTCACTCCTTATTTTATGAATGAGAAAACTGCAGCTCAGAGACACTGTGACTTGATATAAAACTAATATAGAAACAACAAATAACCGTTACAATGTGTAGTTTTAGAGAGATGTGGACAGTATTACTGAGAGAGACAGGGAGAGTGAGACAGAGACAGAGAGAGACAGAGAGATTAACAGATTAACATATTATTGGGGAAATATAGAGACCAAAGAAATCTTTATGGAGACAGCACCTGAGCTGGTTCTTGAGAGATTAGCAAGCAGAAAAATATAAGGGGGGTAGGGGCGGGTAGGTGGCGCAGTGAATAGAGCACCGGGCCTTGGTGTCAGGAGGACTTAGGTTTGGATATGGCCTCAGACACTTAACACACACACACACACACACACACACACACACACACACACACACAAAACCTAGCTGTGTGACCTTGGGCAACTCACTTAACCCCAACTGCCCTCAAAAAAGCAAAAAAAAAAAAAATTTAAAAACAAGAAAAATATAAGGGAAAAATTTAAAAACAAGAAAAATATAAGGAAAATATAAGGGAAGAAAAATACAGCTTCACATTTTAGGTGAAGGGAACAGTAAGAGGAGAAATAAAGAAGCAGGAAGCATGGGATCTATTCTGGAAATACTGAGTACCTGGGTGGGACTGTTGTAGAATGTTTGTGTAGAAGAGTAGTGGGATTAGAAATCTGAAAGTGGAATAAATCCCATAATGTGGGGGCCTCGAGTGCCAGACTGAAAAGTTCAGAGTTAATAAAATAGTCAAAGAGAATGGAATCATTAAAGATTCTGGACAGCAGCAAAGAGTAGAGTATGATACAGTATTGGACTTGATGTCAGGATGGCCTGGAATCACATGCCACCTCAGATCATTTGACTCTGGACAAGCACGTTTGAGATTTTGCCCCTAATATATATATATATATACTAATTCAAAAATTACATGTATACACTATTGCATTAATGATTACATATGATATGAAATTTGTATAAACTAAAACATTAAAGGATGAGAAAAAGTTGACACAATGTTTTATCTTAAAGACAATAAGGAGTCATTGGATTTTATTGAGGAGAATCACTTTGGCAACAGTGTACAGGGGAGATTGATTTGAGGCAAGGAGAACAATTAGGAGGCTATTACAGTGGTATGGATGAGACATGATAAAAGGGCCTGAACTAGGTTGAAGGGAGGTTTTCTGAGTAGAGGGAAGGGGAAAATGGGGAGTAATGTGGAAGTAGAATTGAAAAGATTCAGAAATAAACTAGATCTATAGATTGAGAGTAAGGAAATAAAAGATGGTAAAAAAGATTGTGAACCTGGGTCCTTTCTGCTGCCCTCAGTAATAATAAGGAAGCATGAAAGAGGGATGAAATTTTGGGTAAAGATAATGAGCTGAGATATATGATCAGTCCAATGCCTGCTCATCCCTCTGTCCCCCCAGAATAAAAATCAAAGAGGAAGTGTTATACTAATTAGTCACTGGTCCTAAGCCCTCACTCAGGAAATATCTACTATAATAACCCATTATGGAGGGTGGAGAAGGGAGGTAGAAGAGGATCAGTGAAGAATTACATGGGGATAGGGTGGCAGTTAGGTCCTGAGCAGTTGATACCAGGAACAAAGATTGGTAGTTTGGACAATTAAAATAAAGGGCAAAATGTAGGGATAGGTGTTTGCTGGGGAACAAGAGTTGGTGTAGTTGTGTTGGAAACAGACTTTACTATTTTCTTTTATAGGGATGGTGGGAAAGAACTCATCTTCCCATCCTTGGATTGGTTGATCACATGATGACAAGCCCTTTATGGTCAATCCATGTACCCTAAGGGTCTGCAACACTTCTCACTGCCCCAGAGGCTATCTAATCCAAACTTTTCTTTTGCAAAAAGAAAAGGAAGCCCAGAAAGAGCATGTGGTTTGTCTAAAGTCACACAGGTAGTCAGAATTTGACCCCAGATCTTTCGACTTGAAATGCCCAAAAATTGGTCATCTGGCCTCCATTTGAAGACCTCCATTAAGAAGAAACACACTACCATAGAGCCTAACCCATTCACTTTTGGACAGCTGTAAATTTTAGGAAGGGGTAGCTAAGAGGCACAGTAGATAGAATGCTGGGCCTGGGGTCAGAAAGATTCATCTTCCTGAGTTCACATCTGGCCTCAGACACTTACTAGCTATGTGACCCTGGGCAAGTCACTTAACCCCATTTGCCTCAGTTTCCTCATCTGTAAAATGAGCTGGAGAAGGAAATGGCAAACTACTCCAGTATTTTTGCTAAGAAAACCCCAAATGGGGTCACAAAGAGTCAGACACAACTGAAATGACCAAACAACAACAACAAAATTTTAGAATTTTTTTTCTCATATCAAGCCTAAATTTTTTTTCTCTTTAACTTCTACCCACTTCTCTTAGTTCAGCCTTCTGGAACCAAACAGAACAAATCTTATTCTTTTCCTGTATGGCAGTTCTCCTGTGTGCAGTATACTGTAATGGGCCATGGGCATAAACATTAAAAAGAAGAAACAGTTGCAGCTCTTACAGAATTTCTGTTCCTGAAGAGAAGGGGGAAGAGGAGACATGAGCAGGGATAGAGCCTTAATGACTAGAGGAATCAAAAAAAGCTTAATGAGAGATTAGCACCTGAGCTGAGCTGACCATGAGAGGTGAAGGTGAGGAGAGAGAGTGTTCCAAGCAGGAGAGACAACCAGGACAAAGGAGAAAATGCAGAGTTTTCTGAGGGACCTTCAGCCTAGCATACCACAAATCATCTGACAGGATACCAGTGACTAAAAAGTGAGGGAGTTTGGGTTCACACAGTAAAACATCCCCCTTCTCACTACAGACACTGAACCCTTATCTCAGGCACCCATATTCTGACATGCTATTTAAAGATAAATATCCTGTCCAAGGATTTTACAAAAGGAAGACTCTGGTGGCAGAAGCTGCAGCAGCAGCCCCCCCAGTCCCTGATGGCTTTTTTATCAGAAAATGACCAGCTGCAATAGCTCTGCTTTTAGCCCTTTACTATGTGACCTCATCAGAAACCACCTCCCAACAGGTCACCATTTCTTAATTAGGCAGGGGGAGTTTTTAAATGTAATCTCTTTGCACTCAGCAGGCACTAGGTCAAACAAAATCTTACTAACCTCCAGCTTGTGTTTACACAGCTTCCAACAGTTCAAAAAGCCAAAGGAGGATCAGAAGCCTATCTTCCAGCCAAAAGGGGGAGGGAGAGGAGAGAGAATTTGACAGAAGGTTATAATCAGCCGCATCTGAAAAAAAAAACCTACCCTTCTCATCTGTTTTTGAGCATGCATGTTTCAACAAGATGTTCCCATTTCTTGAAATCCGGGTGAAGGAAAAGGTAGGCAAGTGCCATTTTTGTGGTTTAAATAAGACTAAAGTAAGGATCCAACATAACTCAGGCTATGGGTCGCCTGATGGACCCTCCTCCCTTCTCTACATGTGACATGCTCAGGGAGCAAGAGCAGGCCCAGTGAAGAAACATGGTGGAGAGGAGGAAGGACAGGGTGTGGGATATGCAGGACGGTGTGTGGCAGCTGTTCACAGCAAATACTATTCTAGCTCATGGCTATGTATTCCAACTCTGTTGGAAAATTACCTCCAAATAACAGATCATGAAAGAGCAACCCTGACAAGCCCTATAATTTAGTCCCAAGAGGAAATTCTTCATTCATCAAGTGTACGGGAGGCTAAATTAGTTCTTTACCCAAGTGTGCCCTGGTTGGCAATTTTAACCAAGTGTGAGCCCTACCTTGGGGATAAACTTTGCCAGAAGCAAGAGTGGCCAAGCTTCCCAGTGGTGCCCAGCTGGGTCAGGTCACAAATTGTGTGCCATTGTTCAAAACCTTGACAGGTTCTTGGGAGATGATTTTTCTTTTTGGTCTCTATCTCTCCTTCTCTCTCACTTTTTTTTTAACTGCACATTTTTGGGGGTTTGTGGGAAATGACTGAATCTGCTTCTTCTCAGTCTGAGGTTGCTGGATAAGTGCTGCACAAGGCGACTGAATACAGACTTGCCAGAAGTACTTGGTGGAACTGGAGCTAAATGTAGCTTTTAAAAGGAAAAAAAATGCATTTCCAGTTTCATGCTAAGTGTTTAAAGTGTTATAAAAGCAGAGGTCTTTTTTTTTAATTGACCCACACCCTAAAGTCCATAGCCACAACTGTTAAGTGTCATTGGCTAAAAGCTATAGGGGGACAAGGGAAAGGTGGGTGTGTTTGGGCGGATATTGTTCTTTCCTACAGTTGGCTTTTCATTTCTTTGTGGACATTTTTTTTTTTTAAATTAAGAGGTCAGTAAGTCCTCCAACAACACAAAACAGTTCCAGGAGTCTAAAAATATGCCACTATTTTGCTTTGTGCCTAATCAACATGTTGCCTTAAAGAAGACACTTTTATACTCCTTTTATTTAAAGAGGTGTGAAAATAGTGCTGGGTTCAAACTCTGAATGATCTAATTTGGTACGTTCAGACTTTGTTCCCTCTCTATCTTTTTTAACTTATGGATAAGACCTACGAGATTGAAATACTTATGTGCAGTTAAACAGCTTTCTGATTTCAAAATCTGTATGATAATCTAAAAAAAACCGACATTTTTCTTCATGTCCATCCTTGAGCAGAAAATGTCCTGTGAGTCATTAGGGTTTTATTGCAATCTTTTAACTTGGTATTGCATTTACAATGGGAGTTACTGTTTTAAAACTGGGGGGAGGGAGGAGTTTACATGTCACCAAATTATCCATTTTATTTTTGTTCTAGATTTTTGAAATGCATAATCCCTTTTTGTTTTATTAAGTGCTAATTTTTATACTTTCTGATGATTTTTTTGCCATGGGCCAACTTGCCATAGTGGACAGATTTCTGGACTTGTGGTTAGGAAAATTTCAGTTCTAATATTGCCTCAGACATTTTATTATCTATGTTACCATGGGCAAATGACTCAACTTTGTTGAATCTCAGTTTCAGCATCTGCAAAATGGGGCTAAAGTGGTATTTCCTTCACAGGAATGTTTTGAGATCCCAGTATGAGATAATGCATATAAAGAGCATTGCATACAAGGACCTAAAACAATTACAAAGGACTCATGATGGTAATGCCATACCCATCCAGAGAAAGAACTGTGGAGTCTGAATGCAGAGTGAAACAGACTGTTTTCTTTTTTGTTTTGTTTTTTCCTTTCTCATGGTTCCTCCCATTCATTGCAATTCTTCTATACAACATGACTAAAGTGAAAATATGTGTATTAGGAATGTATATACAGAGCCAATATCAGATTGCATGCAGTTTTGGGGAAGGGAAAGGAGAGAAAGGAGAAGAAAATTTAAAACTTATGGAAGTGAATGATGAAAACTAAAGATAAATAAGCTTTAAAAAATAAAGAGCATTGCAAAACCATAAATCACTCTTTCAAGGTGAGCAAGTATTCTTATTCTTATTTTGAAGAGCCATGGCATTCTGGATAAAGACTTTGCTAAGAGTCAGGGAGATCTGGATTCACATCTCTGCCCCGGAAACATAATCATTGTGTGGTCCTAACTCAGTGCTTCAGGCAACTCTCTTAAAGCTGTAAATTGCAGAACATATGTTGATCTACATAGGGAATCTAGGTTCATCACCTAGAATTCTCTAGACCACTGAAATAATACATCCAAACAAATAAAAAATGAGTATGTAGTCACCAGAATTGTGTCCCTGGCTGACCATAAGGTGAAAAGGTCAATGAAATTTGCAAATATCCATTTTGCAATCAATGTAAAAACAAACAAACAAATGCTGATAGAACAAAACCATCCATGACTAAAAGGTGACTGAATACATAGGGTTCTGGACTTGAAGTGAAAAAATAAAAAATTGAGTTCAAATGTAGCATGTGTGATCTCAGGGCAAGTCATTTAACCTCTGTCTGCCTCAGTTTCTTCATCTGTAAATTGGGATAATAATAGGATCTGAATGATCAAATGAAGATCAAATACCTTGACACATAATATGCTCTTAATAATCACTTGTTAAATATAAAAGATCTCATAAACTATTGGGGGAAGGTTAAAATATTTACACAGATGAGTATATTTATAATGTGAGTCTAGAAGAGTGGAAGGAGAGAGAAGTAATAGCCGTATAGCTAAGGGGAGGTTGACCCCTGATGTGAGCCTTGAAAGAAGTATAGGATTCTGAAAGGCCAAGATGAGGAGAGAGTGCATTCCAGGCACAGAGACAGGCTTTGTAAATGAAACAAGAGCTCAGATGGAATGTTGAGTGTGGACACCAGCTAACAATCTAGTTAGGTTGGAATGTATGTAGGAAGGCAAATAACATGCAGTAAGACTGGAGAGGTAGATTGGAACCAGAAAGTGAAGCACTTTAAAATCCATGGTTAAAAAAAAAAAAAGTTTTGTGTTCTATCCTACAACAGGGGTTTGTAACCTGCGGTTTGTAAACTTAAAAAAAAAATAAAAAAAGATAACTGTCAAATATAATTTGTTTCTTTTGTAATCATGCATTTATTTAAAAAAACATTTTATTTATATTATTTTTATGTCAACAGAATTTCACTTAAGTTTCTCCCCTCCCATCAGAGAACTACTCCACATTAATAAAAGAATATTTTAAAGGAAAAAAGAAAAAGAAAAAGGGACAAAAAGAAAAACAACAATCAGCAAAACCAATCAACGCATAAAACTAAATCTTAAAATATATATAAATACTCCACACATTTGAAACTCCCACTTTTGCAAAGGAGTAGGGAGGATGTCTTCTCATATCTCTTATTTTCAACCATGCTATGGCCTTGTAATTTTGCAATATTCACTTTTGGTTGCTTTGTGGTGGCGGTGGTTTTTTCATTTACATTGTGGGGTCATTGTGTAGGTTTCTTGACTCTGCTTTCTTCAGTACATCTGATCACATAAGTCTTCATGATTCTTCTTATCATATTCATTATTTCTTATGGCAGAGTAATAGTACATTCATTCATATGCTATAAATTATTAGGCACTCCTCTACTCAATGGGAATCTATGTGTTCTTTGTTTTTGTTTTGTTTTGTTTTTTGCTCTATGTATTTGATTTGATGGATTTAAAAACATTCTTCTAATTTGTGATCCATAGGTTTCATCCAACAGCCTAAGGGGTCCAAATGAAGTTGATGAACCCCTATCCTGAAAATCATAGGAATCAACCATGGGTGAGATCTATGCCATCAGAAGACTATATTGTTTAACTATGAAGGAAAGATTCCAGAATAGAGAAATATGAGACAGAGAGACAAATGAGGAAATTATTTATGTAGTCCACGTGAGAGGAGTTAAAAACCTAAGTTAGGCTGGCGGCTGTATAAGTGTAAAAAAAGGGACAAGTACCATATGTGATATGTTGTAAAGGTGGTATGCCCAGGAATTGAAAAATGATTGAATTTGAGAAGGTGTAAAAAGAGGAAAGAGTAAAAAATGAATCTCAAGTTGCAAACTTGGATTACTATTAGGATGGTGATTTCTCAATAGAGTTAGGAAAGTTCAGAGGAGGCGTGGGTTTAGGGGAGAAAATGAAGAATTCACTTTGTTCCCCAAAGGCTTAGAACAATGCATAATAAGCTTAATCAATATTTGTTGATAAGTTGTTTTGGAAAGTGTTGAATGTGGGATGTCAGTGAGGAGTTTTACCCAAGAGGCAGTCAGAAATCTGAAATTAAGAGTTAAGAAATGAAATTAGATATGGATCGAGTAATTGCAAGTTGTGGTGAGAATAAAGAATAGTTTTAGGAAGAATAAAACATAGAAAATGCTGGAACAGAAGAGTATAACCATCAAAAGGAATTTCTAAGTTCAAGATCATGAAGTTCTACAGCAGTGATGTGACCATCCCTGTAGGTGCATGGATATAGTAGGCATTTAATGAATACTTGTTTTGTTTTTTGACTGAGTGGAGATAAAGGTCATATGCATTGAGACAATTAAGTTAGAGGCCAGTGTGTTTATATGATCCCTGTAATTTTACCAACTACACTGATATCTAAACTAGAGACTTCAATTTAGAAGACTCAAGACCTAGCTCTAGAGTGTCCTATCCTGGAGCCCAAGGGCCTGACTGGTAAGAAACTGCAACACCTAGTATCAGAATTGGTGCTCCAGCAGTGCTACACATCAGCATTTCTCACCAGCTGCCTTCCCACCAGTACAATACCCTTTGTGCTCAGAAACTCTAATGTTAATGGAATATAAGATCTTCCCCATCCATTAATAGGTCTCATGGTGAGCCCATTAAAGGGCACTGAGTCAGGAGGGTTGTGATGCCTTCTGGCTCTGAGAAGTGTATATATGCTCTGAGTTGATATTTTGCTTTGGAGGCTTGCTTATGAGAAGGTTCTTTTGATTCCCTGGTCCAGATTCTGAGTGGCCATACGTTCAGAGTTCCCTGACTACTCAGATATAAAGGCTCTCTCCATCCAGGGATGTATGTAAAGTGTATAGTTGATTCTGGCAGTTAGAGCCCTGTCTGTTGGTATTTATTTCTTTGCTTATATTTTCTCTGTTTATTTTTTCTCTGAAGTTCAGGGTGCTGCCTTTTCTTCTGAACTAGAGAATGTAATTAAAAAGGATTGTTGACCCCCTAAACAGCTATCTTTCCTAGTCAAGTAGATCTAAGAACCTGTGTGAGCAGCTATCCTAGATATGCCAGTGTGGTTGCTGCTACAAGAAACCCACCCTCAATTTTCTAGATCTGAAACTAATGAAATCCTCTGCTACTGGAAAAGGGATATCAGTCTTTTTCCTTATGGCTTCATTAATTTTCCCTGTAAATTTCCTAATCAAAATATCTGTCTTTGGTGACTACTCCTCCATATAGGTGGTCTCTGCCTATTAGAATGTAAGCACTTTGCAGGCAGGAACTATTCGTTTTTTGTTTTTTGATCCCTGTGGCTTAGGACAATGCTTGATACATAATAAGTATTTAAGTTTTCTTCCATGCATACATGCATACATTCATTCTTCAGACATTCAATTATTCATTTATTAAAAGAAGCTTCAGGACACTTAATCCACACAAACAAAAACCTAGCCCTGTAACCTTGGGCAAGTTACTTAACCCCAATTGCCCTAAAGGGGCAGCTAGGTGGCGCAGTGAGTAAGAGCACCGGCCTCGGAGTTGGGATGACCCGAGATCAAATCCGGCCTCAGAAAATGAGCACCCACACATAAATAATGACTAGCCGTGTAACCTTGAGCAAGTTACGTAACCCCAATTGCTTTAAAAAAAAAAAGAAGCTTCAGAATGAATATTACATTTTCCAAAGATAATGGCAGGAGTTGGGTTGGGAGAGAAGCTTATTGGCTAGGAGATGAACTTCTAACATAGGAAAGAAGGGTGGATGACTTGAAAGCAACTGGATGAGGAAAGTAATTGTCTTAACACAGATGAAAGTGGATCTAAAATAATAATACCAGTATTTATATAGCACTTTAAAGTTTGTGAAGTGCTTTACAAATTATCTAATTTGATCCTTACAATATCTTATATTTTATTCTTATTGCTTTTTTGTAGATGAGAAAACTGAGACAAACAGAGGTTTAATGACTTATCCAGGTTTAATGACTTTAATGACTTAATGATTTAATGACTATTAATCAGTAATAGACTGATATCCCTTTTCCAGTAAAAGTAGATTTCATTAGTTTCATACTCATACAGCTAGTAGGTATCTGAGGTGGGATTTGAACTCAGATCTTTTTTACTCAAAATCCTACTGCATAATATCTAATATTATTTAATATTATATAATTATATAATATATAATAATATCTACTGCACCACTCTACTGCCAAAGGAAGATATGTTGCTGAGGGTCAGTATTAAAATGAGGATCTGTAAGTAGCAATGGCTCATGGCTGAGTCCTCATGGCTAAACATGTCAGAGGATTATAAAAGAAGAAATAACCTTTCCTAGAAAAGGTATCAAAGGATGAAATGTCTTCCAAAGAAAGCTAGATTCTTTTTTGAGCATCTGAAGATGAGACATAAAAGGAAGAGCCTGGCCTTTAATCCCTGCTTGAATGGGCTTCTGATTTTCTAAACTTGAACTTTGTGCCTTAGTTACAGTCACACCCTGGAATCTCCCTCAGTCTCTGGGGGCCTTCTCACTCGGGAATATCCATCATTCCCTGTAGCCTTCTCATCCTGGTACATCTCTCTCCTTTGCCAGCTCCCTTTTCCTTCCTGCCACTGAGGAGGCCCATTTTGGGGAGAGGTCCAGTCCTGTCAACCTTCATTCCCTTCCTAGCCACGCTTCTGACTTTCTGAGTTTCCAAACCTGCCCCTATACTATCTTGCTCCCCTTCTCAGCCTGTTGACTCCCTTTTGTTCCTTGTCCTCCCAAAATAATTACAGACATACAATGCAGAAACATATTAACATATATAATCTCTGAATTCTAGGACTGCCTTTCTTTTTTTCTTGGATTTGTATGTCTAATGCTTGGCACAATGTCAGGCACATAGTAAGCCCTTAATAAAATTTTGCCTTGTCTTGCCTCACTCATTCAAGCTAGGGTGGATGTTCTAGAGGGCATAGTGATATGGGTGGGCAGCAGAGAATAGCGACTGGGAAAGACTGGGGTCCAGCTGGATAATAGTAAGAATGTGGCAAGGTTTAGCAGGAGAGAGGTTTTTACTCTTAGCAACAAGGACTGAATCTCTTGGCATTAGGGAAGCAGGGGGTGAAAGTTTGCTCAAAATGGGACAGGGAAAGTACTGTTTGATTGTGAAGGGAAGAGTGGCTGCCTGTTTCATCTCTACTCACTCACCTACCTGGATTTCATGGTGACAGAAGATGTGGATTTGGCAGATACAAATGATCAACAAACTGTATGTGGTGATAGACAGTGTCTGTCCCATTGACAATGACAATCTAAAGGGTGATGTTGCATGGGAGCTTTTATCCCCAGTCCCTTTGGAGAGGCAGTAGGATAGTGATGTAGAATTTCTTCTCTGCTGAGTCTTTTGGTAAGGAATAACTTTCAGGGAATAATTATTCAAATTGCCAAGAAAGACTCTGTTTTGCAAATGGATTTAGTACTTTTAAATAACTTTTCTGAATAATGAGATATCCTCATGTTTTTGGCAACATAGAGTTTGATTCTTACAAATTTAATTTAGAAACACCTACTTAGTCAAAAAAATATTAGTTGTTTAAAAACTAGAAATGACCACATTTAGCTATCTCTAGATTTAAAAAGTAATCCAAACAGGAGAAGTGGAACTTAGGCAAGAAACCAGGTATGGTCACAGCTTCAGGTCACTAAATCTGAATTAATGGTTTCACAGGAAACCTTGTCTGCCTACCTACCAATACTGGTCTTGACAAGGATTCAGCACCTTGCAGTGTAGACAAGATTGAAGGTGCTTAGCAGAAGGCAAATCAAAGGCCTAAACCGGAGGACTCAAAGGATCTAAGAGGCCAAGGGAACCTTGGGAGTTAGCTAGCCCAGTAGGACTTCACTGAGAATACCACCTACAATATTCTTTAAAAGTGGGCATCCAGTCTTTACTTGAAGACTGCTAAAGGGGAATTTACTACCACTTGAAGCAGTCGGTTTCTATTTTTTTATATCTAGACTTGTTACATTTTCTAATTCCTTACTTAAAGTAAAAAATTTCCCTTTTTTATAGCATTATCAACCAAGCGTAGAAAGAAATAAAGCAAAGGCTATACTCTGTGATACCAGATTTGGGACCAAGAAGGAGATGAGTTCAATTCCCACTTCTTAAATGCTAATTAGCTATGTGACCCTGGACAAGTCATTAAACTTCTATAAGATTAATTTCCTCATCTATAAAAATGGGAATAATAAAATAAGTAAAAACCTATTTCACATGACTGTTATTAGGTTAAATATGATACAGCACAAAGTTTACAATACATAAAGTACTTGGTAAACTCTAAAAAGCTATGTAGATCCCAAATAGTGTTTATATATCTACTTGTACAGTTGACAGCTATTTTAGCCAAAAAAGAAACTTTCTTGAAGACATTTTGCAAAATACTATTTGAAATATTTTCTAAAATTCTGTCTAGTTGTGGTATACAGGCATTAGGGACTCATGCTAATGAGATTCCTATCAAATTGCTAAGAGCATCTCATATTGCTATATGGAAACTATTTCATTTATTCACCCCAAATCCTTAAATACTAGGGTAGTTAGGTGGCTCAGGGGATAGAATATTGAACCTAGATCCAGGAAAACTTATCTTCCTGAGTTCAAAGCTAGCCTCTGACACTTACTAGCTGTGTGACCCTGGGCAAGTTACTTGACCCTATTTGCCTCAGTTTCATCATCTGTAAAATGAGCTGGCAAAGGAAATGGTGAACCACTATAGTATCTTTGCCAAGAAAACCCCAAATGGAGTCATAAAGTCAGACACCAATGAAACAACTGAACATCAGCAATCCTTAAGTATTACAGAACCACAGTCTTGGAGCTGGAAGAGACCTCAAAAGTTATCTAGTTTAACCCATGCCTGAACAAGAATCCTCTCTACAATATACCTAAAAAGTGGTCATACCCATGTTTATTTATAACTCAATTCAATCCAAATCAATTTAACAACTTTTACTATGTATAATGTACTAGGCCAAAGGCAGCTTGGCATACTGCAGAGAGTTATTTGTGGAGAATACTAAGAACCAGCATCCATATAGCACTTGAAGGTTGTGGCTAAATGTTTTTCATACAGTATCACATTTGATAGCCCTGTGAAGTAGGCGCTCTTATTATATTCCCATTTTACAGATGAGAAAACAGACTAGGAGACATGAAGTATGCAAGATAACACAGCTAGTGTCAGTGGAGACTCCCTGTCTTCCAGATTCCAAGGTGTTCTATCCGTTGTGCCACTTAATTGCCTCAAATGTAGAGTTGATGACTTGTGTCCCGATTGCTGCTTCAAACACATACTATAAATAAGTTATTTATTAGACTGTGTGCCCCAGGTCACTTTGAGTTGCAGGGTATCTTAAAATGCTGTTATATTGTTATTATTATGTTATATTGGTAGGGGGAATTTCCTCAATCTGTGCTCCCTGTAGAAAGGAAAGCAGAGGTTCATTTCTTTAAAAAAATGTTTATGAAAGAGCACTAAATAGTTTAACTCACTATTTCTTCATTATATGACAAAAGGAAACCAGAATTATTCATTAAATTTGGTGCACCTTCTTACATTTTTAATAGATAATTCAACATATTCTCATGGGAATATTGTATTTCTCTTAGATCAATTAAAATAAGTGACTTTCACAAAGGTACTTGTTATGGGAATGGGAATCTGAAGATCTTCCCTACCCCTTGGCCCTTTGATAGGCTTAAGTGACTCTGAGAACCTTCGATGATTTGAAAATATACTCTGCCTCCTAATAGGCTGAATGTGGTCACATGGAGCCTATGGCTGGAGGCTTGTTTTTCAGGAATGCCCACACCTTTTTACTTTGTGATTAGGCAGTGGGTCAAGAGGGTTGTGACATTCTCTGACCCAGGAGAAGGCTATATACCCTGATGTGAGGCTTTGCTTTGGGGCTCACTTTGGGAAGAGTTGTGTGATTTGGCCAGATGAGACTCTGGGCAGCCATTGAGCATCGCCCCAGCGGGGCCCCTCCCCCCACACACACACCCAGCTTTGAAAACCCAGATGTTGTTGCTTCCCTCTCTGGTAACTGACTAGGTATGGATGTAATGGTCAGACAGCTGGAAGCCATGTCTGCTGATCTGTTTCTTTGTCTGTATTTTTTGTCTGCTTGTAACTTCTGTTTGTATTATCTGAAGTTCAGGGTGCTGACTTTTCCCCCTGAACTAGGTAAATTACATGTGTTTGATTAAAGTAAGATTGTTAATCCATTTTGAGTTGTTTTCCTTTAGAAAAGCAGATCTAAGAACCTGTGCTAGCAGCCATCCTGGGTATGCTAGGGTGCTTGCTGCTACAGCATTTTACCCTTGACATTTTTGGTAAGACTGGACAGTCATCAGGATGCACACACCATACATACATACCCTACCTCTATATGCACACCCCGTTTGTTACAAATACATGCAACTCATTCATTCATAGAACGATGTATTTTAAGAAAATAAATTAATTTGACTAACATAAATACTCTAACTACAAAGGGCATATGGAGGAAGATGCTATCTTCATCCAGAAAAAGAACTGAAAAGTAGAAGCATGTATAAAATCATTGTGTGTGTGTGTCTATATATTTATGTGTGTGTGTGTGTGTGTGTATGTATATATAAATATATAGAGACACATATATACACATGCATACATACATACACACATTTATTTCTAATGGTAGTTATCAGTAGGGTAGGGGAGGAAGGAAAAAAAGAAATTTACATGAAAACTTTATTATATATCTAAAAGGAATAGCAAGTTGTAAATCTTCGATTTCATGTGCAATCATCTTTTTATTATCCTAGGTTATGGAAATGCTTGTTTTATCCCACAAATTAAAAATAAAATAAAATTAAAAAAACACATAAAAGTACCTGCTATATACAAGGTGCTTTGGAGATGTGAAAACAAGTAAGATGTAGTCAAGGATGTAATAGAGACTAGAAACATGTACCCCTCTTTTCTCCAAAAAATGATTTTAATACAAATTAAAATGTGATAAGTGCAGAGAAGTATAAATACAGTGTGATAAGTTCAATTCTTAACAAATTTAAATATTTAAATGATATAATTTACCACATCAACTTTGCAAGTTAAATTGAGGAGCCAAAAGTAATCCTGCTTTATCTCTCACCACATGCTGCAGAAATTAGTCAAGTCCATAGGCATCAAGGGAACAAATTTTTTTTTTCTATTGGTGGGAATTTTTAGTAGAAACTCTAAGAATACATTGACTCATTAGGTTTGTTTCAGTGGCACTCAGAACTCTGGAGGAAATCTTATAGTATGTCTGGATAGTTTGTTGAATGACCATATGTCAGATTCTTTTGAAGAAGAAAAATGAAGGAGGAGGAGGTGGAGACTGCCTTCTTAGAAATCATTTATTTATTTATTTATTTATTCATTCTTCCATCTATCTATCTATCTATCTATCTATCTATCTATCTATTTATGTGTTTATTTATTTATTATACTTTTTGGAGGGGGAAGGCAGGGTAGTTGGGGTTGTGACTTGGCCAAGTTTACATGGCTAGTAAGTGTTAAGTGTCTGAAGCCAAATTTGAACTCAGGTCCTCCTGACTCCAGGTTGGTGCTCTATTCACTGTGCCACCTAGCCATCCCCAAATAATTTATTTTTAAATGTTTAAAAGGAACACAGCTGGTGTCAGATTCTAGCCCTGACCAATTGATTGTTCATGAGCAGGCAGTTATTAGTTAATAACTGCCCAAATGACCTACACTAATGGAGTATGAAAGCACTGCCCTTGACCGCTAAGAATCACAGGCATATTTTCAAAGCTCAGGCCTTCTTTGTGACTGTTCTCTGTGGCTTTCTTGCTAATGGGACACAAAAAGGAGAAACAAATGAAAATTTAAAAAAAAAACAAAAAACAAAAGGAGCTTTCTGACTGAATAGGTTTTATTAGCTCAAGGATGGAATTTGAAAGAATTAATGCATTTATCTCCCCCCCCACCTTTCCCCATTTTACTATCTTAACACCTGATTTTGAATGTCTGGAGTAAATCTTCTATCTAAACTCCCAAAGGGGAATATTCACCAATAATGGGCTTCGTTTATTATAAAATCATTTTAACTTACCAGTCTCATTCAAAATTCCTGCAATTAGGTAGCAGGAGAGGGAAATATTATTATTGATGCTGCTATTTTTATATTTGAGATTGTAAAGTAAAAGCAGAAGGAAGTTAAATTAATCTGTTTGGGAATTCAGGTGGATGGTGTTGGTAAGCACTCACAGGATGATGTATTCTAACAGTTGGTGCTATACTTCACTGTTCTTTTGAATTTGCTCATTGCAACAGCAACAGGTTAAAAGGTATAAAGGGAAAGGGAATTTTGCAAGGTGTGGTTTTTCTTTTTGCAAGGAATTTTGCAGCTTATGCAAGGTGGCATGAATTAGCATGGCCTATTTTTAGTGCCTGGTTTCTTCAGAGGCTATATGAATGTTACAACTGTGAGGAGAATTTATAGGAACAACAGGGAACCTTACTGACGATTGGTAGGTGAAGTTTATTGAACTAAAATTCCATTCTTGGCTGACCAGCAACTGAGGAGACAACACATGGTACCTTCCTCACTAACTCTTTCAAGAGAGAGAAAGAGAGCAGTATCCCAGGGTGCAAACTCCGTTAAAATGAGGGCATACGGCATCCATCATCTTTTCAACTACAAAACCAGATCTTTTCACTGAATATTGTTCTCGTTTTCTGACTTACAGGTCAGATGGGGGACGTGTGAAGGCCCACAGAGGGAAGCCATCCACAGGTTTATGTGCAGTAGGGGAATTTCCTCCCTCAGGAACAAACTTCACATACCTCTGCCCTGTCATGACATTCCACTCTCACAGCATGCAGGGGAATTTTAGGGACCCTACATGGCTCCTGACTGAGTCTACAATAAGTGATGTTGTACATAGTTTCTGTGCATAGGAAACATAAACTATCAGCTACTGAGACAGTGATACTCTTCTTGTAATGTCTTCTCTGCCCCCCACCCTTGTCATCCTCTAAACCATGCAGCTGCAACCACTTAGCCCCCACCTGTGTGTATAGTCCCAATCCAGGCTTTCTGACCAATCCCATTTCTAGTTAGAAGGCATTATATAGTTCTACCCTCACCATCAAGTAGGTCGTGGGTTTAGTCTTTTAACCTTGTGCCTAAATACTAAACTTATCTTTGCCGGGCTACCCTGTGTCCAGGGTAGGGCCTTGGAATCCAAATCCAGTAACAACACCTATGTCTTCACAGAATCACAAAATTTCAGAGTTAGAAGGGACCTTCCCATACTTAAATAAAAGTCCCTATAAAATATTTTCAATAAGTGATCATTTTGACTTTGCATGAAGATCTTCATTGAGAGGGATCCCACTATCCTCAGAGGCAGCCCATTCTACTATGGGATGATTTAATGATTTTGTCTTGCATTTCCCCTCTCCATATACCCCCCCCCCCCAACACACACACACACACACACACACACACACACACACACACACACACCAAGTCTAAATTATTCCTTTTGCTACTTCTACTTATTGCTCCTAATTCTGGCAACTTGGTCAAACAATAACAAGCCTAAATTGCCTCCTATATGGCAGGGCTTCAAAGGCTTAGATAACTATCTTTTTGTCTTTATGTCTTCTCTGCCAGTTAAACATGCTGAAATCCTTGAGGCCTTTCAGCATCCTGGTCACCCTTCTGCTCATGATTTCTACACCCTCGATGTCCTTCATGAAATGTTTTGTGCCCAGCTAAATATGGTACTTCAGATATGCTCTGACCAGGGAAGAGTAAAGCATATTTATCATATTCCTTTTAATGGGTACCATGGAGTGTTTAATGGAGACAAAAGTTGCATTAGGTTTGGGTTTTGTTTTTGAAATTTCATTATTTTGATTGACTTTTGC
The DNA here is from genome assembly GCA_011680675.1 of Gymnobelideus leadbeateri. Lineage (NCBI taxonomy): Eukaryota > Metazoa > Chordata > Mammalia > Diprotodontia > Petauridae > Gymnobelideus > Gymnobelideus leadbeateri. The sequence continues at coordinate 108,389 of WOXC01003455.1, forward strand.
TACTAAGTTTTCAATTCACTCAAATTTTTCAGTGTTTCGCTTTTTACAGTGGAACTGCCATTTCACCATGACACCATCATCTTATAACTTGTGAGACTGATTTTTAAAATTTCAATTGTCAGACTTAACATTTACCTATATTAGATTCTATTTATACAATAGTCCCAATATCTTAACCTGTTGATATTTTTTTGGCTTTGGACTTTGGTACCTAGAATAATGCATTTTTATCTGAGATACTGACAAAAAGGATTAAAAGACAGAAATTCAAGCACTAATCTTCTTCTAGACACCTTTTCTCACCTTCCCATGCCTCATTCATCCAAATCCACATTCTTTGGACCCAGTCATTCAACCACTTCCAAATACACTTAACAGCATTTTTGTTCAGTCCACACATCTCCATCTTTTCTAAAAGGATAAATTGAGAGACTTTGTCAAATATATTACTGGAATTTAGGTTGTCTACATTTATACCTTTCCCCTGGTCTACCTTCTAACAATTCTGTCAGATTAGAAACTAAGGTTAGTTTGAGATTGCTTTTACTGGTGGAGGTATCTTTGTGATCATTGCTTCCTGTTTAGACATTCACTAATAATCCTTTGAATGATGCATTTTAGAATTTCACCAGGAATTAAAGTTTCGCTGCACTTTCCAAATAAAATTCCGCATTCCAAATATGTGGCCCCTCTCTTGTTCTAGAGTTGGTCTCTGAACAGAAGCCCTTAGAGCCAGGTCTCTGTTCCCTGCTGCTGACCTCCCTGTTACTAACTGCCTCCCTTCTTGGCTGCCTACCTATTGCCTGCTGTCATCACCTTTCATGAAAATACCCCAAGTACCACCTGCCTATCTTGTACTCCTAGACATCCTTGAGCTTTTTATTGCCTGCTACACTGACCTCTTCCAGTTTCCTACACACAGTTCTTTCTATTCAGGCTCATCTTACCACCTAGTGAATCAGATTTATGATGCTTGCTGTCTCACACAGAATATTGCTTGGGTGCACTAAGAATTTTAGAGAAGAGTTGTTTTTTTCCTCTAATAGTGACTGCTCTAGACTAATTTCCTTACTTATGGAAGAAGTTCAGTATTTTCTAGTTACACTAGAAGCACATTTCCCCAGGGACCCTATGATCCAAATTATAATTTGAACCATTTCCCTATAAATCCCTTGATATTGTGCTTTGCAAAGACAGGCTAACCCATAATTATTGGTTCTAGCCGGTTTTTCATAGAAATGCCAATAATGAAGAAGTGACTCAGTTATTTTTTATTGAATTCCTTGGTGTGTAACCATGGACAAACTACTTGGTCTCTTTTGCCTCAATTTACTGATTTGTAAAATGTTGATTATACTCATACCTCTAGCACTAATTTACAAAGTTGTTGTAGTGAAAGAACAAAGGCCTTTCAAAAGCTCTTTGTAAATTTAAAGAACACTAGTTCAATGTCAGTTATCATATTTATTGTTAACTAGAGTCAACAGCTTGGGTAGTAAATCAAAGATTTCATCCAAATTAAAACAAGACCAAAAGATATAACAAAAACAAAAAGCCAACCGTTGGGTGGACCACGGTTATTTTCTGTAGGTCTAGAAATGACTTTGTGGTTTACAATGATGTCCCTAATAGAGAACTGAAATTATGCTACTGATAACAAAACAGTAGTTATGATAGCTATTTCTAAGTAGAGATATTCTTTTTCATCTCATTTCTACCCCTGGGCTATATTTTGTGCAATTAAGGATGAAAAAGTACTTTCCTAGTTGCTTTGTTTTTATACTTGTTGAGAAGGTTAGGTTTGTATAAGTGTTGAGAGTAAACTCAGAACTCCTTGCTTCGGCCAGACTAAATTCCCATGAAGAAGTGAACTGGGGCAGATATGCTTGGCTAGAATACCCAGAGATAAACAGATAAGGAAGCCACATTTTGGACAAAAGGGAAGATAAGTCACCATGCATGCTAACCATCAATTCTTCCCATGGGAATTCAGGAGAGGCTCTCACCTTAAGACTGACTACTGCTGTTAAACCCTTTTCTTAAAAGTCCTTTCCCAAATAGACTCATGTGAAAAAAGAAAGGGATATCTATGAATCTGGTTTATATGTATAAGAAAGGCAAAGAGTCTTAAAACATTTTGTTCTAGTGGCAGATTTTTTTGTTGTTTTCACTATCTAGAATATTATCTACATTGCCAAAGAAGATAAGTGTGAGATAAAGAATACTGTTCATTCATTCAGTTGTCTTCAACACTTCGTGACCCTGTGGAACATAATACACCAAGACCTTCTATCTTCCACTGTCTCTTGAAGTCTGTCCAGACTCATGTTTGTCCTCTGCCATCTTTTGCATCATCAATTGTGGTTTTATTTTTTTCCTTTCAGTGAGCCTGATCTCATTATGGAGCCAAAGTATTTAAGCTTAACTGTCAGTTTTTGTCCTTACAGTGTCCTTACAGTTTTGTCCTTACAGTGTCCTTAGTGTGAATTAATTTAAGTATTAACTGATTTGACCTCCTTGCTCTCCAAGGGACTGTCAAAAGTCTTCTCCAGTACCATAATTCAAAAGTGTCAGTTCTACAGCACTCACCTTTCCTTATAATCCAACTCTCACAGCCATACGTTACTACTAGAAAAACTGTTAGCTTTGACTATGTTGACCTTTGTTGACAAGACAATGTCTCTATTTTTTAGTATGGTGTCCAGATTTGCTGTAGCTTTCCTTCCAAGAAGTAAATGTCTTAATTTCATGGCTGCAATCACGATTTGCAATGATCATTGACCCCAAGAATATAAAATATGACACTACTTCCATTTCTGCTCTCTCTTCTTTTGCTAGGAGGTGAGAGAATCAGTTGCCATGATCTTAGATTTGTTTTTTTTTTTAATGTTAAGCTTCCAGCCAGCATTTACATTATCTTCCTTCACCCTTATTAAGAGGCTTCTTAATTCTTCATTTTCTGCCATGAAAGTGATATTGTCTGTATATCTGAGATTATTTTTATCTTTTCTAGCAACCTTAATTCTATCTTTTAATTCATCCAGCCTTTCCTTTTCCAATCTTAAACCAATCAGTTGTTCTATATTCATTTCTAATTCTTGCTCCTTGATCCTCATATAGGTTCCTCAGGAGATGAGATACCTGAGTGTATAGATAAAATATGTCTGTTAACAAATTAACTTTATTGTTCATAAGTAATAAATGGCTCCTAGGAACACTATTAAGAGCATGAATTTATATAATGACATTGAATTTGGAGAGAAGGATAATTTCTTTTTCCAGGATACAAGGTGAAATTTATGTATTATCTCACTTTCCTTCTTTCTTTCTCTTCCAGGAAGAGACTGACAATCATAGTGACCTTTGGACTAACTAAATGAGTGGTCTCCAGCTTATGGGTTATGGACTACAACTGATGCGGAAAACTTTTTTTAGTCACTCATTTAGTCGTTCCCACTCACTTTGTGTGTTGTCTCCTACTCTTTGCTTTTTCTTTATAATACAGAGGATCTGAGTATAATTCTGAAAAAAGAAAGCATCTCTCATGCTATTATTGTAGAAAAGATGGATAGATGTGGGCTAGTAAAATTAAGTGATTTCAGAATTGGCTGAATGGCTGGACCTGGAGAGTAGTGATTAGTTGCTCAATGTCAACTTGAAAGGAAGTATTTTGGGGAGTGGCCTTTGGGATCTGTGTTTGGTCATGTATATACACCTGTTTTAGAAAGGACGTTGTGCTTGTATACAGAGTAGGTGCTTGATGAATGCTCATTAATTGACTGTTTGATTGATTGATAAGCTAGAGAACACCAAGAGTTATACAAACAGGACAGTGAAAGGCCTCAAGTTCATACCATGTCGGGGGATTTGAAAGAACTGAAGATGCTAAACTTGGACAAGTGAAAACTTAGGGAAGAAATGATTGCCTTTAGGTATGTGAAGGGCTGTGGTGAGGATGAGATTTTAGTCATCAAACTTTTTTGGGTAGAGGAAGAACCAGGAGTAATGGGGGAAGATTGAAAAGAATCAAATTGAGACATGAGATAAGGAAAACCTTCCTATTGAAAAACATCTTAAAATGTATTGGTTTCCCCCTCCTTAAATATCTTCAGATCAAAGCTGGCTGATCACCATAGGTTATATGGAAAAGGGGAATTCAGTTCAGGCCTTTCTACTCAAGTTCACTACAGGAAAGGCACACTTTTTCTGACCCTCACCCTGTTGGAAGACAGAACTAACACAGGTGTAACAATTAGAAAATATTAGATGCTTAAACATATTGCTTCACTGTAATTGTCATAGGAACCTAGAGAAATCAGTATGGATGGATGTGTTAGTAGGGAAGACTTCATTAAAGAAATTGGGCTTATCTCTTGCCCTATACCACCTGCTACTGTATAACTGCTACATGTAGTCAAAGGGTGATATAAACATGGTCTGCTTGAAGCACAGGTAGTTTTTTGCTCTCCTCCCAAAATTTCCTCGTAAAAAGTTCTCATTATAGATGGATTAATGAGATGGTGGAAAAATCAATTAAGCCCTTCCACCTACAGTGTTTCACTGCATAATCATAGCAGATTTTATGCCAATTTTTTTTCAAAAAAGTGGATTGTGACCATTACGTGAAACTTTTTTTAAAAATTGTGTTGATATTACTTGTCTTTTAGTTTTCTTCAGTCTTGAACCAGCTTTTCACTTACTGAAAATCATCTTTCTGCAGCTGTTTCCATGCTGTTCAGTGAATACAATTACTTTCAGCTTGAAGCCTATAGAATAGTTTTTTATATTTACCCATAATCAGAAAGAAATGCTTCACATATTAATGTTTTGCTGACCGATGAAATGTATAGTTTAGGCAGCATGGGAAGATGAAAGTCTTACCATTTCATGTGACTTATTTATGGCAGCTTCACCTACCCACTCACTCCCCTTGGGCCTACAGCTCTTCATTGGATTGAATGACAATATCGTTAGTACTACGGTGCTCTAAACAAATCACACAAATCAGCTTTTGGAAATATACTGACGATGCCCTTGCACTGAGAATTCCAGGCTTGCAACTTGTAAAACACAAGAGATAAATGCATATCAGTGTGCCACTGGTGAATACATTGCTGTTCTGTTTACCATTTAAGTGGTGTGATTATTATGCAGTAAAATATGGTACTCTATATCCGAGGTGTCAAATATGAGCCCCATGAATGTGTCCTGAACCATATAATTGAGAAATGTTTAATAAAATAAATAAAAATTCAATAGGATGTAGATAATGTTAATATGTGGTTTTCAAAGTCAATATGAGACTAATGTATAATAGCCCATTTCAATTTCAGTTTGACACCATTGGTCTACATGATCCAGGAGCACTGGCTTCCTTATTTTTTTCCACACAAGTATTCTTCATCTCCCAGCACTGTGTGCATCTCCACTAGCTGTCCCCCATACCTAGAAAGATTTTCCTCTTCATCTCTGCCTCCTGGCTTCTTTCAAGTGTCAGCTAAAGTCCCAAGTTTTACAAGGAACCTTTCCCATTCTTCCTTATCCTAGGGCTTTCACTCTGAAATAATTTCCAATTTATCCCTTATGTATCTTGTGGTTATATGCATGGTGTCTCCTCGGTTAAACTGAGCACCTTGAGAGCAGGGACTATTTTGTGTTGTTCATTTGGGTTTTTTTCTATTTTTTGTATCCCAAGATTTTAGCACAATATTTGTCACATAATCCATACTTAATAAAGGCTGATTGATTTGATTTCACCTGAAGTTGTTTGGGTTCAAACTATGTGATGTTAGAAAATTTTCTTAACATTTCTGAGCCTCAATTTCCTAAGCTATAAAATAGGAATAATAGTATATTCTCTACCTCATAGACTTGTAAGGATCAAATCACAGTGTGTGCATATACACACACACACACACATCCAAATGCATATTATATATACACCCAAATGCATATTTATACATATAGGTACATGCTGCTAGTAATCTTAAGCTAGTATGAAAATATCAGCTATAGTTATTATGACATCAAAATATGATGCTTTATGCTGAATTATGAGGTTTTTTTCCAAGTCTTTCAGTTTATAGATATTACTTTAATATATACTTTAAAAGTATGCACATAATGTGCCTTTACTTTTCAAATTAGCTTCAAACTTACCTCAGACAGCTGCACAACAGACGCCTTCAACTTTTGTCTAATTCTTGAGCTATCTGCAAAACACCCTAGCTACATATGACTTCAGTTTTCATCTTTTCATATCTACAGAATATCTTTCAAATTTACCCAATTTTTTTTCTTTCAATTTCTGTCAACAGCGGGATACCTTCATTACTCATTTTGCCGTAAACTTTGGGTGATCTTGTACACATGAGTCCTGTGTGACTTCTAGGAGAGAAAATGCTGCAAATATGCTTTTGATTTCCGACCAGGGTTAGCTTCAGCTATAATTCTCAGCCCTTGCAGCTGATATGACAACAGCCACCGTGCCGAGAAAAAAAAGGTATTGATGAAATTGTGTTGCTTTGTCTAAGGGGATACCTAATATTTCCCCATAAAAATAACATTCCATATTTCCTCTTAACAACAGTAAATGTATCCTAGGGAATTTATTATTCCTTTCACAAACACAGAAGAATATGATGACTAAAAAAATGTCATGCATCCAAAGAAAATGTGTCTCAAGTGTTTTTTGGATTGCCGCTGATGTTGATAATCTGCCACCACTATTTGTAATTTCATCCTTTTCTTCCCCAGTCAAACTGGTCTAACTCAGAGTTAAAGTTTGTGTGGAAATAGCATGTGGAAGGAAGAAAATTGGTGTGTTTATCTCAACACTTTAGAACTGATTTCCTGTCGTGAGTTCCAAGCCCTTCATGTTGGCTCTTCTCATTTAAGTAGGGGATGCCCATTCTTCTTGTTCCGATGTTGACATTGGACTAAGCAAAAACCCTGGAATGTTTTCTGTGCAGCATTTCTTTTCTTTTGAGCAAAAACTGAAAATATGTTAGGAAAGATTTGCATAGTTTCTCATTGGGGTAGCTGGGCCATATGTCTCTTGGGGCATTGGAAGATAAATGTGTGGAAGCAAATACTTCCAGACTTTAATTCTTCATATAACTCTTCACAATTCAAATGTCTCAGATTCAAATCTGAAAGTGTAATTTATTTTCCTTTCCTTGAATTACTTTCTACCTTTCTGCCCAAAATCATTAACCACAAATGTAGTTTTGCTGTCTTGGGGGTGATTCCAGAATTCTCAGATAATTTTTCTATACTTAGTCCTTTCTCATGTAAGATATTATTTCTAGGACTGTTTCATTATTTAAATTTCATTCACTATTTATGGGAAATTTTTTTTATCAATTTTCTTTTCTCATTATATCCTTCAAAGCCCTATCCTAAATACATTTTAAATACCTAGTATATAATAATAAACTTCACAGAATTCAGGAAGTGTTGTAGAAAGAACTTCAGACTTAAATTTAATGTCAGAAAACCTGGGTTTAAGACTCATCTCTTTACTTATCAATTGAATGACTTTTGGCCAGTCACATAACTTTTCTGAGCCTCAGTATTATTATTTTCTAAATGGAGATAAAAAATACTTATATTACCTCCCTTACAGGGTTGTGAGAAAAGGGTTTGTAAGACATAAGGAGTTGTATAAATATGAATTGTTTCTATTATTTATAGATATGACATAAATATTGATTATGGCACCTGATTTTTATTCATATTACAAATGCTCTAAGATAATATTTTACAAAATTTTATTATTGAATCATCTAAGTGTGTGTGTGTGTGTGTGTGTGTGTGTGTGTGTGTGTGTGTGTGTGGAGAAAGATCTATTTCAACAGCTATATTTCAAATCCACACAGATATTGATCTATGTAATATAATATACATATATGTACATATTCATGTTTGTATATTGTATAGCTGTGTATATACACATCTTGAAATCAGAAAGACTTGGCTTTAAGTACCACCTCTGACTCATGCCCATTTTATTACCATCAGCAAGGCAATGATCTCCATGGCATGAGCAATTATATTAAAAATATAAGTTATAGGGGTGGCTAGGCGGTGCAGTGAGTAGAGCACTGGCCCTGGAGTTGGGAGGACCTGAGTTTAAATATGGCTATACACACTTAACACTTACTAGCTGTGTGGCAAGTCACTTAACCCCAATTGCCCTGCCTTATCCCCTCCAAAAAGCAATATGTCTCTGTGTGTGTGTGTGTGTGTGTGTGTGTGTGTGTGTGTGTGTGTGTGTGTGTATTATAGTTGAGTTGCTGACCTAGACTCCATTTGGGGGAAGTGGCAGTTCCACAAGAAGAAATTCCAAACTAATGAATTACAGTTCCACTCCCCTAATATATATGTGTGTATGGGTATCAGATACACACACACATACATACATACATATACACATGTACATACATATATATATATATATATGCATACAACTCTGTACTTTTAATTGGATTCAATTCAAACTGGCACAATTGAAATTATAAAATGGGCAGACATCTAATAATTTGAAAAGATAAATATTCTTCTAAGTTAACTTATCAAATATATCTTATTACCATACTAAGTTAAAAAAAAAACAACCTAAAGTTAAATAACCTTTTAATAAGAAATCCTGTCCTAATAGAGATCCTTAGGTCTCTAATGAGATACTGAATGGTTAGTAAATCCAAATAGTTTGCTGAAGTCTTTTCCATAAACACTATTTTGTGAACTGTGCCCAGAGCCCTTAAGAAGTTACTAATGAACTTTATCTTCACAGGACTGATAATGATAAGGATTTTTAAAAGAGGGAAGAATGACCACCCACAGCCCACGCTGTCTCAGAAGAACGATACCAAGTACCAGACCCACAAATACCACTATCAAGTGGTATACACGTTGGGCCCCAGACTACCTGTCCTTTTGAGTGACATTCCTTCAGGGTATTTTATCAGATAATCTAAAGAAAAGAAAAGAAAGGAAAACACATTTTTTTTAATACAGCTGAAAAATCTTCAGAGAATAAAGGTACATACCGTCTTCCCCTTGAGCTAATGTTTAAGTGAGGAGAAAAGAAAGTGTTGACTTAATACTTTTTTAGGTGAATGAAACATACAAAATGCAGATCTCTACTAGAAAGCCTCCCTAGGGAGTTGGGAAAAAAACCAACAAAACAACAGCCCAGCTTGTACAAGAAAATACTGCTATAGGTAACAAGGTGTCAATGGAGGGAAGGACATAGATGCTCCAGGGCATGAATCACTATTCTTGTCAGTTTCTATTACATCAACTTGGAAAACATAAAAATAGTTTTTCATTTACAAATTCTTCCTCTCAATATATCCTCCTCAGTCATTAAGTTTAGGGCATCTTGGTGGTAAAATAGATAAAACATTGGACCTGAAGTCAAGAAGACCTCAATTCAAATCCTGCCTCAAACACTGACTAGCTGTGTGACCCTGGGCAAGTCACATGACCTTTGTTTGCCTGTTTTCTCCTCAGTTAGATGGGAATAACAATAGTACCTGCCTCTCAGGGTTGCTGTAAGGATCGAATAAGATAATATTTTAAGCACCTAGCACATTGCCCAACACATAGTAAGCACTATATAAATATTAGTTATTATTACTTACATAGGTGAGAATCCAAAATATTAGTTATTATTACTTACACAGGTGAGAATCCAAAACCTTTACAGAGCAAAAGGGAAGAATTCATTCACTTTGGTATTTTGTTGCAAAGGGAAAAAAATTAACAACTCATTGGTATTAATTCCAGATTGTATAATGGCGGGGCGGGGGGGTGGAGGCCTTCAAAATAACCTGATGACATTGGGAACATGTTATTTGCCATCCCATAATTTTAATACATTCATATATTGAATAAAATTGGAACTCTCTTTGTTTTTCTGGAAGACAGATAATTTGTCATTAGCAGCTTTTAGTTTTCTAAATATTTTCAATCTCTTAGTTATATAATAAGACCAACTCTATTTTTTCACTCCAACCAAAACCCCCAATATTAATAAAAGTGATCTAAAATTATTGTGGGGAATGTTAGTTATAATGTATAGAGTACAGATCTAAAATGAAAAGAAATTAGCTTGCTGTTTTATACACATCTTAGCTTTTTTGGTATATTTTTTTACCAGCCAGAAATTTCCTGAAGTACTTACTGACTTCTGTTCCTCATTTCCTTAGCTACTGGCCCTTCCTGAAACCACTGTCCTGCTTTCCTACCTTTCAGATGTTGGTATAATGATAATGTTGGAGAAGATGATGAATCTCTCAGGCTGAAGGTCTGTTCTTGTCAACAAGGCCAATAGTGACTGTTTGATGAGTCATGCAAAAACTACCCAAATCATCAAATCATAGATGTTTTGTATAGAAGGGACCTCTTTAGATTGGGGACTGAGATCCTAAAGGGCAAAGGCCTAATGACAGTCTTGTATGAGATTCTGACATAAAAAAGTGGGATGATTGCAAGCTGTCTTAATCATGCCTCATTTAGAACACAGTGAGCACTTGGGTCACCAACCTAATCTCATTTCCCAAACTCCTCATTTAAAACCAAGCTGGAGTCCCTTTATATTATTACAGAAGAGAAAGGGATCTTTTACACGGATGAGTCATAAGTTGCACAACTTGGAAAGCACTATGCCGCGGTCACTAGTCTAAAATGGAGGGAAACTTGTGAGCCATCATTTTTCATTTTCTCTCTCTCTCTCTCTCTCTCTCTCTCTCTCTCTCTCTCTCTCTCTCTCCCAGCCTACATAAACTTAATACATTGGTTATTTCCATCCCTTTTCAATACCTATCTTACTTTAATGGCACTATGCTGGAGTTGTCCATAGTCCTAGGAAGGAAGGAAGGAAGGAAGGAAGGAAAAAGGGAGGGAGGTATCAAGCAAGGGAGTAAGGAAGGGGAGTGTGGGAAGAAAGGAAGGAAGGGATGGAGGTAGCTAGGGAGAGAAGAAGGAAGGGAAACAAAAGGAGGGAGGAAGTAAAGGGAGGGGAAGCATTTATTAAAGCAACAATGTGCCAGGCATTGTGCTTTTTAAATGTAGCGTTTACCTCACAAATATGTTCTCATTAGTTTAATAACAACCCTGGAAAGTATGTGCTATTATTATCCTTCTCATACAGTTGAGGAAACTGAGGCATAACAAGGTTAACTGACTTGTCCAGGATCACACAACTGGCAACTAAGATTGGATTCATACTCATCTCATTGAATGTAGGAAGCCTACCTCTCTATCCATTGTGTAACCTACTGGTCTATAAGAAAACACTAAAGGGGGGTGGCTAGGATAGAGCACTGACCCTGGAATAAGGAGGGCCTGACTTCAAATCCAGCCTCGGACACTGAACACTTACTAGCCATGTGACCTTGGGCAAGTCACTTAACCCCAATTGCCATGCTTTCCCCCCTCCAAAAAGCAAAAAAAAAAAAAGAAAGAAAAGAAAACACTAAAGGAGTCTGTAGAAGATAGGGAAAGGAAGGGGAAGAGAAGAGAACATAAGAGAAAAGAAGTCTTCCAATAGAAACGGGTAATATGCCCACTTAGCCAGAAGGGAAAAAAAAAAGATGAGCCTATGAATGAGAAAGAATAGGATTTCTCAGATCATGCAAGGGAGAACATTATCACATTAGCCAAAGGAAGAGAGAGTATTAAGAAGATATGCATGATCAACATCCTCACATGTTGTGGAAAATTAAAGGAGGTTGAGGATCAAAAAAAAAAGTCTTTAGATTTTTCAATTAAGAGATATTAAGTGACTTAGATTAGAGTAGTTTCAATAAGATAATGGAAATGGAAGCCAGATTATAGGTCTGGTGAGTAAGTGTGATAAGGAAGTAGAGGCTATTACTATAGACTATTCCTATTCATCCATTCCTTTACTTTTTCTTATAAATTATAAGTAATAGGACAGAAAGTTGCTTGTTTTAAAAGGGTTTTATTTTCCCTCAATTCTGAGTGGTTCTTAGGAAAACTATAGCACTTTGGTGCCAAACTGTGGCAAATTCCCTGGAGGAATATTTTTATTATCATAGATTTACTCATCAATATGTTGAACTCCTTACAAAACAGGAAAGTCAAAAGTCAGAAATAATATGACTCACTGAGATACCAACACATCGATATAAAATATACAGCATGGGGGAGGCTAGGTGGCACAGTGAATAGAGCACTGGCCCTGGAGTCAGGAGGACCTGAGTTCAAATCCGGCCTCAGACACTTAACACAAAAACTAGCTGTGTGACCTTGGGCAAGTCACTTAACTCCAACTGCCCTACAAAAAGCAAAATAATAATAATAATAAAGTATACAGCATGAAGCAGGGTAGTGTGGATTTGGACCTATATTTTAATTGGTGTAGGGAAAAACCTATGAGAAAATTTCCTTTATCAAAGTATATCAGTAACTGTTCCACAATGGATAGTCTCAGAGAGTTGGCTGAGGCACTATAAGGAATTACCTTGAGCCCATAGCCACTATATATCAAAAGCAGAATTTGATCTTAGGTCTTCCTGACTAGAAGGGGAACTTTCTATCTAATACATGATGCTGTCTCATAATATATAAGCTGATTAAATGCATATTTAGTTAAATAAAATTTTCTTTTGCATATATATATGCATATATACACATACAATATAATTAACTTGTAATATATGAGAAATTTGGAATTGAATAAATATACATATATATACATATGTATTTGATAAAGGGAAAGCAATTGTTTTGACTTTATTATAAGATATATGTGTTCTAAAAATAAAAAATACACCCCAAAATATGATTAGACCTTGAGGTAGTAGTAGCTAAGAAAGTATGCAAACTATGACACATAATGTGAAATCAGAGCACAGACAAGACTCTGGGTATGTGGCATGAGGGGGTAACCAGTGTCTGTCCATGGATGCATCATGGTACTACTTAAACTCATCTATTTTGGGCTCAAATGTTGCCCATTCCAGTAAAGTATAGACTAGATGAGTTGCTGGTGGGACAGAGTTCAGGAGTAGCAGTTTGTCTGACTCAGATGCTCAGAAAACTGTGGTAAAATACCCGTGTCTATGTACTAGGGTCATAGAACTATGGCTAAAAAGGACTTGAGGGCATTTAGGAGAAACTCCTAATTTTACAGATGAGGAAACTGAGACACAGAGAGAAAAAATGACTTTCAAATTCACACATGTAATATGTGGGAGTGAAATGATACCCCAAATCCAAGAGGTCTTTCTGGTTGTCCCTTCTCTTTCAAAGAAATTGAATTGATGTTTCTCTCAACTTTAAGAAAGGCAACTTCTTGATAACTGCTGGAGAAAACAACAAAAAAAAATGTTGAGGTATCTTTATATAATTTTTTTTCTTTTCTAATGAACCAAATAACATCAAGATTCTATTTCATCAAATAATGAGTTCTGACCATTGTTAGACTTATACCTAAAAGAGAAATAGGAAATGCTTCTATAAATACAAAATATTGATAGCAAGTCTTTTTGTTGTAGCAAAAAGAATTCAAAAGGAATCTAAAAAGATATCTGTTAATTGGCAAAAAGCTGAATAAGTTGTGCTATATAAATCTGATGGAATACTGTTTTGCTGTAAGAAATGAGAAAATAGCTTTTTATAGAGACATGAAAAAACTTGCATGAAGTGAAACAGAATGACATGCACAGAACCAGAAGAATAACATAAAATAATGATACAATAAAGAAACAACTTTGAAACTTTTAAAAATTATGATCAATGAAATGGCCATTCCTAATTCCAGAGGACCAGTGATGAAACATGGTATTGACCTCTTCTCAGAGACTGGTTATAGAACCAGAATGGGATGTATTTTGAGAGCTATAGCCAGTGACAGAATTTGTTTTGTATAACTATATACATGTTTGTTACAAAGATTTTTTTCGATTGGGTGGATTTTAGGGGGTAAAGAAAATAGATTTTCTAATTTTTAAAACACTTTAAAATACATGGATGGGGGCACTATGGGTGTGGAATGTTGTATACACTTTTCATAAAGTCATCTATTATTAATTTTTGTTCCACTTTGTCACATTTAACAGAATGAAGGTAATCTGGAAATGTTTGTAACAAAAACAAAACATGTCAGTAAAACTTTTTTTTAAGGGTTTCTATTTCACAGTGAGGTATTGTTTATGTTTCTTAAGTCACTGCATTAGTTTCCTCAATACAGTTCACCCACTGTCTAAATAGAAGGCAGAATGTAACAAGCCCTACTGGAATCAACTAATTCAGGAAATCACTTCACTCTGTACAATGCAAGAGACATCTAGGTAGCAAAGTGGACAGTATGCTGGACTTGAAATCATGAAGACCTGAGTTTAAATCCTTACTCAGATACTAGTTGTATAACTTTGATAAAGTCACTTATAACCTCTCTTAGCCTTGGTTTACTCAGTTCTAAAGCAGTTATAACAATAACACCTACTTTAGAGGGTTATTGAGAGTTTAAAGAAAAAAGAAGAGGAAGCGAAGGAAGATGAGGAGGAGGAGGAGCATACCCACATTCTAGACCTATCACTCACTCACTATGTGATCTTGTCACTTAAACTCTTTGGATCTAAGTGTCCTCATTCACAAACTGAAAGGATTTGATTAGATCAGGGATTCTTAAACTTGGGTCTGTGAATTCTTAAAAAATGATAGCTGCATTTCAATGTTATTGGTTCTCTTTGTAATCTCATTTATTTTATGCATTTACAAACATTATTGTGAGATAATTGTACAGGCTTCACCAGCTTGAAAAAGAGATCAAATAGTTAAAGAATCCCTATTTTTAGATAAGGTCTTTTCTTATTCCAACAATGTGTGCATGTATGCCTAAGATCCAGAATTTAACTTTCCCCCCAACAGATATCAAGGTAAACCTGGTTATAATTCTCTTGCTTTTGTTTTTTAGTATAAAAATTACTTGAGCCAATTCAGCAAATATTTATTAAGTATGTTCACCATGCTAAATGTTAGAAACAGCAGGATAAAACCAGCATATATTTATGTATGAAGTCTATATACTTTATTTTAAAAATGTGGTAAGTACCACTACAAGATCTGTATCCCAAAGAGATCATAAAAAAGGGAAAAGGACCCACATGTACAAAATATTTATAGCAGTTCTTTTTGTGGTGACAAAGAATTGGAAATTGAGGGGGTGCCCATCGATTGGGGAATGAATGAACAAGTTGTGGTATAAAAATGTAATGGAATATTATTGTTCTATAAGAAATTATAAACAGGTGGATTTCAGAAAAGCCTGGAAAATCTTAAATGAATTGATGAGTGAAGTGAGCAGAACAGAAGAACATTGTACACAGTAACAGTAACATTGTGCAATGATCAACTATGATTGACTTAGCTCTTCTCAGCAGTGCAGTGATCCAATTTAGTACCAAGGGGCTCATGATAGAAAATGCTCGCCACATCCAGAGAAAGAAATCTGTAATATGAATGCAGATTGAAGCTTACTATTTTCACTTTTTTTTCTTTTTAATGTTTTTTTCCCTTTGGTTCTGAGTTTTCTTTCACAATATGACTGATGTGGAAATATGTTTAACATCATTATACATGTATAACCTGTATCAGATTGCTTGCTGTCTTGGGGAGAGAAGAGACAAGGCAGGGTGGTATGGAGAAGAATTTGGAGGTCAAAATCTTACAAAGATGAATGTTGAAAACTATCTTTACATGTAATTGTAAAAAATAAAATACTATTAAGTAAAAAAAAAAGCGAGTTCCCTGAAAAAAAAAAAAGTGTAGTAAATAGGCATGCTCTAACACAGATGGTTGAGAGATTAGGAGAGAGAGAGGGATGGCCTTTGACTGGAATCAGTAGGAAAGGCTTCTTAGAGGACATGGCATCTCAGTTGGCCCTTAAAGTAAGAGAACAAGTTCCTTCCAGCGATATGGAAGGAATTCATTACATGTATATTATTCATCCTGACATACTGGCTGTGTGAATGTGGATGAGGCATTAACCTGTCAGGGTTGGTAGGCAGCTCTCTTAGATAGTAAAGTACTGATCTTCATTGGTATGGTAAGTTCACAAGGATTTTCCTTACTAAAGAAATCACAGGTTCAGTTAAAAAAACATTAAAAGGCAGGGGGCTGGAAAGAAAAGAAAGACCATTTGCTTGGGACTTAAAGGTTGTGGGTTTAAATCCTACCTCTGATGCTTTCTACCTGTGTGGCAATTAGTCAAAGCAATTTGTTTTCTAGGGTCCCCATTTCTTCAACTATAAAATTAGAGGGTTAATTGAACTTGGTATTCTCTGAGGTCCCTTTTAGCTCTGGATCTGTGATTCTGTGAGATGAGATAGCAAGTGAAAATGGAGTAGAAGGTGGGAGTGGTTGAGAAGGGGATAGAATATCTGAAAAGCTGCTAAAGGGAAAGTGATTGGAACTCCCACCAAATTAAGTAAAAGCATGATTATATGAGTGCTCACTAATGATTAGAGAGCATAAATTAGTAGGGGTCCCCATCACTGACTGTTGTTTTGTGACTTCATTATTCAATTAAGATATTTATTCCCAATTGAATATAAGCTCCCTGAAAATCAAAACCATTAACATTTTTTCCATTACAAATGCAATACTTAGCAAAGTACCTAGAATATAGTAGAGACCTAATAAATTCTTGTTAATTGATTGATCATTTCAGGTACTATGTTCGATGCTGCTGGTTCTGGTCACATTGTTGGTCCACACAATATCAAAGACTAGAGTTAAGTTACCAAAGATTCAGCCAAAAATAAAAAGCAGATTGTCATTTTTGTAAAGAAGTCAAGAACCTTGCTTGACCCCAAGAACTGGGGGTGGAGATTGGCAGATGTAGTCATACAAGAACCTGCTAACATTTCTGTTAAGCTCCAGAATGAAAGACATCATTACAATACAGTCTAAAATGCAATATTGATGTGCCAAAAAATATTGTGAAAAAGAAAACAGCCAATACATCAAAATTAGATCTCCACTCACTTGCACCAAGATGTGCTAAGTACACAGCAGAGTTTCCAGCTGCAAAACATTATGGTTAGACCAAGTCAGGCAACATAGCAATGCAATTAATGCAGAAGAATAATGACTAGAAGATAAGAATGAAAATGAAGAATCATATGGAAGGAGTTAATAGTCCAGATGTACCACTTGTCCAGATGAAGATTTAAAAGATTATATCTTGTTACAAACAGATTGGAAAACCTCAAAGAGTAGTTTGGATGTGGAAAGGAACATAAATTAAATTTCTTGTCGGATCCTATTAGAGACTCCACCAGCCCAGCAGGTGCTGGGAATTTTGTAAATGTGCTGTAGGGAAATGTTGGATGCAGAAGGGACCTTCAAGAACATTGAGCCCAACTTTCTCATTTTAGAAATTTGGAAACTGAGACAAAGGAGGTTAAGTGACTTGCTCAGAGTCATACAATGGTGTTTAAAGCAAGATCTGAACCCACATCTTCCTGACTCCAATGCCAGCATTCAATCCACTACTCCACACTATTTCTAACTCAAAGATTTACATCGAGCAGAGAAATGAGTGATCATCTGGTAAAATTCTCTGTTTTCTAAAATTACTTTTTATTGATTTCTTTTGTTTTTTTTTTTATGTCAATTTGGGCTCTCAATATATCCCTCTTCTTTTCTCCTCCAAAGAGTCACCCCTTATAACAAAGAATAACAAATAAAGTTATTTTTTTAAGAAGATTCAACTAACCAACATATCAACCAGTTCCAACATTATGAGCCATATCCATGTAATTCATGCCCATAGTTCCCTACTGCTGAAAAAGAGGGAGAGAGGAATATTCTTTTATCTTTCCTTTACAGACAAACTTGGTTATTAAAAAGTTACAGCATGGGGCGGCTAGGTGGCGCAGTGAGTAAGAGTGCCGGCCTTGGAGTTGGGATGACCCGAGATCAGATCCGGCCTCAGAAAATGAGCACCCACGCATAAATAATGACTAGCCGTGTAACCTTGAGCAAGTTACTTAACCCCAATTGCTTTTTAAAAAAAATTTAAAAAAAGTTACAGCATTTAATTTTGATTTTGTTCTTTCCATATTCATTGTGATTTCATATAAATATATGTACATACATATATTTGTTTCAGGAGAGACAGAGACACAGAGACAGACATAGAGAGAATTTTCTTAGTTCTAGTTATTTTCACTTTATATCAGTTCATATGGCTCTTCCAATGCTTCTCTGTAACTTTATATTAACTTCTTACAGAACAGTAATAATAGTTCATTACATTAAGGCACTAACATTTGTTTTGTCATTCACCAATCAATGGGCATCTATTTTGTTTCCAGTAATTTCCTCAAAAGAAAATAATGACGCTAGAAGTATTTTCATACATATGTAACTTTTTTATCACTGTTATCCTTGAGGTATATGCCTAGCAATGGTATCTCTGAGCCAAAGGGTACAGAAATATTAGTCACTTTATTATTTTATCTTATTATAGCTTTCTGGAATGTGAAATCTCCCACCTTCTCCACCATATTTTCTGGCTGAAACTGCAAGGCACTGTGAAGAAAAGAAAAAAAGGCACCATGTGGTAAATAAAACTGTTACCACTTTAATAACCATCTCCCTTTAGATGCTGATAGAGATCACTGGAGACTCTAAACCCCAGAGCCTTGGGAGTAGCAGTACCCTGCCCCAAGACCACCAGACCTGCATCACTGAGGGGAGAAATAATTGTGGAGAAGGGCCAGCTTCCTCATCACCACTAGCAACAACTGATGATCAACTTCCACCAACAGTCAGATAAGATAGACATGCGAGCCCTGGTTATTTCAGTATTCCCAGGCCACCAGTTCTACTTTCAGCCTAGCCCTTATAACCATCATCCGTGAAGCAATTCCTGCAGAAAAGGGGCTATCCATACCTACCAACTGCCACACCCAGGAAAAGCAAGCCAGACTAGCTGAAACAACAAGGCACCCTGAGAGATAGATGGGAGGAAACATGTGCCAGTCAAATCAAACCACCACCACCTTGACTGTCATTTCCTCTCAGATCCTGATGGAGACAGCCTGGGACCCTGAACCATAAAGCTTTGGGAATAGCAATTCTTCCAGCTCAGCCCCTGCAACCTTTATCTTGGAAAGCAATTCTTGTAGAGATAAGACCTGGAAATGACTCCTGAGGGTGCTATACCCACAGCTATAGAAGAACCAGAAAAAAATTCTTGTCACTGAAGTTCTTAGCATTGTCAAATGGCTCTACATCAGAAAGTAATATATCTTTAGCATGGAAATGACATTGACGAAGAAGCTTTACTATCTGCTTTGCCACTGAACAATAGGACCTTTGATCTGACTTGTAGTTGAAAATTTCCATATATGTTTTCTCCATTATTAGAATGTAAACTCCTTGAGATTGGGGACTGTCTTATTTTTCTATTTGTATCAACAGTGCTTAATATAGTGCTTTGTACATAGCAAATCCTTGATAAATTTTTTTTACTCATTCATTGACTCCCCCTCCCCCAATAACAACCTATAAAGCAAAACCATTAAGGTAGTCTTCAAATCAAATAATACACATTCATTCTAAGCACTCGCTAGATTTACATGACTATTTTTTTAGAAAAAGAAGTGGAAACAGTCACATAGTGAGAATGAGAGACAACAGATGGACACGTGCAACCCACATGGTACGATGCTTCTCTGGGGAAAAAACAAGTATAAGATGGGGGCTTCTAATGATCTTCTTTGGGAGATTTATTATAAAACAAGCACAAGAATTGTACAAGATGGGAAGATTTAGGAGGGGGGGTGGAGAGAGATTGTGGTCTGCATGGAGGAAGGGAGCACCCACCTACAAAATCCTGGATTATCAAAGTGCTCTTACCACACTGTATATCGCTTCTCTCTGTTCTGCCTGCTCATCAGTTACTTTCTCTTGCTAAGATTACACAGACATCCTTCAGTTAACATTTTCTTCCACTGCAGATAATCACAAACCATTCAGTTGTTCTCTGAGACAGTGAAGTTAAATACGAGTTCAATGATAAGCAGTGCATTTTGTAAGACTTAGTTGTTTTCAGTAAGGTCATTCACTTAATAATAGACTTTTGAATTATTTAAAAATATTTTTTTTCTGCTGCATACGTGTTCTACCCTGTTGAGTTTACAGGTAATATCGAAAGCCATTTTTTAAAGTGGCTAAAAAAATAACCTAACTCAACATCTGGGCTATAGAGGGAGTAGTAAGTCAAAATAAAGTAATGCCAGACAGAGTACTCTATGGACAGCAAAGATGTCATGTACCATGAAAACTGTGACGGCCTGGCAAGAACCCGAAAATGTCAGTCAACCTCTGGTGATACCACTGATTTTGGTGGTACCCTTAGTCACTTGTGTTACGTAGCTGTTCTTAAGAGTATCAAGAATAAAAAGGACTTCATAGGGTTGCTTTTGGCTTTACTTGGCACTCTTGCAAATGATCAATTTGACACAGAGAAGTGGAATCCGTTGTACTCCTTTATCTTCTGATATGACAAAAAAGCAGGTTAGAACAAAGCAACGGCATCAATTTCCATCTGCTAGAAATGCTTTGATGAGATGGCACTGACCACTAAAGTTTACAAACCACAAATGCACATAAAATGGACCGAAGATATGAATGCTTTTATTATGGTCAGTACTACAGCACAGCAAAACTGGAAACATTTCAACTGCTATCTTTAGTCCCATCTTACCCAACAACATACAACAATATATTTGTCAAAGCAAGGCGAGGGGTGCCTATTAAGAAAAAAACAAACAAACTTTATTTTTGAACCCAGAATAGATTAAAAAAAGAGCTGAAATTAAAGAGTGATATAACTCCAAAAAATTAAAATGAAATGAAAAAATGAAGAATCAAAAAGCATTCAAGCTTTATACTTAATAAAAATACAGTGGAAGAAAAAATAATGCAAATATTCTTAAATGATTTGAAAAGGAGGTGAACATACTTAAAATGGTATGTCAAAACATATTTCTTTTAGATTTATCAGCTAGGTACAGTTAATAGACCAATTATACTAAAACGGAATAATTTTTTAAAAGGTGTTATCTGATTACCAGGTACCAAAAAGCACAATTAAAAAAAAAATCTACAGCCATCATGAACAAAGGCATTCTTCCAAAATATTTGATGGAGAGTGCAAAAACATTCTAGTACCTATACAAAGAAGTATATGCTGTAGCCATTGCTATGGTAGGGACAATAGGAGAAAAGGTAACCTACTCCTAAGGAAAATGGTTCCGTAGCAAAATGGCAGAAGTTATTTAAGAAATCTATTGAAGATGTGAAGATACACATTTGAAGATTGCATCAGTATCTAACTGGTATGCAAAATACTAAGTTGAATGTCTTATTATCCAGTTAAGAACAATGAAAAATAAATGATTAGAATATAATATAAAATAGAAAACCACATAAAAATTCTTAGTATATTTAATCAACAATTTCAGTTTCAAAAATTGAAAAGAAAACCCAAAATGTTAAATGATATGAAGAATACAAAAAAATCAAGAAACATAAGAAGAAATTGATTATCAATTTAAAAACTTTATTTTGCAGCTTGAGAAGGCAAGAATTTAGAGGAAAGAGAGCTTCCAAGGAAGGGAACATATGAAAATTTATGTTTATATTGTCTGAAGAAATCTAACACTATGAAAGCCCAGCTGGATGGAACTTAAAACAAAAAGCATGTTACATTAATGTGAGTATAATACACCACAGAATGGTTTTGTCAAGGGAATTCACTAAAACTCTTGCTCCTCATCATATATCTGTATATAATCTCCATGTGGAATTTACTTAGCATTTATAATACTCTTCAATATAAATTATTTTACTGTTTCAAAAGGTAGAAATATTTTACATACAATCCATCCCTGATGAATCCACACAAAACCCCAGGGAGAGAAAAAGGTTGTAGTTACTTAGGAAATGATAAATGAGCTCACAAAGAGGTTAAGTGACTCGCTTAACACCATGTAGCAAATGAGTGAGCAGAGAACTAGTATTATAATTTCAAGGTCTTGACACCCATTTCCATGCTTGAGTCACAGGGAATGCCACAAAAGAAAGAAGGGACTCCCAGGAGGGCTGCTAACACATGAAGAAAAAACTCAACTGAAGTGATAATAAGTTTCATTAGATGCTAAGGTCAACAAACTCAGGCTCTAATAGATAACAAAACAGATAAAAGTATGAATATCAATTAAGGTAAAGGGAAGCATAGCTCTTGAAGAGAGTAGTGGCCTATCTGGTTCAACCAGTTGGTTGATAGCTGGTCAACTACTAGCTCCCTTGGTGGGCTTGAGCTAAGTTTCCTTCACAGCCCAGATGTATTCCAGCCTGAGCTTATTTCTTTCTTACCTCTCTGAGAACTGAAGATAAATTCGATAAGATGGAAAATGCTCCATAAGCCCACTGTAGTCATAGTCAGCTCTTCTCTCCCTTAGAATTGGATAATTGAAGAAACATCATTAGAATTGGTAAAAATGTCCTTAGGGCACTTGTGAAAGGAGGTGAGGCCTTTAGCCTTGCCAAGATTTGTTCCATTTAATGAAAGTGGCTAATATCCCCCTCCCCCTAAGACTGATTTCTGTCTATGACACCTCTTATTACCAGTGGATCTCCTGCCAAGATCAAACGAATTCCCCAGCTCAAGTCAAAGGAGAATATCTATCTTGTCACTATCAGTTAGAAGAGTAGAACTGAGCATTCCATTCTGTATGGGAAAATGCAGCTCAAGGGAAAGGCTCTTTACAAACAAGAGTGCATGAGACAGAGGAAGGAAATGGGTAAATGTAATAATAATAGCTACCCATTTATTGCACTTAGGTTTAAGGTTTGCAAAGCATTTTGCATATGTTATCTCATGAGTTCCTCACAACAATCCCATCATGGAGCTGCTGTGATTAGCCTTATATTACGGATGAGAAAATTGAGGCTGTAATGAAGCACTTTGCCCAGATTCACAGGGCTGCAGAGAGTCTGAGATAGTATTTGCATGTAGCTCTTCCTGTCTCCAGGTCAGTTTCTATATTCACTGCACCACCTAACTACATTCCCACCCACCTAGCCACTCAAATACACACATAGAAATGTACACAATACCAGTGAATTACCCAGTGATTACAATTTTAATCATCCTTCCTTTCAACACAACCTCATCAAGAAATTATTTACTTGAACAAGTAGCAAAGAGTAACAGATCTTAATGGTTATAATGCATGATGTGGTATTTCATGTCAATGATTGGCACATGTTTTCTCTTGATTTCCTCTTCTGTCCACTTTGACCATGAAACTACAATAAAAAAAAAAAAAACCAAACCCTAGATCATATTCCACCTTTGATTTCTGAGGTCTCTGAAAATCATTTGTAAACTCAATTTGGTCAATTCTTTGATGTTTTTATTTCTATTTGAGGTATAAAAATGCCTATATAGATATAAAAAAAGTCTTCTAGGGGCAGATAGGTGGTGCAGCTAATAGAGCACCAGCCCTGGAATCAGGAGGACCTGAGATCAAACCCAACCTCAGACACTTAACACTAGTCGTGTGACCTTGGGCAAGTCACTTAACCCCAATTGCCCTACCTTCCCCCCTCCAAAAAAATACAAACAAAAAAAGGTCTTCTACTAAAATTAAAAGTGTAGATGCATTATACATGTAATATGGTATATATACATAATATGCATATATGTACAGGCATGTGCATAGCTAGTATATTTAAATGTGCCTACAAAGCATTATGTATCACAATGTATATGTACATATTACAAATACATATATACATACACATGTATATTTTGTCATTGTTGTTCAGCTCTTTTCAGTCCTGTCCTACTCTTTGTGACCCCATTTGGGGTTTTCTTAGCAAAGATACTAGAGTGGTTTGCCATTTCCTTTTCTAGCTTATTTTATAGTTGAGGAAACTGAGGCAAATAGGGTTAAGTGACTTAGCTGGAGTTACTCATCTAATAAGTATCTGAGGCCAGATTTGAACTTGGGTCCTCCTTACCCTAGAATCAGCATTCTATCAAGCTGCCCACAATACATATGCATATTTCTCTGTTTGTTGACATAGGGATTTAAGGTGGAATTTCCTAGAATTTTTTTCTTAAAATTATTGTAACATTTTATATAAAAATTATAATTATAATAACTAATTTTGTCACTTCAAATTTTGCAAAATACTTTATAAAGATTGTCTGATCATAACTCTGTAGAGTAGTAGGTATTGTTATCACCATTTTATAGATGAGATCAGAGAGGTTAAGTGATTTCTCTAGGCACATGTAGCTATGGAGCACCTGAAGTAGGATTAGAATCCAGATCATCTTGAATTCAAGTACATAACTCTCCAACAGTGACTCCTAACCTCCAAAATTTAATTGATCACAAGAAGAAGTATAATGATTAATTATCTAGTAATGCCTCATAGCACTGATTCACATCAAAATGTGCTTTAAAAAAAAAAAAACTGTGAATGTAAGAAAATTAGGCACAAGGCAAAAAGAGAATTCAAATGCATTTAACTTTTGTTTTATATCCCATTCATTTCATTTTTCATAGCAAATGGTGGAGTAGTAGTTAATAGAAGACACTACTAATTGAAAAAGCATTCAGGTCATTCAGTGATACAAATCTTTTTCTTCACGGCATAATGTGAGGAAACTGAAACTTAAAAAGGTTGTGACTTGTTTAAAACATAGTTACACGGAGTAGATTTGCCTTCAGGAAGATAAGTGCAGTGGGAATAATGGAAATGAGAGAGAAAAGGTTCTGCTTATGTTAAATGTTGTTATTCAGTTGCTCAGTCTTGCCAATTCCTCTGTGACTCCATGGATCATGCTGCTCATAGGGTTTTCTTGGCAAAAACAAAACAAAACAGGAGTGGTTTGCCAATTCATTCTCTAGTGCATTAAGGCACACATTTGTTAAGTGACTTGCCCAGAGTCACAGCTAAGAAAGTAACTGGAAAGTAACTGTCTGAGGACAGATTTGAATTCAGGCCTTCCTTACTCCAGGACTAGCACTCTATCCACTGAGCCACCTAGCTACCTCTTAGGCAAACAGATGTTATGTGACTTGCCCAAGGCCACACAGCTGTTAAATATCTGATGCTAAATTTGAACTCAGGTCTTCCTTACTCTAGAGGCTCAGCAGTCTATCCCCTAAGCAGTCTAGCTGCCCCCTATGTTAAGTGTAGCCATGGCCAAAATACATTTTATTTTATCTAAAGATTTCTGAATACTGGTTTCAATGAAGGATCCTCATTAGGGCATCATTATTGTCCAAATGTTAGTGAATAAATGTGATAAAGCTTTCTAAAGGGGGAAAAAGAAATTCTTTAGGGAACTCATTGACAGAGCTATAAAATGAAAATCCATCTATTACAGAAAGACCCATGAAACCAAAAAGTGTACAGATGGAGGAAAATATTTACAACATTTCATGGTCTGTATTTTTCCTATTAGATGCTTCAGTAGAGTCTGTATTAGATACGAGAATACAATATTTCTTTGTGGAAGCAGGAACTTGTTATGGGGCAGCAAGGAACATGGCCATGGGGTTTTTTATGTTTACTGTGTGTTTTTTTCTTCCCTGAAAGGTGGAAAGTACAAAGGGTCTCAAGCTATGCTTTTTCTTTTAACATCTCCCCCTAGGCTTCATTCTCTTGGACTATATCAATGTAGATTTTTTTTAAGTAGGCAAGCTTAGGCTTTTCCCATTACTGCTGGCCAGGGTCTGGATTTAGTCAAACTGGCCACTGTCACTACCTATATCTAATTAGAACCATCTGTTAGATTTTTGTGCAAAAAAAAAAATCTATAGTTTGCAATGATTCCAGGAAGATTTAATCTCAAAGCTCATTTTATTTGTCTTTGGCTTGACAATAACATTTTCTAAGCACCTCCCACATTTTTAAATGATCCTCCCTGGGTTTTGGCTGAAATTGCTCATCAGTTATACATATTTTTTATATGTGAGTTACAGTTTGGTCTATAGCAGGCACTGCTCTTCCTCTTTAAACCTCTTCAAAGAGAAAGCATAAACTATCCAAAACCTGGAAAGGTGAATTCAGGGTAGCTTGATCAGGTTTGAATTAGACTGAATGATATGGATGGAGCTGACATCTGTACAAGGAAAGGCCATTGTTAAGTGTTCCATCTACTCTTCCATTTTAACTTCAATTTCATTCTCATGGCTTTCCAAAAAAGATTTCCTTTCAGTCTGAAATTTACTAACCTTGGTCTTATCACAATGGTGAAGAGTTTTGGAAATTCTAAGAAAACTGTTCAGGCAGGATGGAACTATGAGAGCAGGGGGAAAAGAGGCTATGTTTTTTCCATTTTCAGTCATCAAGTGTAAAATGTCATATCTTTCATTCTCTTGGTTTTGAGTATGAAAAAGTCAACTCTCCGGAAACAAATGAAGTTCTACTTACTACAAACGATTGAACAAAACATTTCTACAAGTCAACAAACATTTGTGCCTGGGCTTTGCATCATAATTCTGTGGCTCCATAAAGTTATGCAAAATTTTTAAAAAACTATTTCTATTGAAATTGTAATAAAATAATACAATGAAAAGTTTATCACATGAGAAAGAAAAATGCCCTGTGAAAAAAGGACTCTAAACTGAGCTCAGAAGAGTGACCTCAGTTAACCTTAGCTTATCCCTTTTTCTTCTCTTTTTCATCCGTTTTTCTATAAACTGAACCATAATTAAATGCCTAAACTAAGAAAATCCAAAGTTAAGAATAGGAATTTAAACACCAAGACAAAAGCAAATGCAAATGTTTTTTATAACAATCTACTCAAATTGAATGTAGAGATGTCACCCCAAACAATACAATTGTCTTTTTAAAAAAATCAACAAAAAATTCAGTTTGAATGTTAGCCTTTGATATTCAAGCTCACCTCACTGCTAACCAAAGGGCTCCCTGTTTGCTCATTTTTTATTGATGTAATAACCCCTATAGGACTATGTCCCCCAAATCTCACTTGAATCAATGGGCTGAGTATCTGATTTCTTCTCCTTCTCAGGATTCTAGGTGTAACTTTGTGCATAGCTAAGTTTTCTAAGACTGTCGTTCACATCAACATGCTCCCCATTGGTTAATAGCCAGATATAATCATCTTCTAGAAAAGGTATTTAATAATCAGGTATAATAAGAATTATTGATACAACAATCATCACCACTCCACCTCCACCCCCACCCCCAAAATTCTGGGGTGCATTCTCCCAGAAATACACATAAGGCCTGTGAGGAGAGGAGGCACAAGCATAAAGTGCAATTGTAGTGAGGTATAACACCTGCACAAGCATAAAGTGCAATAGTAGTGAGGTACAACACCTAGAGAATATATGTGTCCAAAAGGCTAACTCACAAATCCTGGTTATTGGAAGTCTTTTCCTGAGTCCATCTTGGAGTTATTTTCTGGTGCAAACAGGTATGCTCCTTGAAGCTATTTCCTGTCTTAGATGACTGTCTGCAAAAGTTTTTGTCCTCAATGTATCCTGAATTAATTTCCCTCTGTGCTACTGGTTGGATGCATGATTTGATCCTGGTCCAGTATCTGATGACATGGGCAATGAGAGGGAGAGGAAGGAAATATCACACTTCCTTTGAGCTCATTTGTTCCCCTATGTTACAGATAGAAGTTTCTGCCTCTTCAAGACATTCTTGAGCCTAGAACTTCCTCTAAACTTTCAGTTTTACTGTTGTATTCATTGGCTCCAAACTGGTTTGCTATTTTTATATGTAGCCTTAGAGGTATGGGTTGATCTATTTTTGTGTAGTCACGAAATGTGTCCATGTGGCATCATCCATGATCATCCAGTGATCAAAGTACCTCATACTTTCAAATTGACTAAGGACTTGTTCATCTATAGGTTTGACTTTTGATTGACTGATTGATTCATAAAGGTGTCTAGCGCATTTGTAATTACATTAATCAGGGTGAGGGAAGAAACCTTAACTTTGTAGTGTTAACAATGGATTTTAGGAGTCCCAAGTCCCAGACTATTCAACCACAAGGCCAAAAGGAAGACACTAAGTATTTCTGATGCCTAATCACATCAGCGTGTTTTTCCAAATCAGATAATGTAAAGGCAATATTATATTATCAACAATACGTTGTGACTTTTTATATACTGTATTTCATAGACACTTCTTTCATATGCCTAATCCAGATTTCAAACAAATATTCTCCTCATATTTTAATTTCCCTTTAAAATTTCTGAACAATTCTTGTTGGGTTTAAATCTCTTTCCACTCAATTCATCATCTGCTTAACTGCTGAAGTTTTTTTAAAGACAGGTCTGACTGTGTCAGTCACCTACATATTAAACTCTAATTACTCTTTATTGCTTTTAGGATATTTTGTGTTTGTTGTTGTTTGTTTGTTGCACAGTCATGTTCAGTCATTTCTGACTCTTCTTGACCTCCTTTAGGGTTTTCTTGGCAAAGTTACTGGAGTGGTTTGCCATTTCCTTCTCCAGCTCATTTTGAGGGCAAGGAAACTGAGGCAAACAGGGCTAAGGGACTTGCCCAGGGTCACATAACTAGTAAGTATCTGAGGCTGGATTTGAACTTAGGTCTTCCTGACTCCAGTTCCAGTGTTCTATCTATTGTGCCACCTTTGGAAACTAGCTATGCTTTATAAACCTTTGTCACACTCTATGATCCAGCCAGACTGGCCTTGCTTTTCCTTGCATATTACAATGCAGCTCTTATCACCATGCCTTTACATTGGCTGTCCACCATATGTGGAATCCCTGGAAAAACCATTTTCATGTCCTCCTTGTATAATCCTTTGTTTCTTTAAAATCTCAATTCAAGGACTTTCAGAGACACTTCAGGGAGCACTTAGCTGAACTCTCCCAAAATTCCCTTCCAAACAACTTTAAAATGCCTCAAATCAAATTCTAAAGTGGCAGAGCCAATGATAGGTCATGGTGAAACATGTTTTCTAGCCCAAGACAACTTAGGAGGTGAGAAGGTTAGATTTGTAGAAGCTACCCTGGAGGCCATATGGATGAAACACCAAGGATGAAACTAGGTGGTAGTAACAGAAGCGTCAGCAGTTTTAGGAGTTCTCAAGTTAGAGATGGAAAGGGAACTTGGTAACTGGTCAGAAAGAGATTATAGGGGACCTCCCCCAGCCAGCACTGGATGTAGGACTGAACCCTGTTTGGCAATTCCATTACATATACCCACTTCTAGAACATAGTTCAAGGGCAAAGAAAAGCCTTTTTGGTCCCCAAGGGTTGCAGGGGGCCCTAAGGAGCACTATCAATTCCAAGGGATAGGGGACCATTCTTAAGAAAGGACAAGAGCACAGACCAGGAGAGCAGTGACCACACCTCTCTCAGATCTCACCACCTTGGAAGCTCTGAAAATATCCAAACCCCAAGAACTAGCTCTGAAAATAATATTGCAAAAAAAGCCGAAAGCTTGGGGATGGTGTGCCACTCACACCTCTTGCCCCAAGCCAAGAACAGAGCCCAATTCTATCATGAAGTTCAAAATTAAGAAATAGAATGGGAAAATGAGTTAACAACGACAACAATAAAAAGATCCTGACTGGGGCTGCTAGGTGGCACAAGTGAATAGAGCATCAGCCCTAGAATCAGGAGCACCTGAGTTCAAATCCAGCCTCAGACACTTAACACTTACTAGCCATGTGACTAGCCAGCACTTACTAGCCAAATGACTTGGGCAAGTCATTTAACCTCAATTGCCCTGGATGATTCCTCCCTCCAAGAAAAGAAGAAAAAAAAAGACCCTGACCATAAGAAGCCATAACTGTGACAAGACACTAACTTAGAAGTAAGATAATAAAGTCAAACAATTACATGTAGATCTTCAAAAAAATGAATTGAAATAAGCCAAACAAGAGTTTCTGGAAGAGGTGAATTTTTTTTTAAATCAAGAGCAATAGAAGAAAAATTAGGTAAAGAAATTAGAGAAAAGGGAAAAAAATATTATGAAGTGACAATTAGGTTGGTAAAAGAGGCAAAAAAAAAATACCGAAGAAATACCTTTAAAAAAGTGTTACAAAAATTCATTAATGAAAATAACTTCTTAAAAAGCAGAATTGGCCAAGTAAAATGAAGTATAAAAGCTCACTAAAGAAAATAATTCATTAAAAAGTAGAATTGGATAAGAGGAAGCTAATGACTCTATAAGACAACAAGAAACAACTAAAAAGTAAAAAAAATGAAAAAATAAAAGAAAATGTGAACTATCTCATTGGAAAAATAACTGACATAAAATAGGTTAAGAAGAGATGATTAAACAATGTTTGCCCTGAGGGGCAGCTAGGAGCATCAGGCCTGGAGTAAAGAGGACCTGAGCCCAAATCTGATTTGAGACACTTAATAATTGTATGCAAATCACTTAAACCCAATTGCCTCCAAAATAAATAGAAAGATTATATGACTACCAGAAAGCCATAATCAAAGAAAGAGACTAGATACCATATTTCAAGAAATTATCAAGGAAAACTGCCCTGATATGCTAGAACCAGAGGGTGAAGTGGAAATTAAAGGAATCTACCAATAACTTCCTGAGATTCCAAAATTAAAATGCTCAAAATAGTATAGCAAAATTCCAGGTCAAAGAGAAAATTCTTTAAGTAGCAAGAAATAAATCATTCAACTATTGTGGAATTGCAAGAAGAACTATACAGTAAAATTATAGTAGGTGATCTTAACTTTCCCCTCTCAGAAATAGATAAATCAAACCACAAAACAAATAAGAAAGGAGTTAAAGAGATGAATAGAATCTTAGAAAAGTTAAATATCATACACCTCTGGAGAAAATTGAATGGGAGGGGTGGCTAGGTAGCACAGTGAGTAGAGCGATGGCCCTGGAGTCAGAAGGACCTGAGTTCGGATCTGGCCTCAGACACTTACCACACACAAACAAAAAAAAAACCTAGCTGTGTGACCTTGGGCAAGT
Source organism: Gymnobelideus leadbeateri (assembly GCA_011680675.1). NCBI lineage: Eukaryota > Metazoa > Chordata > Mammalia > Diprotodontia > Petauridae > Gymnobelideus > Gymnobelideus leadbeateri. Next base: position 139,427 of record WOXC01003455.1, read on the forward strand.
TACTTAACCCCAATTGCCCTCCAAAAAAAAAAAAAGAGAGAGAGAGAGAGAGAGAGAAAGAAAATTGAATGGGAATATAAGGTGATGTTCTATGGACACAAAAATTAACCATGTATCATGGCATAAAAATCTCACAAACATGTGGAAAAACATAAATATTAAATGCACCCTTTTCAGATTATAATGTAATAAAAATTGCATTGAATAAAAGGTTGTGGGAACACAGACTGAAAAAATAATTGAAAACTAAAATAATCTAATCTAATCTTTTACATCCAGATCTCTCCAAAAAGCTATAGATGCAAATATGCATTCAAATCAGCTCCCTTCACTACATTTTTTTCTTTCTTTCCTCATTTATTAATGACATTCTATGTCATAATCCTGTCCAAATTTTCACCTCTAAGTGCCTCCTTAAAAGGCAACTTAAAACACCTTCTCTTCCTTTTCCTACCCACCTCCTGCCACTCACCTCTTTCCCCACAATGACCGTGTATATTCCCTGATTCCTTTTTAACCATATTTTAGGAAAAAACTTTTCTTTCTAATCATGAACTGAAGGTAAAATTCCATTCTCCCTTGTTATGATTTGATGAAGGTAATTATTATTCTCAAGTTCAGTGACATGGCTCTTATTATGTTATTCCTATTATTTCTATAATTATTCTAATTATGTTATTCCTATTCATTTCCCCTTTGTCCTCTCTTTATCTCACATTGTGAATACTTTAAATTTCTGTATGTCTAGATTTGAATTTTTATTTTCCTTTACCTCATTTAACATCTAAAAGTTCAACTGGATTCCACTGACTAATATTGTTCCCCATTAACTAAAAAGAAGATGAAAACTGGGCTTCCCTATATTTTCTAAACTGAAATTATAAGACCTTCTTACTGATTGGCCTTGGAAACTTTGACCCACTCTGTTTCCAACTTGGGATTCTTTACTTCTCAGGCAGACCTATGTTCCTCAACTCATAGTGTTTTTCCATTTTGATGATAAACTGACTTGGGGCAATTGATTGACATAGCACACCTCAATTCAGAATCCATAAGCTCAATTAATTCCTAAGTCTCAGCCTCCCCCATAATAAAGAATATAGTCAAATATCACCATACTCACTCCTAAAAATAATTTTGAAAATATAATATACTGATTAACACCCCCCATGTAGTTAATTATGTTTAGATTAAATGAGAATGACCTATACTTTGGGAAAGCATGCAAATAAACATTAAGTATATCTATTCAACCAATCAAAAAACTAATTATTGAGCTTCTGTTTTGTATGTTGTATCTGCACTGCATTGGGTACTGGATGGGAGAAGTAGACAGAATAGCTATATAGAATATAATGTCTTAAAATCTAAAGGCATCTTAGAGGTCAACTAGCACTATCTTTGACTGGTGATTATCCATTCACTACTTAAATAACTGCAGTGATAGAATTTAACAATTTACAAGACAATTCATTTCATTTCATAAAGTTCTAAATTTTAGGAAACCTTCTTATATAGATAGAGTCTGAGATTTCCTCCTTGAAAATTATAGTTCCAATTTCCCCTTTCAATATAGTACAGGAAAAATCAAATTCCTTTTGTGACATTTAAATGTTCGAAAATATCCAGTGCACTTCCCTATTCCTTTATATGTTGCTTTCTTCAGGATAAATATACCTATAGCTTTCAATTATTCTTCACATGATCACTTTCACTTCTGATAACTTTCCTTTGAATCACTCCAGTTTCACTGAATCACAGAACTTCAGGATTGAAAGGTAGTCCAGTGCCCATCTAGTCCATTCTAGACCTGAAAAATAACCCTACTTGATATACATAAGAAGTGGTTACCTAGCCATTGCTGGAAGGGCTCCACTGAGCAAAAACCCATTAATTTAAGATAAAAAAAAAATCACAGTTTTAGAGTTTGAAAGGTCCTTAAAGCTACTTATTCCAACCCTCTTACTTTATAGAAGAGTAAAGTGAGTCACAGAGATGTTACATCAATTGCCTAAAATTATACTGATAAGAAATGGCAGCAAGAATCTTCAAAACCAGATTATTTAGCTCGAAAATTAACTAATATTTGCATTTCATTGTGCTCCTCCTTGTTCCTATGTCTATTCTTTGGGATCAAGTGGAAAAATCTAATCCTTCCACCACTTGACAGTTTCTAACAATTTGAAGACAGCTATCATGTTCTATCCTCCCAAGACATACCATAATCTCCTATTATTTTCTGACAGGATAGTGCCAATCCTTTTAGCTGATCTTCATATGACATGAACTCCAGAATTTTCACTATTTGCATGCTAATAAATTTATCATCTTCCTACATTGTGGCACTCACTGAAAATTGGACTGCAGATATTGTCTCCACAAGGAAGTGTAGAAGTAACTCCCTTCTTCTCAATGTTATATTTCTTATATTTAAGATTGCATTAACTTTTCTCACAACCATATTAAATTGTAGATTCATATTAAGCTTATGTCAGTTTGCATTTAAATATACTTTTACATTTTGAATATTTTTATAATTTTTATATTAAATTTATCTTTAGCATTATAACTATAAAGAACTTTTAGAATCTAATTTTATAATTTAGTCCATTAGTTATATCTATTAATTTTGTTTTACTTGTAAATTATAGAAACATATTTTCTATGTTTAGGGCAACTTGGGCAGCTTTCTATGTTTAGGACATAGTGAATAGAGTTCAAACTTGATTAGGAAGACCTGAGTTCAAATCCAGCCTCAGATACTTACTAGCTATGTGACCATGGGCAAGTCACTTAACACTTTTTGCCTCTGTTTTCTTATTTGAAAAGTAAGCTGGAAAAGAAAATGGTAAATCACTCTAGTATCTTTGCCAGGAAAGCCTCAAGGGGTCACAAAAAGTCAGACACAACTGAAAATGACTAAATTGTAACAACATCCACCTTGTGTGTTTAGTTCTTCTTAAGTAGTTGATAAAAAATATTTAGCAGGACAGAGCCATGTCTTCTCCTAATTCATATTTTCAAACATGATGGATCTCTTCCCCTTGTTCATTAGGATATAATTCGGTTCAGTTCATCAGATATTTATTAAGTATTGATCTCTCAGATGATGAGGATAAAGATTAATAACAATAGAATTTTACTCTCAAGGAGTTTACAATCTAATTTATATGCAACCTAAGTTGAGAATTTTCTTGAAATCCCCAGAATTTTCAGAGACAGACAACTAAACTCATTAATATGTTATTTTCAGATGTATTATTTACTCTGTTTTGAAAACCAAGATATATCCCTTCTCCATTCTTTTAGCATCTCTTAGATTTACCAAGATTTTTCAAAGATTCTCCTCCATATTCCAACAATTTCTCACATCTTTGGTTTTATTTCATGCTCATTTATTTTTTCCTACATGTTTCAAGTTGGTGAGTATTCTCTGTGAAATGACATATGGAAATAAAATATAGGCAGGGGAGTAATTTTGTAATTTTATCTGTAAAAATTACATCTTCCCCAACCTTTATCTTTGTTATTGTTATGGTTATTGTTGCTTCCTTGTTACTTTCCCTTCAAATTTCATTATTCTGAGTATTTCTTTTTTAAATTTACAAAAAATTTTCTCACTTACAAAAATCTATTTTATCTTTCTCTTACCATCTCCTCAATCAGGAAAAATCCTTGTAACACAAGGATTTTTTTGTATACAAAAAAGTGATCATATCTGAAAAGATATGTCTTAATTGCTGCACTTAATTCATCATTTATGTGCTAAGAAATGGGGAACTTATTTTATCACAGGTCCTTCGGAATTGTAGTTAGTCAGTGAGATAATTTGAATTCCTAAGTCTTCCAAAGTTGTCTTTATAATTGATGCTATTATAGAAATAGTTCTCTTGGTTCTGCTCACTTCACTTTGCATCTCTTCATGCAATTTTTCCCAGGTTTCTCTACCCCTCATCATTTCTTACTGCACACTAGTGCTCTTTTACATTTTTATAAAACAATTTGTTCATCCATTGCTCAATTTCTGGGATCTATTTTAGTTTCTAGTTCTTTCCTAAAACAAAAAGAGTTTCTATAAATACTATTTACACATATCTCCTTTTCCCCCTTTTTTTTTTATTTGACCTGTTTGTTGTGTATGCCTAAAAGTGTTATCACTGGCTCAAGTTTAATAGTTGAATTACTTGGGGAGGGGGAGGGACATAATTACAAATTATTTTCAGAAATGGCTGGAATAGTTTGCACATAAACCAACAGTGAATTATAGCCTTTCCAACATTTGTCATTTTCTTTTTTCAACTTTGTCTATAGATAGGTATAAGGTAGAATGTCAGAATTTCTTTATTTGCATTTTTATAATTATTAATGATTTGTAGCACCTTTTATATGGTTATTGATAGTGTAGATATCTTCATCAGAAAAATGCCTGTTCGTATATTTTGAACATTTATCAATTGGGCAATGAATCTTATCCTTAGAAATCTGAATTATTTCATTATATGACTTATGAATGAGACCCTTGTCAGAGAAATTCACAACAAAGATTTTTTTCTCAGCTATTTGTTTCCTTTATAACTTTAACTGCATTCATTTTGTTTATAAAAACTTTTAGAAATTTATATAATCAAAATTATCCATTTTACCTTCTGCAATTCTCTATATCTTCTATTTGTTCATGAACGTTTCCCCTATCTGTAAAGTAATTTCTATCTCATTCCCCTAATTTATTTATGATGCCACCTTTTATGTCTAAATCATCTCCCTATTAGGAGTTTATCATATAATATAGTGTGAGGTATTAATATATACCTAGTTTTTATTCCATTGCTTTCCATTTTTCCTAAAAGTTTTTGTCAGATATTTAGTTCTTACATCAGTAGCTAGGGTCTTTATATTTATAAAACACTAGGTTAAAGCATTAGTTTCTGTATCTTTTGTACACAATCTGTTCCATTGATTCATCTTTCAATTTCTTAACCAGTACCAAATTGTTTTGATGGTTGCTTCTTTGTAGTGTAGTATGAGATCTATCAATGCTATGATCCTTTTCTTCCTACTTAAAAAAAATCCTTAATGCTTCTGAGCCTTTTTTTTCCCCTCCAAATGAAGTTTTCCCTGTTTTTAAAAATGTAATTCTGTTAGTTTTATTTTTATGGCCCCAAATAAGTAAAGTAATCTAAGTAGTGTTTTTCTTATATTTCCTCAGCCTACCCAAGCGCAGTGAGTATTTTTCAAAAGTCTTAGCTCATTCTGAAGATTTTATCTGACACTGTTCTTACTATTTAATGACACCCACTTTATTTTTCCATATATATATATATATATATATATATATATGTACATACATATATATTTCTCTATGTGTCCTTTTTTAAGTCTATTTTGCCTGAAAAAGACTTGTTTAACTGTAATGATTTTATTAAATGTAGCCTGCATATCTTTCCCATTTGCTGTCCTCCAAGGAATGGTGATAAGGATTGACAGATGTTACCAGTTGAAAGATTTTTCTACTGACGGTCAGAACAAGAAGATAAAAGACCCCACTTGGGAGTACTGGCATCTGTTTTTTAGGTGATAATAGCAATAGAAAGGTTTCTTATCTTCCTGAAGCATGTATTCAAGTCATAACAGAAAACCTTTCAAGACTCATCGAACTAGGTGACTACTACCAAGTTTGACGAAGATGAAATTCTGGTGATACAAATTGCTACAAACAGTACTTTTAGCACCAAACAAGAAATCACTGTAAATTTTTAATAAGTTTTGGGCACTAAGCTAGATACTTTAGGGCACAGGTAGTGTTTGTGTCCCCATCTGCCAACAAAAATGGTTTCAGAAAAAAAAAAAAAGGTTGATTTGGAAAATAGTTTGTTAAAAATGTGTCTGAGAACAAAATTTGCATTTAGAAATAATAAAGTTGATTCATGATGCACAAAGTATAATAAACAATAAAAGATGAGTTATACAAGGAAAAACATTTGGCTTTCTAGATATTCCTGACCTTTGCTGTTTTTTTTAAGTCATCTTCATTTCTGAATTTCTTTCTCCTGTCCCTTACTTAGCAAACCATCCCTTATAACAAATAATCAAAAAAATTACTTCAGCAAAAATAACCAAGATATTGAATGTATCTGACACTATATAAAATATTTTATAGCTACTTCAATAAAGGAGTATATTCTGCTACTATAATCACACTGAATTTTGATAACAAACCCTTTTTCTAGAACCTAGAACAACTTTGTCCAGATTCAGGCCTTCACAGTAATTCCTAGCCATCTTTATAACCTGTAGTATCCATTTGGGCTTCCACTTATTCTTCTGACCAGAAAATTTGCTTTTTCTCCTCCCCCTCATCTTAGTTCACCTTTATGTGTTATCACTTCTCATTAGAATGTAAGCACTTTGAAGGCAGGGAATATATTATTTTCTTATATTTTCTTCTAATCATTTGGTACATTCTCTTCTTGATATTTATTCCATTCCACATCTGTTCATAAAAGTTTCCTATCATTACTAATGGCACAGTAATGTTCTATTACATTCATAAATTTTTTTATCAATCTTTGTGACCATAATAAAAAGGTTGCTATCAATATTTTATTGTACATGGAGCATTTTTTTCTTTGTTGGACTTCTTTGGGAGTATAGATGGACTGAAATTTTACATGAAAATTCATTGCAGGAGGAATAGGAAACTGTTAAAAATGAAATAATCAAGATATCAAGGGGAAAAATATGAATAGGTGGAAAAGAGGGACATTACTGAGTCTTATGTATCAGCACATGGGGCACTACAACCAGCTTAGATTTTAAAAAGACATACAAAAAGTGAGGACAAGGACAGGTAATAAAGAATAAATACAAAAATGTAACATGGTCCTGTAAGAATAGCATCATAGGGGCAGCTAGGTGGTGCAGTGAATAGAGCACTGGCCCTAGAGTCCAGAGGACTTGGGTTCAGATCCGGCCTCGGACACTTAACACGTACAAAAAAATAGTCATTTGACTTTGGGCAAGTCACTTATCCCCAATTGCCATCCAAAAAAACAAAAGAAGAAGAAGAAGAAGAAGAAGAAGAAGAAGAAGAAGAAGAAGAAGAAGAAGAAGAAGAAGAAGAAGAAGAAGAAGAAGAGCGTCATAACTGCTAAACTGAATGAGTTCGAGATATAAGGGTAAATAGAAAACAAAAAATAATAATTTTTATCCATAGTCAGAGATAAAGAAATATCAAAAAGTTAATTCAATTGATCACTGCTTAGGATAGAAGGGGAATGACAATAACCAAGAGAAAGAAGAAAGAACTATTGTACACTTTTTAAAATTTTTTAAATATATATATATATATATATATATATATTTGACATTTTCTTTTAAAACTTTGATTTCCAGATTATTTCCCTTCTTCTCTCCTTACCCAGCCCTACTGGGAGGGGAAGCAATTCAATATAGGTTATACATGGGTAGTTACACAAAACATTTCCATAGAAGATACATTGTGAAAGAATGACTATATTTCCCTTCATCCTATCCTGCCCCCCACTTATTCTATTTTTTACTTTGACACTGTCCCTTTTCAAATGCTTCTAACTACCCCCCCCCCGCAATCTGCTGTCCCTTCTATCATTCCCCCTCTTATCCCCTTCTCCCCTAATTTCCTGTAGGGTAAGACACCCAATTTGGCGTGTATATTATTCCCCCCTTAAGCCAAAGTCAATAAGAGTAACGTTGACCCTTTCCCTTTTGCCTTCCTGGTCTTCGCCTCCTTTGTAACAGTTTTCTATTGCCTCTTTTATATGAAGTAATTTACCCTATTCTATCTCTCCCTATCTCCTCTCATTATATTCCTCTCTCACCTCTTAATTTTATTTTTTTGATATCATCCCTTCCTAGTCAACTGATCCTGTGCCCTCTATGTATACATGTACACATATATACACACACTCACATATGTATTCATACACCCTCCTATATAAATATGTATGTATACATATATGTGTGTGTGTGTATATATTCCCTTCAACTATCCTTATACTGAGAAAAGTCTCATGAATTACAATGATCATTTTTCCATGTAGGAATGTAAATAGTTCAATTTGAACAAGTTCCTTATGATTTCTTTTCCCTGTTTACCTTCTCATGCTTCTCTTTCTTCTTGTATTTGAAAGTCAAATTTTCTATTCAACTCTAGTTTTTTTCATTAAGAATGCTTAAAAGTCCTCTATTTAATTGAATGACCATATTTTCCCCTGAAACATTATACTTAGATTTGCTAGGTATGGGGATTCTGTGTTTTAATACTAGCTCCTTTGACTTCCAGAATATCATATTCCAAGCCCTGTGATCCCTTAATATAGAAGCTGCTAGATCTTGTGTTATCCTGATTGTGTTTCCACAGTACTCAAGTTGTTTCTTCCTGGCTGCTTGTAATATTTTCTCCTTGACTTGGGAACTCTCGAATTTGGCTATAATATTCCTAGTACTTTTCTTTTGGGGATCTTTTTCAAGAGGCAATCAGTGAATCCTTTAAATTTCTATTTTGCCCTCTGGTTCTAAAATATCAGGGCAATTTTACTTGAAAATTTCTTGAAGGATGATTTCTAGGTTCTTTTTTTGATCATGGCATTCAGGTAGCCCAATAATTACAAAATGTTCTCTCCTATATCTATTTTCCAAGTCAGTGGTTTTTTCCAATGAATATTTAACATTGCCTTCTATTTTTTCATTTGTTTGGATCTGTTTTATAGTATCTTGATTTCTCATAAAGTCATTAGCTTCCATTTGCTCCAATCTAATATTGAAGGAATTATTCTCTTCAGTGAGTTTTTGAGGTTCCTTTTCCATCTGGCAAATTTGGCTTTTTAAGGCATTCTTCTCCTCATTGGCTTTCTGGGCCTCTTTTGCCATTTTGAGTAAGTCTGTTTTTTAAGGTGTTATCTTCTTTAGTCAGGTTGTTGACTCTCTTTTCATGATTTTCTTGCATCATTCTCATTTCTCTTCCCAGTTTTTCTTCCACTTCTCTTACTTGGTTTTCAAAATCCTTCTTGAGCTCCTCCATGACCTGTAACCAATTCATATTTTTCTTGGAAGCTTTTGATGCAGGAGTTCTAACTTTATTGTCTTCCTCCTATTCCATGCTTTGATCCGTTTTGTGCCCAAGAAAGGATTCTATGGTCCGGTTGTGCTTCCACTGTTTGTTCACATGCCAGTCAGTTACTTAGCTTTTTAGCTCTTTGCCATGGTAGGACTCTGCTTCTAGAGAGGAGAGCTTTGTCCCAAATCACTGGGGTTTTTGCAAATGTTATCACAGTCTGAGGAGGGTGCCCTCTCTGCAGACACCAAATTGGCAAACTGGCATTTCTCACCCCAGGACCACCACCCAAGAAAGCTATCCAGATACAAGCAGGTCAAAGCAAAACTTTTTACCATTCTGAAAGGCCAGTTGCTCCCCCTACAATCTGTAGACCAGGAGATCCAAAGGCACCCATGCAGCAGCCACTGTAGCCACAGCTGCTATGCCTCTGACACCTCTCACCCCAGGGGTAGGGGCCAGACCATACCCATTCCTTTCCAAAAGAGATCCTGACTGACTTTTACTTTCTTTTTGGCCTTTATGGGTTGAAAAGTCTGGAAACCACCAGAGCTGCTGATGATTCACTCTGCTGAAGTCTGCTCAAGCTGCTTCTGCCTCCCTAGGACCAAAACTGTTCAGCTTATGAAACTGTGCTTGGCTCCCAGAGAGCTGCAATGAAGCCTTCCTGTCGGCCTTCCTGGCTGCCTTCAGTGGGAGATTTGTTTCTCTCTGTCACTTTGTGGGTTCTGTAGCTCTAAAATTTGTTTAGAGTCATATTTTATAGGTATTTCAGGTGGTTGTGGGGGGAGGTCATGGAATTTCCTGCTTGTACTCCACTATCTTAGCTCTGCCCCCTGTATATTTTTTTTTGCTTCAAGTTTCTCTGCTAAGGAATAGAATCTTTGGATTATGAAGGATAAAATACAAATGGTTGATAGTAAGTTAAACTCTGAGATGAGTAGGGAGATAGTATGAGAACCCCTTGCTACATTTGAATTTAAATCACCAGACCCAGATTACTTACATCCTAGAGTACTACTTCAATACTGGATTTGATTTAATTGCTGAGGTTCTTTCAATGATCTTAGAAATTCTATGCAGAACAGAATTGGTGAAGAGGAAAGAGTGGCAAAGAGTGTCCTAGTTTGAGAGAGAGAGAGAGAGAGAGAGAGAGAGAGAGAAGATTAAAATCTGGGAAATATAGCTCAGGGAGTTTGATGTTGATCCCTGGCAATATTCCAGAATTAGCTATTTAAGTAATACCTATGAACATTCCAAAAATTGGTAGTAGTTACCAAAAAACAATAGACTAATTTCATTTCCTTTCTTACTAGACTGACAAATTGTAATGTTGGTCACACATTTTAAATTGGGATGCAAATCCTTTTATTTTACATATATATATGTATATATATATATATGTATATACATATATATATATGTATATATATATATATATATATATATATATATATATTGAGGCCCAGAGAGGTTTAAAAACTTGCCCAAATTCAAATGGTGTCAGAGCAGGAAAATGAACCAATGTCCTTTGACTGTAAATCCAACATATTTTCTACCATGCTAAACAACTATAGATAATATTTGCCTAGATTTTAGCAATGCATTTGATAAACTCTCATGCTTTTCTCATGAAAAAGAAAGAAAGGTGTGGGGTGGATTAATAGTTGGGTTCAGAAATGGTTGAATGCTTAGACTAAAGAGTAATGATAAAAAAAGAGTAATGATCATTAGTTGTCAACATAGAAGGAGGTATACACTGAGAACCTCCAGGGATATGTTATGTTTAACTTTTTTAAATGACTTGTATAAAGGGTGAGATGCTTATCAAATATACATGTAATAATAATAAGCACATTTAAGTTTAGAAGCCAATATCATGACCCCTAAGGTTCATGTATCCATGTGGTTCTCTCTTCTTAAGTTTTGGGGACTTGGCTTTAAATTAGAGGGGTTTTTTGCTGTTTTTTTTTTTTAAACTTGACTCATAAATCTGTGCTTGTGTGTATATCAGATATATATGCATTCATATTTATATCTAGATAGCTCTGTATACAAATATACATTTGGATGTACTATATTTTATATAGTAATATATAAAATAAAATACATAAATATGTAAAAATTAAAATATATAAATATATAACATAAATACATAATAATATATAAAATTATAGTTCAACATATCATTTATTTTATGTACTATATGGCCTAGATCCACATTATACATACACACATATAGAATTATAATTATTTGATATAATAATCTTCCTTTGAAATACTATTTTATTTTATGCTTTAAAAAATTATTCTGAGAAAGACTCCATAACTTTTATAAAACTGACAAAGGGGATCATGACACACACGCAAAAGCTTAACACTCCTTTAAAAAATTCAACTTTATTTAATTTTCAGATAATAATTAATTCCCTCAGACTCCCCTCCCTCTCTCTGACAATGGAGAAAGCAACAAAAATAAAAACCATTATAAATATGTGTAATCTTAATCAAAACAATTTCCTACACTGGCCATATTCAATCCCCTTCCCCCAGAAAAAACACCTCAATCTTCCCTCTGATTCCATCATATCTCTCTGGAAGCAGATATAGAATGTTTTGATCATAAGTCTTCTGGAATTGTGGGCAGTCATTTTGTTTATATGAGTCTCTAAGTCTTTCAAGGCTTTTTGTCTTTGCAGTATTACTATTACTGTATAAACTGTCCTCCTGGTTCTGCTCACTTGACTTTGCATCACTTCACAGGTCTCCCCAGGTTTCTCTGAATGCACCCCCCATTTTTAACAGCATAGTCATATTCCATTTATATTCATTTACCACAATTTATTCAGGCATTCCTTGATTATTGTGTATCCCCTCAGTTTCCATTCTTTGTCACCAAAGAAAGGACTGCTATGAATATTTTTGCACATATAGGTTCTTTTCATCTATCTTTGATCTCTTTGGGTTACAAACCTAGTAGGGGTATCACTAGGTTAAAACATATGCAATTTAGGAGGCATACTTCCAAATTGCTTTCCAGAATGGCAGACCAGAAGAACATGTATTTTAGATGAAAAGTTATGTGTTTGGTCACAGTTGCTATATACTCCTCATCAGGAAAATTCCCAATATTTAAACAGAAATTATTCTCTCTGCCCACCTTTGCAATTCTGTCTCTAGTTATCCCCTTCCTTCTTTGTTGTTGACACAAAATTCAGTTTACTTCAAACATTTGGGCAATGAAAGAGAAGATTTTTTTTAATTTTGATTTTTAAAATTTTTATTGTTTTTTAATTTATGTTTGATTTTTGGAAGGGCAATTGGGTTTAAGTGACTTGCCCAAGGTCACCCATCTAGTAAGTGTTAAGTGTCTGAGGCTGGATTTGAACTCAGGTCCTCCTGACTCCAGGGTCAGTGCTGTACTCAGTGTGCCACCTACCTGCCCCAATGAAAGAGAAGATTAAGATTATATTATAATGTTTATGTATAAACATGTACTACCATCACCCCTCTGCTACAAAGAAAAAAATGAAATACCTGCCACTGAAATATTTTCATTTACTTTGCCCTGGGTTTGGCTGACTCTGACTATTCTTGTGTTCCCTTCCTCCTCCTCCCTCCTTATCCTCCTCTTGTTCTTTCTAAAGGTAAGTTGAAGGTAAAGGTAAGTTGAGGGAAGAGCAGAGCTTTCTTTGGGATTTATGTTAGCTGAGATCTCCTACCTTGAGGTACCTACAGAGTTTGAAGTTCTCTTCAATACCCTTCTCTATCACAATTCAGACCTGACTTTGCTTTTCAAAGGTGTGCTAGAAAACCATACATTACAATATCTGGAATCTAGAACCTCAGAATCTTTCCTTCTTATTCTAAAGGGAAAAAAAGCTTCCTTTTATACAAATTTCCTAACTTTAGTGACAACAAGGTAATTCACAAAGACCCGAGTTCAAATCTAGCCTCAAATACTTTTTAGTTATATGACCCTTGACAAATTACTTTAATTTCTATTTTTCTCCTTGTCTTCAAGTGTAAAATGGGGATTATAACATTACCTACCTAGTGATGTTGTAAGGATCCAATGAGATAATCCTTGTGAAGGGCTTAGATCAGTGACCAGCACATAGTAGGTCCTGTATCAATGTATATTCCCTTCCCCCTTTAGGGCATGAAGGTCTAATTCAAAATAGTTTTGATTGATTCAGAGAGATGTGCAGGCTCTGTTATGGGGAAGAGAGACATAATAGCTTCCTTCAAGTGCTCTTTGAAGATCTGTCTTATTGAAGAGAGATTAAACTTTGCTGCTTGGCCCTAGAGGCCCTTGGAGTGATGTGGCAGAGCTTTTAAAGAGGTTAATTTAGACTTGGTATTATCAAAACTTACTTAACAATGAGAGCTATATGATGGAAGAATGGACTGCCTTCAAAGACAGTAAGTTGTCCTTTAATGGAGGTCTTAACAAAAAAGCTGATTGACTACTTCATGGTAATGTGACAGAGGGAATTCTTATTAAGGTGTAATATTTGGTTTATATGACCTATGAAATCTCCTTCATCTCAGAGGCACCATGGTATATTAGATAGGATACTGGGCTTGATGTCAGGAACAACTGAGTTTAAATCCCATCTCACACACATAATCACAAGTTGTGTGACCTTGGGCAAGTGACTTAACTTCTGTCTCAATTTTCTCATCTATAAAATGAGGATAATAATACTATCTACTTCCCAAGTTTTGTGTGTGTGTGTGTGTGTGTGTGTGTGTGTGTGTGTGTGTATAAAATGAGATAATTATTGTAAAGTGCTTTACAAACTTTAAAATGGTGGCTATAAATCCACAAATCCTATTTATTATTTATATTTTATTATTGTTATGATCAGCAACATTCATTCCTTCAATCATATGAGTTGTGACAAAAATAGTGAACTCAAATTCCAAATGACTTCTAGAAAGAACAAAGAAAGGCGACAGACCTTGGATAGTATGAGGTCTAAATGGTGAATAACAGTGAGACAAAACCTCTTCTCCCAGCATGCCTTCAAAGGAAATTAGGTATCATAGTGGAAAGCAGTCACCAAGAAAATATCATCAATTATAGAGTGTCTACCACAGTAGGGGAGTTGATTAAATATCTGTTTTCTTGAGACCTGGACAGCCCAGGTAGGGGTACTTTGATGGCCCCTACTGACAACCTTCCTCATCAGGCTTTAGAAGACACAGAAGGCTCCCTTTCCCTGATTCTTTCAACAGTTTGAGGATCACGAAATTCCCCAGCATAATATGCTTATTCAGGTTTTTATATCTGCCCGCCTATTTTATTACCCTTTATAATGCATGGGAGGCAGGATCAGTTTGCAGCAGAACAAAGCTAATTACACCTTTCATTGCCTAAATATAGCATAATAACAGAGTGTCATTCAAGTGCAGCATTGAGGGCGGCTGAGACAATGACAGACGTTATTCAGCTCTACCTGAATTGCTGTTGGGGCTGGCTGCTGGGATAAAAGTTACTAGAGAGAGCTAATAGGCAGGTCGCTACATAAACTTCAGCATCAGCTTGACTCCAGGGAAGAACACTTGTCTCATCAAACAAATCCTGCCTTCTTTTCACCGCATCCAACCATCCCACCCTCCCCCCCAGCTTTTTTTTTTTCTTAGTGAACTACAATGCCTTCTATGCAAAGGGGTTTGAAACTGAATAGAAACATCAGATTTCAGAGATTTTCGCATGAGGTGGAGTAATTTATAGAATCAAAGAATCCCGAAGAGATTCTTGTGGGAAAGCCATATGGAATCATTCCTAAATGTAGGATAAGCCATACAGTGTTTCCATCAAAGGGTCATTTGTCATTTGGGGTTAGTGCTTAAAAATCTTTTTTTCTCCAGTTTTATTTAAACAGAATTTCCCCCCAGCCTTCCTTAAATTTGTTGTTTTCTATTCTAGATCTATGGATATATAATGTTTCTCTGATACAGGACTTATTTGATTTTTTGGAAAAGTTGCCATTTTTATTGACTAACAACTGGTGGTCTTTTTTTTTAATTAAAAAAAAAATCCAAGCCATGAGACTACTTCTATAGAATATGTATTATATACAATGTTCAATTTTCTATAGTATTTATTAGCTCTTCTCCAAAATAATAATAGTTTTGTCTTTTCCTCTTCTTTCCCTTAATCCTACCACCACCACCACCCCTCTGCTACAAAGAAAAAATGAAATACCTGCCACTGAAATATTTTCATTTACTTTGCCCTAGGTTTGGCTGACTCTGACTATTCTTGTGTTCCCTTCCTCCTCCTCCCTCCTTATTCTCCTCTTTGGTCTTTCTAAAGCTTTGTAGTAGTGCTTTGTGTTACTGGTTGTTAACACTATTTAATGAGTAGCTTTAAAAGTCAGGTGAGCAGAGAAAATGAAGGATATGATCAAGCTAATGACCAAAATCCCACCAGCACAGGATTCCCTTCCCTTCCCCCATGTTGCTTTACAATTGAAGGTAAGAAATTGCATCTGAGTTACTGGTTCCTCTTGTTCTCCTTGTGAACCAGGGAGGCCAAAGGTTCCTGACCCTTTATTTAATGTCTATGAGAAGTCTAGAAACTGAATGAGGAATTAGATATATTAAACAGTTTTAAGTGATCAAAAAGAGTTATTTAAACAAATATAAATTTCAGTAAATGAGAACAGCTTGAAATGGGGGAGTGGGAAAGAGAGTAAGAGAGAGAGTTGGTTGGTGATCATCTGTCATCTGACAAAATCAAACCAAAAAAGTAAATCTGGCTTTAAATTTCAGACTAGTGAAATTTTGAAATCTTATGTTTCATGGGTGATTAGTAATTTATTATATTCTTTAGTTTAAATTTCTTCTGTAAATACAGGCATAACCAAAAAAACTTCAAGAAAAATTTCAGTACTATAAATGACTATCAAAAATTTCCTATTTGATTTTACACAAAGTACACACACACACACACACACACACACACACACACACACACACACACGTCACCCACATTTACAACATCATCCTCAATCTTCATCACCCCAAAGATGCAATCAGCTGCCAAATAGTGCTGATTCTATGACATCAAAGCATCTGCTTTTCTCCACTCACATGGTCATGACCTTAGTTTAGACTCTCATCTCACCTTTCCTGGCAAGAGCTTCTAAATTGGTCTCCCTTCTTCAAGTCTCTTGCCTTTCCAATTCATCCCCCAGAAAATGGCCAAAAAGCATAGGCCTTCTCTGCTCAATAAACTTACATAGCTTAATTTTACTTCCAGAACCAAACTTTGTTCCAACATAACCTTCCCAGGTTTATTCACCTTCATAAATTCTATGTTACAGCTGGATTGACCTGAAGTACACTCTACCTCTTAGAATCTCCTGCTTTAAACTACCATTCCTCCATGAGACCTCTCTTGATCTCCTCCCCCAGCTGCTACTTTTGCCCCCATTCTTCTATTTACTTGTGTTTTTCTATGTTGATGCATGCACACTGTTCATCAGGTAGAATGTGAGTTTCTTGACTTTGCTGTTTCATTTTTTTTTTATTTTTGTATTTTCAGTGCCTAGCACAGGACCTGATACATATTATAGGACTAATTAATCCTTATTGATTGATTATTTGAAAAAATAAATTTGAGGATATAATATATGCCTAATAGATTTACTTCTATATTCTGTAGAACTTTTGCAGATAATGATATTCTGAACAATGTAAGGGCTGCATTTCTGATTTAGGGGCTCTTCTAAGCCCCTGTTGGTTCTTTCTCCTTTTCTTTACCCTCTCTTCTGCATTTCCTATTTTTAATAAGCTTCATTGCTCATTGTCCTTAACATCAGAAGCAGGACCGAACAAATTAAAAGTGTTAGTATTCAGATCAATCAGCCTGGCTCCCTGTTAACAGCTCTGAAACAAAGTTTGATTAGGTGGCTGAAACTCTTTGTTCAAAATAAGATTTGAGGAATATATGAGAACATCATTCATCTAGACTCTATGATAATTGGCAACATCAACCTCCACCTCCCCCCTACCCCAACAAAAATTTCACACACACACACACACACACACACACACACACACACACACACACACACCTTCCTAACAATGGATAATTAAGAAATGATTCTAATACCTCATTTTGCAAATGTAGAAGTTTCTTGTTATTCCTTCCAGTCTTTTGTTCTGTGTGGATTTTTAAAGAAATCTATACAATATAAAAGTGGGGAAAACTTACTTTACTGTGATAACACTTATCACCACTGTGTCCTCCATAGCACTGAGTGCAGGGTCATCATTTTAACAAAAGACGATTTTCCATTTACTGAAGAAAGAACCCAGGGAAAATATATAAAGGATAGTAACAATTTGAATTTTATGAGTATGGGAACAGTGAAATACGCCTTTTTCTGACAGCTATAAAAATGTCCCATAATAAAGAAGGAGGTACTATAATTTGGTTTTATATTTTTTGACATTAACAATAGCAACAGTATGGAAAAAATATAGTTGAAGTCATCAAAGAACATTTCTTTGCATCATGTCACTATTACAGAGTTGCATTTGCCATTTATTGTTCAAACAGGTTGTAGCCTAGTAAAATATGTCCTATTCCATAACGCTAATGTGAACATAGTCATTTAAAATATATGTGTGTGTAATTTTCCTAGAAACAATACGAATGATGAAGAGATCATAGAATAGGAAATGAGGCCATTGAAACCAAGTGCTGATAGAAATATTATAATCTGACTTGGTATGTTGTTGGATAGAGATCAGTTAAGATGCAATAATTTGGTTTAACTTTAATTTTTTATACTAAAATATGCATAGTGTATTTGCTAAACTGAAGCCTGTACATAGAGATTACTTAAGGAAATCTCTGCTTCAGTCTGTTAGCTTCAGTCTGTTAGCTCTTTATTTTTCTTGCAACATCAATATTAAGTGTACTGCACTTCAGACAATCAACTCACATGTCAAAGAAAGCAGCCTCTCTTTAGTGCTCCTGGATGGGAAATTCTGTGCTCATGACTGAAACGGGAACTTGCAGAACATAATTTAGGTCTGCAAAAATTAGACTGAACCTTTGATCTAAACACAGTGCCCAAGAGTTCCTAGTGTGAAAATATAGCTACACTTAAGAAACTTTATTTGGAAATTCTATGAAACTCATGATAATATTCCTTACAGCATTGCAGACAAATCTTGGTATAGTAGAGGATTCATCGGATGGAATAATACCTAACTTCATTCTAGATTACTATTATATTTACATTGGAAGCAGGAAATTAAAATAATGAAAAGGCTTGGCCTTTTAAACATAGTTGGGAAGACATTTAGACAGAAAATGTAGAGATGACTGGATGAGCTTTTAAACAAGGCTGGAGCCCCCAAGAAAGGTGAGAACATAGTATAGAATATTAAGGCCTTGTTTAACTAGAACTTTGACTTCCTAAGATCATAGGATCACAGAATTTGGAGCTGGAATTAGGCAGATTTTTCTAAACCTTGTTTTAATAAAAAAGAAACACCTTATAAAGCAACTAACAGGAATTTAGAAAGGTTAAAACAAATTCCACGTGATGTCTTGAGATAAATACACAGTCAACCCTGGTCTTTCCACTTTGTCTAGCTTTATCTACATTCTTGTACTTTTAAAATAATACACTCAATGTTCAGTATGATAGTCATGAAATCATGTTCTGTAGACTCTATTTCCTAAGTCAAGAAAGTCTAGTCAATAAGTTAATTTTAGAAAGATTTTCCACAAGGGTTAAAATAAACAAAAAAGTCATTGCATGTGTGTATGTGTGTTTTAAAGAACTTTAGCTAACCAGTAAATTCAATTATCCCATACCCTGAACAGTCTGGTTAATCAAGGTTTGATAAAAATAGTGTTTCACTATTTCCTGAGCTAAGTAGCTCTGAAATACCAACTGTGTACTTCCTAAATTACAAGGTGTCTTTAAACCACAATGCAGTACAGTGCACACAGTCTTTGAGGTGCCTCAGATACAGAAAAGAGAGTGCCACCAAGGTCTTATAGCAATAGACATTGACTTCACCAAACAACAGGACATTAGCAGAAAACCTAAATGGCTCAAGATTGCTGTCCCCCATTGCTTCCATTTAAGGCAGTCTGCATTGAATTTCTTAACTGTTTGGGCCAAACCCATCAGGGAGGAATAAGCATCAGACGCATTAGGAAAATAGGTGTCAAATCTAAGACTCCTTAGATCTGTCCTGATTGTAACTTCTGAACAGTGTCTTGCTTTTATCACAAAGTCTGCACAAGTTAGTTCGATGGTGTTTAAATGACTGAATTTAAGGGAAATAAGCAGATGAGTTGAGGCCCACAGCTCTCTAATGAAAACATTCTGTGGCCTTAATAGGTCCCTGAGTTCTTCAAGGAATGGATTACTGTCAGGGGAGGTGTCGGAGGGTTTTGGTTTAGGGGAATGGAATTATAGTATTTAATAAAGTTCCCCATGGGTAGAGTTTGACACCTTAAATGAGTGGAAGGACTATGGCTCTTTATGAAGCCAGGAAAGAACAAAGGAATCCTGATAGTTTTGGGACCTCTAGTAAGCTTGATGTATATTTGCCCTCAAAATCTGAGGGTAAACTAAAGTATGAGAGGCAGAGTTGTGTTCTAGACACCCTTCTGCTTCCTCCTCATCAGTCATTCCACTCCTTGGTTGCTCATTTCCCATGCATGTTATCTGTGTCTATCACAACTGCTATTGTTTTGTCTACTGATGAGCTGACCTATCCCATTCTACCACCATCTAGGAGGCCATTCATTACTAGATAAGTTGTATTTTAGTAGCAAATCCTATATCTCTGAAAGGCTTCCTCAGTGGGGAATCAAACCCATGCATAAAGGGAAACCTTCAAAAAAAAGTGTAGGCTAAGCTACTGATCAACAATAGTGATAGTGCCTTTCTGAGGCTACTGTATGTTGAAGCCCTTTAATGTCACTTGGCGAATGACATTAAGGGTCAGAAGGGAAGTGGAAGATGCTCGTGGAAAGGTATACAGCAGGCACTGCAATTTCAGGGTAAAGGGCTTGAAATAGTCATTTCATCCCTCATTTTTTAAAACTTAGCTCCATATGCCTGGTAAAGACAGATTTTTCAATTAGACTGGGAATGTTTGTTCTAATACTTTACATATGAAAAAATGAGCAGACAGTTTATCCAGATTTATTAAGGGAATCAGATACAAATGGGACTTTAAATATAAATTTATTGTTCACATTTATCACATATTTCCACAAATAAAAATTATGGTTGTCTCAAAGTACATATTCCCACCTCCTTTTTAAAAGAAAAAAAAGGATTGATAAAGTCTCCACCATGTGAATAAAAATAGTGTAAGCTCAAGAAAGATCTGTCATAATATAAATTATAACACACATGGAATACATTTCCCATCGAAGACAATATTTCTTTCTTACACAAATGTTGCACTCCTCCATTGAAGTGAAAGGAAGTTCATGAAGGTTGACAAAACAAAGTGGCCCATTTTTTAACACTGTACAGAACAAAGTGTATTCTGCTGCCAATTACCCTTAACTGCAAATGACTACAACATCTCAGGGACACAGCCAAGGGTCATGGGTGGTATGTGAGCTCCCCCAAGGGAAAAAATAGCATGAAGTGACATTCACACTTCAAATGTACTTCTACCACTTAAAGGGATATGGGGGGTGGGAGCAAAGGTGGAAAAAAAAAGGCAGGCAGGATAAAAGATAAATCGTATTTCAGCAGATTTTCTGTTTCCAGGCCACAGAAACAACAAAACCCAATTGGAAACCAATGTGAGCCTAGCTTGGAATGTCTGGTTGGGTCTCTACAAGAGAAAAAGGTTTTGCTGGTTTTGCTCCAAGTAGAATTCAACAAAACCCAACAATCTGTATTGATTTAATACTTACTATATCTATGCAATGCCATTACAACCAACAGAAAAATTAAAAAAAAATTATAGCAACCTGTTTGGTCCATGTGAATTCAAGGAGTTTGGCCCTTCATTTTTTTTTAATTTAAATAAGGTCTCAAGTGTTCTGTTGTTGTATGGGCATAACTTTAAGTAGAGCTATTTGAATATTTCTTTAAAAACAAATAAATAATTTTAGCTCTATAAGCAACAGAGAACTGAATGTGAGTTATTGCTATAGAATTAACTAGCTCCTAAAAGGCTATTTCCCTGGTTTCCTTCAAAACCTAGATTAAACACTACTGTCTACCTGAAGATTTTGCTGAACCCCCCCACCCAACAGCTTCTAGTTCCCTCCCTCCCAAAATGAACTTGTATTTCTTTTATTACATACAGTCTGTCATTATCGATGTACATATTATCTCTCTGTTAAGATGTAAGCTCCCTGAGGGAGAGAACTGTTTGATTTTTCTCTTTGTTACATTAGTACTTAACACAGTGCCCAAAACCATAGATGTTAAATAAATGCTAGTTCTTACACATATGATCATATGATGATTTTATACCATATTTGGGCCTATTTTATAACTATATCTAAGGTAACTGAAATATCATTATATTTAATTGTCAAAGTTGTGTGTTTTTATGTGTCTCACACCATTAGTGATCTGATTTCATTGCCTCATCTTGGAAAGTATAGAAAAGATAAGACACTTTTTAAACTGGTTAGAAGAACAGGTGTAGACAAATTTGAATTAAACAATTTCCTCCATATCTTAGAGTAGTAAACTTAACATCATAAACTGTATTAACTAAGACCATTTAATGTGATTTTTCCTTTCTAATCTAGCCCTAGTTCTCAATTTAGTACAAATAAATTAGCACATGTGCACACAGACTCATATGTACATACACACACACTGGTTAGTAATTATATAGTGTTTTAAAGTCTGTAAAGCATTTTATTATTGTCTCATTTTGACTTCACAACCCTGGCAGATAAGTGCTATAATGTATTATCCTTATTTTATAGATGAGGAAACTGAAGCAAAAAATGGACAAATGACTTATCCAGTATTGACACACAGCTAATAACTGCCTGAAACTAGATTTAACTCAGGTCTTTCTGACTCAAAGACCAATGCTCTAGCTAATACATACACACAAGCATATGTTAATATATACATACATGCATATACATATACACATAGCAATCTTCATAGGTATCTACCAACTGTATACATCTGTATGCACACTTATAAATATGTCTCTATATGGGCATGTGTCTACATATATGCACATATACAGCAAAGTACATACATGCATGTAGACACTCATATATGTGCTGAATAAACATATATGTGTACGCATGTACACATACATGTCTATACTTGTATGAAAATGTTAAGTCAGTGACTCAGTTGATTAAAGCATTAGACTGAGTCAGGAAGACCTGAATTCAAATCCAGTTGCACTCACCTCTGTGAGTATGGAGGTGTGTGCATGTGCGTTTTTAAGTGTGTGTGGTGTGTGTCTGTTCAGTTGTTTTTCATTCATATCCAACTTTTTGTGACACCCCTCCTTTAAGGTTTTTTTGGCAGAGATATTAGAGTGATTTGCTATTGCCTTCTCCAACTCATTAGTAATTGAGGCAAAGAGGGCTAAATGATTTGCCCAGTGTCACACAGATAATATCTGAGGCCAGATTTGAACTCAGGAAGATGAGTCTTCCTGACTTCAGAACTAGTCCTCTTTCCATTGGACCACCTAGCTGTCCCATACACAAATATGTGTGTGTGTGTAGTATATATACAAATATGGATATATTTATGTGTGTATATAGAAATATAAATATATGCATATACATACATATGTACACGTGCATATAATATATGATATACACAAAATATGAATTGTGTATGTGTGTATATATAGACACATACACACACTTATATGCATACACATGTGTGTATATGCATTCCTCTTCCTTTTAGCAAATCCTGAAGTGCAGCCTTTTGATATGTGGTGCTTTGGTCTAAATGCTTTCAAATGAATTAATATTCCAATTATGTCCTTCATAGAGAGAGTCAACACAGAACATTTCCAGTCTAACATTCTGCTGAATCCGGGATCTGGATTGTGTCACCCTATGTAGGGTTGAAGCACTGGAAATAATTCCATTAACTGAGAGGCAGCAAAAATAGGAACAGAAAGGAAAAGGTGTCAGAGGTACAATAGCACTGGGTTCACTTTCGGCTTCAGTTTAAACAAGTATAACACTCATAGAAAAAAAAATCTGACAAACTTCATAGAGACTTCCAGGAGCCCAGTGGTCCTACTTATCCCATTAGTTAGTTAACACCCTTTCCTGGCCTGCTGCTGCTTGTAATGGATATGTTCTCCATTCAACAGATTTCGTAAATCCTGCTCACATTTCACCAGCTGCCTCTAATCAAACCAACACAACTGTAGATAGAGGACAGTCACATGAAGATTGTTGTCTGAGACTCAAAGATCTATGTTCCTAAAGATGATCATTTCTCATATGGAGATTGCAACCATGCTGTGCCTTGGTGGTAGACAATCTTGGTGAGTTGCTTTGGCTAGAAAATTCTACCATTTGGTAGTCAGTTTTGGAGGAGTCTTTCAAAACTAAAATAGGCTAATCCTTGAATGACATACATGTTCTCATTCAGCAGCTTTGTGGCACAGTTGATAAAATGCTAAACTTGGGGTCATGAAGACCTGAGTTTAAATCCTGCCTCAAATATCTACTAGTTGCATGACCCTGGGCCAAGGTCTCAGTCTCTTCCTTCCTCAGTTTTGCCATCTGTAAGATGGAGGTACTAATAGCACTTCTCAGAGTTATTGTGAAGGTAAGACAATATTTTAAAGTGCTTTGTAAATCTTAAAACACTATATAACTGCTAATTATTATTATGATTATTACTGGTAGTGGTAATGATGATGCTGGTCACTGGGTTGGCATACAAGGTCTTAGTAAGATCTACAAAGTTAAGACCTAGTTTTTGAGAACTCAAGGTCTTTTTAGCATAATAAAGCAAAAGAGTAGGGCATTAATGGAGAAATATCTAAATGATTCAAATAATAATAAATTTAATTAGCATAGAATTGAGCTAAACACCAGAGCACGATTGCCCAGGAATAATACTAAAGGAAAAAAATAGGAATAAAATACACAGTTGTTTACTTTCCCTCATATCTATATTACAAGTAGAAAACCATAATAATGAAAGGAAGCAAGAAATCTAGAGAATAAGAATTGAAGAATCTGACAGTTACATGAACAAAGCATAATTTTGTTGAGATAAGAAAATTTTGACTGTATAATTCCTCATCCAATAGGGAACGGAGGTAAAAATGAAAATTATTAAATAATAATTCACCATTAAATTAATGTAATTTCAAACAAGATTGAAAATTTTGACTACTACAAACTTTTGTGATGACCTATAAACATGATCCAGTATGAATGAAAGCAATTTAATACAATACAATTCAAGAAAACCTATTTTTGGTCCTCTTTGAGAATGAAGGGCAACCAACCATGTGTCCAACCTTGTCAAAGATAATGTTGAAAGAACAATTTCCTGTCAGATGGGTTTTCCATTAGCAAAATTCTAATTATTGAGGACTTAGGGGAAGGCAATAGGAGAAAACAAATTAATACTTAGATTTATAGAAATTGATATCAAATATTCAATTTTCACGTAGTAAAATACCCAATATAGACAACTAAATAAATAAAATTAAACAATACAAAAGAGGACAATTGTTTTACATTTTTGGACATTCTCATCTAAATATTAGTTCCTAGGTGCAGTGGGATGCATTCTTTTCAATCTTTTCTTTTGTATTAACTACTCAAAGAGAACATATTTCAGTCATCAAAAAATCAAAGTCTTGAATTATGGTGAATATTCAAATGGTTTTTAGTCAATATAATCCAAGTCTCCGATAAATCAGTGAACTCATTAATGTAGATGTTCTCTCCAATCACAGTCAACCTGTTGTAAGTTTCTTATCAATGTCACCTGATAAATTCATGACAAGGGGTCTACCTAGTGTTCAGGGGAACTTTGTTAACTAGTTTATCACTTATAAAGTTAACAAAGTTGTTTACTACATGCCAGAAAATATGCTAAGTATTAGGGATATAAAAATAAATAAATAAAATTTAAAAAGAAACTCTCCCTTAATGAGCTCAGATTCTAATAGGAGGATGATATGTAAATAACTAGGTACATGCAAAATACATACAGAGTATAGAAGGTTTTCTGAGATGGGTCTGAATCTATCCAGTCCATAAGTAGCTTAGATTTAACATTGGAACACAATGAGATACTTATATGTCATTCAACATTTAACAAAAAGTGATTTACTTTGACTTAGAAGTATATTCAATCAAGACACTTTGAGATGAGTTAATGGTATTAACAATCAGTCTTTAGTCCATTGAGCCAACCAAGTCTTGAGGAAAGTCTCAATATTAAAAAAAAAAAAACCAAAACCAAAACAAAAACAAAAAAACTAGCCTAAGTTGCATGAGGGAAGGGGCTAGGATATTGCTCCTATCACCACTGACCATCTTAAGGAGAAGGTTTTAGCATCTGGAAAATTAGGAAAGGCCTCCTGAAGATAGGATTTAAGCCAGAAAACCTAAGAGGTAGAGGTGAAGAGGGAGAGCATTCCAGGTATGGGAGAGAGCCAGCATATAGACATAGAGATGGGAGAAGCAGGGTCATCATGTATGAGGAACAAGTAGTAGGCCAGTGTAGCTGGATTGTAGAGTGCATGGAAGGAAGGAATGTGTAAGAAGAGGAAGGTAGGAAGGGGCCAATGGGTACAGACCTTTAAATGACAAATACATGCTTTATATTTTATCCTGGATATTAAATGGTACCTACACATTAGGAAGATCACTGGCATCTGAAGGGCAGATGGATTGGAGTGAGAAGAGACCCTATGGAGGAAGGTTGATTAGAAACCTATTACAATAATCCCATCAAGAGATTATGAGGAAGTTCTTCAGGGTAACAGTTGTGTAAGTGGACATAGATGAGATGTGCTGTGAAAGTAGAAATGACAAGATGTGGCAAGATGGGAACTGAGGATGACACTGGGCTAACAAACCTGGGTGAGTGTTAAAGTGGTGGTTCCCTCAACAATGAAGGGCAAGTTGAGAAGAAGAAAGAGTTTGCAGGGAAAGACAATGAGTTCTGTTTTGATTTTGTTGCATGTAAATGCCTGCAGAATATCCAATCTGAGATATCCAAAGAGCAGGTGATGACATGGGAGAGATAATGTTTTGATATACAGAGTTGTGCATCATTCCATAGAGCTTATAACCGAACCTGTGAAACCTGATGAGAACTTGTGAGATAGTATAGAGTGATAAGAAAAAGCCGGGTACAGAGCCGTGGGGGACACCCATGGTTAGTGGTCATGGCCTGTATAAAGGTTTATCAAAGGGATTGAGAATGAGTCCTCTGACAAGTAAGGGGAAAACCAGTAGAGAGCAGGGTCACCAAAACCTAGAAAAGAGAGTATCTGGAAGTATAATATGATCAGCAGTTCCAAAATGTACAGAAATATCAATCAATTTGGATTAGGATTGAGAAAAGGCAACTATATTTAGATAAAGTATTGTCTGAATGATGTGAAAAGGGGAGGGAAGAAGAGGGAGCTCTTGGCAAATTGCCTCAATTTTTCAACGAAGTATGTGGGAAGACCTTGAATAAGTCACTAGACTGCTCTAAGGATCATTTTTCTAATCTGTTAAAGGGGAACAGTGACATTTGTTCTACCAACAGAGTTATTGTAAAGAAAAGGTTGCAAACCTTTGTAAAACATTACAGTCAATAAAAATGAGATATTCTATCACCTAAATTGAAGTAATTAAAATAGGGAGTCATTTAAGAATTTGATTTATAGGTAAACACAATAATATCTAATTTTAACATAGATACTAACATTATTAATCTCCAAGATTATTTTAAATCCCTTCCCATGCTATCTATGTAATGTTAATCAATGAAAATTCCATTTTGATCATCCACAAAGTAATTGTTTTACAGAAGACTTTTATTTCTTTTTTTTTCTTATCTCTAACCTGTTATACTAAACTGACGATGCATCTACCTTTTCTTAAGCTTACACTTAAGTGGCTTCATGACAATATTCTTCTAAGTCCAATTCCAGTCCTATCCTTTCTTGAGAATAGCATGCCCCTTAAATTTGCTAGACTACTCCAGCCTATCTTGACCTCTCCATTATCTAAATGTGCATAGCCTTAAAGGTGGTACTCATTTGAGTACTTTATCATGCACTGATTTGTACTGCTAATTAACTTCCAATTTCTAGAAGAATTTGAAAAGAGTTAGTGATGGTAACAATCTGAGTCTTTAGTCCATTTAACTAACCAAGTCTTGAGGAAGGTCTCTATACATTTCAGTGATAAAGCAAAACCAAAAATTAACCAAAGTTGCATGAAGGAAGGGGTTAGGAATTCCCATCATGACCCTAAACATCTTCTAGGGCAGGTATACTACATGCTTTCTGTTTTGGGGGCTTCCTTTCCTTTCTCCTCCAGTGCCTAAAATGGTGCTGAGCATATCTTAGATGTTCCATAAATACTTATTTAATTAAAGCGATTTCCTGTTAGGGGAAACTGAGGCATGGAGTAGATTAAAAAACTCCTGGCTCATGTCATGTAGCAACACTCACTTCCAAGTTGATGTTTCAGCCACTAACCGACTTCACTTCCCTCTTTGTGAAATTCTTTTTTCCTTTTTCTTTTAAATAGAAAACTGCCAGCATTTTTTAAAGGAAATTAAATTACCCAAATATGCTTCTGCAACATCAACAATCTCAATAGAAGCCTCAATAGCAAGGCAAAACATAATGAACCTTTCAAAAGAAAATATGCCCCATAGTCAATGTATGTTTTTAATTCATCATTATCATCCATATTAGAAGAACTGCAGCCCAGGGAGCGAAGAACCAAACATGTCAGTTTGAGTTTTTCATGCACTCAAGGGAAGGAGGTTGAATAATTTTTCCATATTATGCAATCATCATTTTAGTAGGTGAATTTTATTTATTCCCATCCATTATTATTCATGAGTAATATACAAACCCTGATTGCTGTGAATGCCACATTCAAATCAGATTTCCAATTATCAGGTAACTAACTTTTTTTTTTTAGCCAGAGAATTCATTTCCCCCATCCTGAAAGTCTCCCTCCCTGCCCTGTCTCTTCCTTGCCCAAATTCCTATTGGACAAACTTAGGTTTTCCCTAGCAGTGAAACACAACACTGAATTTGAAAGCTTCTCAGAAGCCTTTTAGGGGAAATGCTCAAACATCTGGTTGACATTTAATCTAGAAATGCCAGGCCTCAGCACTTCCAACCCAGTCTGACAGCTCTTTGGTTTGAGCAGCAGAAACATACTTATTGAAAAAATGGAGGGAGGAGGTAGATCAGAGACTAAATATTACATTTAAAACATTTTTAAATAACTAGCAAAAGAACATTTATGGAAACTCATATGCATTCTTGATTTTAATCAGCATGTCATTGTAAAAGGCATTTAACCTTATGCCTAATTCTGACCAAAGTCTTCTGCCAGATAATATTATATTGTGGGAGCTGAGGAAGTAGGAAGGATGGTATAAGGGAATGAGGGATACAGGATTAAGAAAGACTAATTCAAGGTGACTATCAACTTTTGTCATTATTCCAATCTCAATAAGCATTTTAGTAAACAGGATTTTAATAATTTGGCAAATGAGATCACATGTGATGAATATCAGGACTGCTCTGAATCAGACCCTCTTTTCTATCCTAGTTTTAATATAATGTAGGGATTTTAAGTGATGTTTACTTTTATCATTGAAGCTAATTTAAAGAAAAGCCAGGGACATTAACAATCAAATTCCAGAAGTATAACTTGGAGAATTCGTTTTAATGAGTACTTATTAAATCAATATCATATCCAGCTGAATCCTTTTTAGTGCAGAAGATTAGAATCTCTGTATATGTTTCTTGTTTATAAAAAAAAGCAGAAACATGTGGGTTTGCACACTCATCAATGCTCTTGAACACAAATTTGGGTCCTGTCTCATTTACCACATCTTCATCAAGTTCCACTACTATCTTGAAGACATTTGGATAAAAACAAAAGCCTTTCAAATATGCCCAAGAAGCCACAATCTATTTACATACACTAATGTATATCAAATTTAGTGGACAGGAAATTAAGAAGAGCAGAGAGAACTAATGGAACAGAACACATGGCACAGTAACTTCAGAAGGACCACAATTTGAGTGATGATCCAGCAGAGCAGTCTGTATAGCAGTGACTAGACAAGTAGAAGCAAGAAAAACCCTAATTTCATTTGTTCTTACATTCCATGCACACAACTTTCTCTCTGCTTCAGTCCTTCAAGGGTCCATAGTTTCATCCATCAGAGGATATTTGCTACCAATGAAGAGGTCACCTACTCAAAGATTCACCATAGTGATCAGGCTTGCACATAGTAGCTACGTACTAAATGGTATTCAACTGCATGCCTTCCACTAAAGCCTCCAAATCTCTTTTAGGAAAATCAACTATCTCATCGTGCTTCTCCCATCTTCTACTTGCAAAAGATTTTTTTGAATCTAAGTATAAAATATTTCTTTATATTAAATTTCATCCTATTTGATTTGGCTCAGTGTGTTCTAAATTATGAAGATTTATGTGAGTTCTGACTCTTTAAGTGTGTTAGTTATTCCTCCTAGCTTTGTGTCAACTGCAAATTTTGTAAGGCCACAGTACATTCCTTTATCCAAGTCAGTGATAAACATTTTAAACAGTACAAGGCCAAACACAGATCCCTATGGCACTCTCCTGCTGACTTCCTTCCAAGTTGCCTTTGAACCACTAACAGCTGCTCCCTTGGTCTAGCCATTCAATTGGTTCAAAATGCACATAATTGTTCTATCATCTAGCCCACATGTTTCCATCTTTTCCACAAAAATAGCATGAGAGATTTTATCAAATGTGTTGCTACAATTTAGGCTAACTGCAGTTGCAACTGATCTACTCTATCTAACAGCTGAATATTGCCTTCAAAAAAGGAAATAAGGTTCTGGCATGACCTGTTCATGGTGAAACCATGCTATTTTTTCTATTTGTTGCTGCTTCCTTTTCTAGATGTTCTTTTACAATTACTTTAATACTATATTATAGAACTTTTCCAGGACTCAGAGTCAAGCTCTGTGTGTGTGAATGTGCCTATAGTATGAATGTGTATATCCCATCTTTTCTTTTTTTAAGGTTTTTAAAAAGTCAAATTCCTTTCTATAGCACAAACAAGATATAGTGTTATTTCTATAGAGACATGCTGATTTATTGAACACTGGGGTAACTAGATAGCATATTGGATAGACCCAAAGTTAAGAAGAAATGAATTCAAATCCAACCTCAGATATTTAATATATATATATATATATATATATATATATATATATATATATATATATATATATATGACCTTGGCCCAGTCTTTTAACCTCTCTGCCTCTGTTTCCTCATCTCTAAAATGAAGATAATAATAGCACGCATGTCCCAGGTTGTCCTAAGGGTAAAGTGAGATAATATTTGCAAAGTGCTTTGCAAAATTTAAAGTATTCTACAAATATTTTTATTATGTGTGTAGATACGATTGGATAGAAGGGTGAGATGAGGTTACCAATACTGCTTTGTATTTGTATAGTTTTCTCATTTATTATCTTGATTTAAACATGCAAGGTATCTCTGGGAAAAAAGTTAGAAAAGTATCAGTAAGGTCTGATGAGGAAAGGGAGACCTATTGAAGATGAATGGCTTACTTGGTGCCATATAACTAAATTAGTGAATATAGGACTGGAACCCAAGTTGATTTATAATCATAGTAACTCAAATTTTTATAGTACTTTAATGTTTGCAAAATGTTTGCCTTTACTGAATACTTTTGGTCAAAATATGTGATATTCGTATCCTATCTGCTACATACCCATATGGCAACTCCTTGGAAACTCTTCATTCATTCACTGATGATGCCATATTAGTAACTATCATACCACTAGGTGGCTGTAGAGTATTTTGCCTGCCCAGCAATTTAGGACAGTCTTACTTTGGCATTGCCATACCTTAATGGCTTATTAACCCAAAAGGGATGCATCTCTACTTGAGCATACCTGGTCAATCAGAGTTCAACAAAGAGCAAAGCAAAAGAACAATAGGTTTCCAAGTGCTATTGCATCACACTGAAGTAACAATGGTAAATCATTTCATTTTGAAATGGAAAAGGTACTGGATTTGAAGTGGGAAACTATGTTCATATCTTAACTCTGCCATGCCTCTGTGATTTTGAGTATATTTTGTTTACTTTCAGCTTAATTTCCTTATCTTGCAAAAGAATGGAGTTCAGCTTGATAATTTCTGAGTTTAAATGTGTGAACCCATAACCTTAAGTTCATTCTATAACTCCTATGGTTTATTAAGAATCAATAGAAGGAATCTTCTAAGTCAAATTAAATTCTCACAAAACCTAATACATTGATCAGCTGATGAAAAGAACAATCTTTAATTTAATATATCATGATTAATTTCCAAAGTAACTTGAGGACTATATGATATTATTGATGATTATGTTGGCAAAACATCTTTTTAAAATTGTAAACT
Source organism: Gymnobelideus leadbeateri (assembly GCA_011680675.1). Classification (NCBI taxonomy): domain Eukaryota; kingdom Metazoa; phylum Chordata; class Mammalia; order Diprotodontia; family Petauridae; genus Gymnobelideus; species Gymnobelideus leadbeateri. Next base: position 171,184 of record WOXC01003455.1, read on the forward strand.
AATTTAAATACAAGTGTATGAAAATAGATCATATTTTATAAATGCCTAACACTAAGTATTTTGTAGTCTTATGACCCATCTTTAACTACATCAGATTATTAGAATGAATACAGAAAAATTGTGACTGGGAAGAATGACTCCTAGAGATGGAGTTGGACTATCATGTTTCCACACATTCCAAAGGGCCACTGTCTGATGCCACAACTTTCTTTTCTATGAACAGCAAAATTAATTTTATCTGTCTTTTAAATAGCCATTTACTCAGAGAAGTGCCAATCAAATCTTTTTGAAGAACAAAATGACCTTATATCACTTATTTTCCTATTTAAGAAAGTTTGTGTTCATCAGAATGTGGAATTCAATGAAAGCCCCAAATTGGGGAATGTTGACATTAGCTATCTAAATCTTGACAATGACCAAACTGGCCAGCCAGGAAAAGAAATTAATAAGTGTTTGTCAAACATTTGCAGGAAAATATAAACATTAGCAAAGGATGATGTCAACATTAGATTGCTTGACACAGAACAATTGATTTTACATATGTTTGACATTATCCAATGAATGTAGTTGAAGCTGATGTTATCTGTGATTCAGATTTAGTCTAAAACAAGACCATGTTGAGTCTCTATTACAGGTAATGTTTAATAATGGCCTAATATAGAGTATTAGTCTTAAATATTTTCTTATGAAGTTCAATGTAGGCCATTAATGAAGAATTACTTATTTTGGGGATTCTCTTGTCACATTGATTCACATTAAGCTTGCAGTCTGCTAAAATCCCTGCTTCATTATTTTTTACATAGAAAATACTGACTAATCTCATCTCTTGTAGCCTATATCGAGGAAGTTAATTTTTTTTTAATTTTGTAAATAATTTAATTGATATGTTTTTATGTTGGCAAAATTTCCACTTGGATCCCTTTCTCTGTCTGATCCCAAAATTTAAAAAGAAAAAAGTGAAAGGAAAGAAAAAAATCAGGAAAATGGACAATACATAAAAAATATATGCAGAGTTCCACACTTGTCCCGCTGCAAACTACCCCTATTTTTGTAAGAGTGGGTAAGAAAGTGTTTTCTCATCCTTCTTTGGAGAAATGCTTTTGTTGGTAATCTAACAATCATCATTTTTGGCTTCTTTGTGCTTGTTATTCTTTACATCCACATAGTTGTTATCATTCTGTATATTGTTTTCTTTCCTCTGCTTACTTCACTTTGCATTACTTCTTGAAACTGATGCTCCTTAAGTATGTTTTTTTCATATTTACCATTTCTTACAGAACACAATATCCCTTTATATTCATATACCACAATTTCTTTAACCATTCTCAAATTGATGGTCATCTGCTTTGTTTTCTGCTCTTTGCTACCAATAAAAAAATAATGGTGCCATAGAAATTTTTATATATGTAAAGGATCTTTATTTTTTTAATGACTGCCTTGAAGTATATGTTTGGCAATGAAATCCCTGGGTCAAAAACTAAAGACAGTTTAGTAACATTATTTGCATAATTGCAAATTGCCTTCAAAAGTTATTTTACTAATCCACAGATCCACCAAAAATGAACTAATGTGCTTATTGTTAGCAACCTCTAAAACTTGAACTATTTCTGTCTTTTGATTTTGGAGTTGAAACCTTGGGTTTATTTTTATTTGTATGTCTTTTATTTTTAGTGATTTGAGGCGTTCTTTTATATGATTGTCAATAGTTTGCAGTTTAAAAAAATATATTTGTTCATGTCTTTTAATCACTTAGCTTCTATCTACCTTCGTTTCCTCAACTGTCAAATAGGGATAATAACAGCAACTACCTTGGAGGGTTACATTTTTTTGCTGAGTATAATACCTATGCCTCTTTCTGCTAAAAACTACATGAGAATAAACAGATCTTTTCTTAATATAGTCTCTATAAAACCAAGAGCCAACATTACATGTAATGAGAATAAAATAAGTATATTGACCTTTCAAGTAAGATCAGGGGTAAAGCAAGGATGTCCATGATCACTTTTAGTATTTGATATATTTCTAGGAATTCTAGCTAAAATAATAATAAGAGAAAAAGAAACTGAGAGAATAAGCATAGGCAAAGAGGAAATAGAATTATTACTTTTGTAGATAACATGATGTTTTACTTAGGGAACCCTGGGGTCAACTAAAAATTAATTAAAGCAATAACTTTAGCAAAGTTGTAGGATATAAAATAAACCTAGATAAGCCATCAGAATTTCTGCATATTACCAACAAAACCCATAATAAAGAGGTTGAAAAATAAATTAAATGTATATGACTATGCACTTGGGGTATCTACCTGCCATGACAATTAAAGGAATGATATGAACATAAGTAGAAAACATTTTTATATAAAGGTATATAAATAATTGGTGAAATATTGATTCTTCATGGGGAGACTGAGTCAATATAATAAAAATGACATTATCTAAATTATTCAATGCCATATCAACCAAACTAACAAAATATAGCTTTAGAGAACTAGAAAAAATAATGATGAAATTAATTTGGAGGAACAGAAAGTCAATAATTTCAAAGAAAATAATGAAAAAAGTGGAAAGCAAGGAGCCTCAGCAGTACTAAATCTCAAACTATAAGACAAAGTAGTAATCATCAAAATAGTTTGGCATTGGTTAGGATATATAGAGGACAATTAGTAAAATAGATGGGAAAGACAGCAGACAAAAGCAAAGCAAAACAAAACAAACCATAGCTTGGGATTGATAAGCCCGTATTGAGATAAGAATTAGTAGAATAGTGATTGAACAAAAAAAAATAATCCTTAAAAAACTGGACATCTGGCAGAAACATGGTATAGACCAATATTTCATTCCATATTCTAAGAAAAGCTACAAATAGGTTCATAACTTAAAAATAAAAGGAAATTAGAGGAAAAAGGAAGACATTATCTTTCAGATACCTGGATAGGAGAAGAATTCATGAAAAATCATGGAACAGAGAATCAAGGAATGTATAAAGACAATTTTTAATAAAGTTTTTTTTTTTGCACAAACAAAACCAATGTAGATAAAATTAGAAGAGAAATATGTAACTCGGGGAAATGCTTCTATCAAGTTTCTCCAATAAAATTTTATATAAAACATATAGAAGGAATTGATTCAAATTTATAAGAAAAAGATCCATTCCCTAACTGATAAAATGATCCAAGTATAGGAAGAGACAGTTTCCAGAGGAGGAAGTGCAGACTATAAATAGCTATACAAAAATATGTTCCAAATCACCAAAAATTAAAGAAATGGAAAATAAAGCAATACTGAGATTTTACTCAAAACTTAATATTTGTAAATTAAGTAAAAGAGAAAATCGATCAATTCTAGAGTGTCTATGGGGAAAATGGCACATGAATATACTGTTGCTGTGCCAATGAACTGGTCCAAATATTCTTGAAAGTAGTTTGGAACTATCCCCCAAAGTTATTAAGCTGTGAATACCCTTTGTCATAATGATGTCACTACTACTTCTAAACCCAAAATAGATCAGAGAAAGAATAGAGAGACTCATTTGTTGTTCAGTCATGTCCAACTCTTTATGATTTCATGAACCATAGCACTTTAGGCCCTTTTTATTGTTTATTATCTCTCAAAGTCTCTCGAATTCATGTTCATTGTTTCCATGATACTATCTATACTTCATCTGCTGCCATCTCCTTTTCCTACTGCCTTCAGTCTTTCCTATTATCAGGGCATTTTCCAGTGAGTATTTTCTTCTCATTATGTGACCAAAGTATTTAAGCTGCAGCACTTTGAGGACTTGTCATAATTTGTTCTGATCTACACAGTAAAAGGCTTTAGTGTTGTTAATGAAGCATAAATGGATGTTTTTCTGGAACTACCTTGCTTTATCCATAATCCAGTGAATGTTGGCAATTTGGTCTCTAGTTCCTCTGCCTCTTTGAAAACCAGCCTGATCTTCTATTAATTCTTGGTTCATATATGATTGAAGCCTAGTTTGCAGAATATCAAGCATAATCTTTCTGGTATATGAAATGAACACCATTGTTCAGTAATTTGAATATTCCTTGACATTGCCCTTCTTTAGGATTTGGGTGTAAACTGATCTTTTCCAATCCAGTAGCTAATGTTGTATTTTCAAAATTTGCTGGCATATTGAGTGCAGCACTTTAACAGCATCATCTTTTATGATTTTAAATAGCTCAGATGAATTCCCATCACCTCCACTAGCATTATTGTTAGCAGTGCTTCCTAAGACTTGCTTGACTTCATTCTCAGGGATATCTGGCTTTATATCAGTAGCCACATCATCATGGTTTTCAATGGTGTTAAGATCTTTCTCGTATAGTTTTTTTTTTGTATATTACTGCCACTTTTTCTTAATCTCTTCTACTTCTGCTAAATCCCTACCATTTTTGTCTTTTTTATGCCAATCTTTTTCATGAAATTTTCCCTTGATATCATTAATTTCCTTGAAGAGATTTCTTCTTTCCAATTCTATTATTTTCTTCTTTTTCTTTGCATTGCTCATTTAAGAAAACTGTATTTCTCCTTGCTATTGTCTGGAATTCTGCATTCAGTGGATATATCCTTCCCTTTCTCCTTTCTCTTTGCTTCTTTCTTCAGCTATTTGTAAAGGCTCACCAGACAGCCATCTTGTTTTCTTGCTCTTCATTATCTTTGAATTATGTTTTTGCTGTTGCTGGTGCTTGCTATGCAGTATAACAAACTTCTGTTCATAGTTCTTCAAGCACTGTATCTGCCAGATCTAATCCCTGAAATCTATTTATCACCTTCATGTCATATTTATAAGGGATCCTATTTAGGTCATATCTATGTGGTCCAATGGTTTTCCCTACTTTCTTCAGTTTAAATCTGAATTTTACAATAAAAAGCTAATGATCTGCCATACTCAACACCAATTCTTGTTTTAGCTGACTGTGTAGAGCTCCACCTTTTGGCTACAAAGTATATGATTAATCTGATATCTGTATTCACCATCTGGTGATATCCACGTATAGAGCCACCTTTTGAGCTGCTGAAACACAGTATTTCTTATAACCAGCAAATGATCTCAACAAACCTCTGTTAGTCTCTGCCCTTCTTTTTTGTATTCCAAGGTCAAGCATTCCTGTTATTCCAATTACCTTTTGATTTCCTACTTCATTATTCCAATCTCCTATGATGAATGTGACTTTTTGGGGGGTGTAACTTCTAGATGTTGTAGATCTTCATGCAAATGATCAACTGTGGCCTTTTGGACACCAGTGGTCAGATTATAGACTTGTATTAGGTCATAGTGGAGAGTTCTGACAAAAGATGATACACTAAAGAAGGAAATGGTGTACCAGTCCAGTATCTTTGCAATGAAAAACCCACGGACAGTATTAAAGTGATATAAGAAATGACATCAGAACATGAGCCCCTCAGATCAGGATGGGTCCAATATGGTACTGGGAAAGAGTGGAGGACAACTTTAAGTAACTCTAGTGACTGAGCCAAAGCTGAAAGGAAGCTCAGCCATGGATTCATCTAGTGATTAAAGGAAAATCCAGTGCTGTAAAGATCAATATTGCATAGGAACCTGAAATGTAAGATCTGTGAACCAAGGTAAGCTGGATGTAGCAAAACAGGAGATAGAAAGATTAAACATCAACATCTTGGGTTACCAGTGAACTTAAATAGATGGGAATGGGTGAATTTAATTCAGATGATCACTACATATGTTATTGTGGGTAATAATCCCTTAGAAGAAATGGAATAGCATTCATAGTCAATAAAAGGGTGAGAATAGCGACACTGGAATATAATCTATCTATTTTACCACCTAGTTTCCCTGGGAACAAACAGTTCTACAACAGGGTTTGAAAAATCAACTTGAAACTAAATCCTAGGAAATTGAAAAAACAAAAACAAACAAATAAAAAATAAGGGGAAAAAAGCAAAAGCAAAAACAAAAAATAAACCCAAAACAACAAAAACTGATAGAGAAAATAGCTTCAGCATAGTTGCAAGCTACAGAATAAACCTACCAAAATCAGAGGAATTTCTTTAGGATAAGAAAAAAAATCAATTAGCAAAATAAAGATAGTTTTGTCAAACAAATTAATTATAAAATGCATAAAATATTTGAGAGCTACTCAACCAAAACACACAAAACCACAGACCTGAGTTCAAATTCTCTTTCAAATACTTACTGGCTCTGACTCTGAGCAAGTTACTTAATCCTCAGCTCCTCATTGTAAAATGAGTTGGAGAAGGTACTGGCAAACCAGGCTGATATCTTTGCCAAGTAAATCCCAAATGAGATCACAAAAAGTCCTACACAATTGAAATGACTGAACAGAAACAACAAAACTTTTTGCTTAGAATTATAATGGTTGATTATGTCATTTCTTTTGCTCATTTCCCTTTTCCATTTTAATAGCTTTAATTTCTTTGCATAACTCAGGGTTAAATCTTAATCTCATAATATATCCTTTCTCATTTATTATAATTTCTGATCCTTGTTCTAATGAATGAAAGTATTGATAGTACATAGATATCTAAACCAGCGATGATTCCCTTATTCTTATTAAGGCTTTTCCTATCTATTAAACCATAACTACTAACTAAACTATTAAACTACTCAGTTTCACCCTTATTTTATTCTAATTGCTTGGTGTTCACCATATCTAGGACCTTATAAATTCTTACATTTTAAAAATGAAGTGTTAGAGATAGGTGTAAGCCTTCTGTACAATCTAGATGTCTTTGGTTTATCTCATTTTTCCCATCCTCACTTTTTTCCTACCTTAGTGTGGAAGTCAGAAATACCTGCCTGAAGGATGTTATCAAATTTTTCACAGAATTTCCCTACTACTTTGTTTTTAGCAATTAATATTGGTGTATAATCTGCAATTATTTTCATGGTGATCCTTTTGCAAATACTTATCATTAATGTGAAATATATGATGATCAAATGTCAATAAAAATTATAGTTTTTGTACCTTTTGGCTGTATGATGAAACCCATTCCTCCAACTCTTGTCATTGTCTACCCAAGGAATGCATCTGAGTTATCCTTCCATTTAGCTAGAACTTCCTTCTTTCTTATAGTTTCATTTATAACAAGGGTTTCAAGATTGAGATAATTAAGCTCCTCCAACAATATGTTTGCTCAATGGGCAGCCTCAGATTGTTGGAGTGGAAGGAAGCAGCACAATCTAACTCCTCATTATTACTTCAATGCAACGATCTATAAAATGTACAGACCAAAATCTGATCATGAAAACCAAGATAAAGTCACAGTGAGAAATCTTTCAAGCCCTTGTGGGTTAGGAAGGTAGACAGACAGGTCCATTACCTATTCCAGGGAATAGGGTCTGTCTAGGAGCACTCATATATCCATGGCAGGGATGAGTCCCAGTGTCCACAGACTGAAAAGAGACTTAAAGCAGAAAGAGATCCCAGGGTGGCCCTCATTAGTATGTGGTGCTAGAATAAACAGTATCTGGCACTTCTGGCACTTACTAACCAGCTCCTGGTCAGAGGTCAAGGGCAGAGCAATGATGAACATGGACCCTAACTGTGCACTGAACAAGGAACAAGTTCCAAAAACACAGGTATGTGGCTCTGATCCCAGGAGAAGAGAGGTGATACAGTTCTAACTTTTAGCTGAATGTCTGAATCTGGAATAGAATGACCAGAGAAGGAGTCCCTGACCAAAGGAGAAGCTGGCAGTTCATCACTCTGAACATGCAAAGCCTCCCAGCAGGTTAACAGTGACTGAGTCCGGCAGCAATCTAGTGACACTCTCAGCCAAGAACAGATGCAAACCTGGGTTAGGAACTGATATAGATCAGACCAGAAGGACAGTGAACAGGCTGCATTCCAGATCACACCATTTTGGAAGCACTGAAAACTTTCAGAGTCTCAGCTGGAGCTTGTTATTATTCTGTTTGTCCTTCATTTTCAAAGAGGACCATGGCATCGGGGAAATGATGACATGACTTGCGGTTGACTTTGATTTGAGTGAGGGAGGGCTGTGCAAGGTCCCCAGCCTCACTTTCTCCTCCAGAGCCATCTGGATCCAGTGACCAGATATTTATCAGGAAAACTGGAGATGACCCAGGATACAATGTGACACCCTGACCCTTTTGGGCTAAGGCCTACTTCTTAAAGTTAGAGCTAAGAAAATAGCAGAAGTATGTAAAAGCAGAGAAGCTTAGGACAGGCATCCTTCATCCTCCCTCATCCACAATTGCTTAATACCCAGCAACAATATAAAATCAGAAATCAAGAAGTAGCCCGGAATAATGAGCAAACAAAAAAGAATAGCACTATTAAGAGATTTTATGGAAACAAAAAATCTCAAGTCACAAACACAGAAGAGAATCACACAAAAATATCTACAAGCAAAGACTCAAAGAAAAAAATGTAGATAGGACATAATTACAATAAGAATTTGCAGAAAAGTTTTAAAAAGAGAGCTAAAATAATTTTTAAATCAGTTAGATTAGTAGAGAAAACATGGGACAGGAAGTGAGAACCAGGATAAAAAGATATGAAAAGTTTGTAAAAATAGGCATAAAACCTTACTAGAGAAAATTACTCCTTGAAAATTAAAATTGGCTAAACAGGAACATACTGGTTTTATGAAACATAAAAAAGTCAAAAGGCAAAGAAATTGAAGAAAATGTGAAATAACTCATAAAAACAACTGACATAGAAAACAGATGAAGAGATAATTTAATAATTATCAAACTACTTGAAAGTCATGAATAAAAAAATGTATACTTCAGGAAATTATAAAAGGAAAATGCCCAGATATCTTAGGTAAAAAAGGGCAAAACAGATATAGAAAGAATCCCCCAGTCACTTCCTGAAAGAAAGCCCAGAATGAAACCTCCCAAAAATACTATAGTCAATATCCAGAACTCTTAGGTCAAGGAAATATTACAAATGGCTAGAAAAAAAAGAATTCAAGTACCAAGGAGTCACATAAGATACCAAAGAGATCATGGAAGATTTACCAATAACTTCCATAAAAAGCCAGACACCTTAGAATATTATATTCTAGAAGACAAAGAATCTAATACTATAGGAGAAAAAATTGATCTTTAATGCAATGGAGGACTTCCAGATATTATTGAAAAAAGACCAGAGCTAAATAAAAAAAAAAATGACAGGCAAGTACAGGAGTCAAGAGAAGCATGAAAAGATAAACATAAGTGAGAAATCATAAGGAACAAAAGCAGATCAACTGTTCTTATATGGAGAGACTACACATGTAGCCCTACAAAACTTTATCATCACCAGAGGTCATAGAGGGAGTCTAATTTCACAGATGACCTGGGTATGATTCAATTCTTTTGGGTTATCTAAAAAGAAGAAAGGAAAGGGTGACAAAGACTGTGAACATGGGAAGGAAGAGGAAAATGTAGAAAATTATCTTATGTAACGGGTGCATGAGGAGGAATGTATCCAACAAAGACAGGACCCTGAGAAGAACCTCACTCTCATCTGAATTAATTAAAGGAGGAAAGAATACATATACATACAATTGAGTAAAGAAACATATCTTACTCTATCAGGAAACAGGAAGAAAAGAGAATAAGGGAAAGGGAAGGAATAATTAAAGAATAATTATTGTTATAAACAACAACTTTTTAAAATAAGGGACACGGGGCGGAGCCAAGATGGCGGAGTAGAAACAGCTCGTCAAAGCCTCTCTGCCCCCAGATTCCCCACAAACTATGTAAAAAAGGACTCTGAACAACTTCTGGAGCCCCAGCACCCACAGAACGACACAGAGAAGCTAACCTCCCACTGAGGACATCCCAGCAGCCCTGCAGGAAGGACCAGCGCAGCTCAGGAGCCGAGCCGAGCCGAGCCCAGGTCCACGTGAGCCGAGGTTTTAGCCCCAGGGCGGCAGGGCCAGCAGCCAGCTGGAGGAACCCCAGAACACCAGGAGCTATGGCAACTCCAGAATTATCAACATACACATGCCTAGGACAAAGTAAGAGGTTAGTGTCCTATGGACTTTGGGACCTGTATTTGGGGAATGTGTCAGCTCCCTCCCCTGGGGGCTAGAAGCCACTGAGGAGACATGCCATTTTGTAGTTTTCATAGGCATTTCCAGCTCCCAGCCTACAAATCGTGGGGAGATCCAGCGATCAGTCTTGGGGGGTAATCGCTCTTGCTTTAACCTCCCTGGATCTGGATTGTGATCTAGGGTGGAAGTCGTGGGTGGGTTTACAGCTTGCCAGAAACGGAAGTTGCCCCCCACACGTTCGGGACGAAAATTCCTCTATCTGGCCTTAAAGCCATAGTGTGGCAACAAGCCCAAAAGTCAAGCAATTAAGTGGCAACATGCCAAGGCAAAGGAAACAGAAAAATGCAACCCTAGACTCCTATTTTGGGGGCATAGAGCGGGAAAAGGACTGTGAGGTCAGAAGTCCTGCTCCAAAAGCCCCAGGGGAAAACATGAGCGGTTGCAGGCCATAGAGGACCTTAAGAAGGACTTTAAAAATCAAATAAGAGAAGTGGAGGAAAAATTGGAAAGAGAAATGAGAAGGATGCAGGAAAAGTATGAAATGAGGGTCAACAGCCTGACTAAGGAAAACAACACCTTAAAAAATAGACTAACTCAAATGGCAAAGGAGGCCCAAAAGGGCAATTAGGAGAAGAATGCCTTAAAAAGTCGAATTTGCCAGATGGAAAAAGAATCTCAAAAGTTCACTGAGGAGATTCATTCCTCAGAGTTAGACTGGAGCAAATGGAAGCTAATGACTTTATGAGAAATCAAGATGCTGTTAAGCAGATCCAAACCAACGAAAGATTAGAAGGCAATGTGAAATATCTCATGGAAACCACTGACCTGGAAAATAGATCCAGGAGAGAAAATTTAAAAATTATTGGACTACCTGAAAGCCATGATCAAGGAAAGAACCTAGAAATCACCCTTCAAGAAATTCTCAAGGAAAACTGCCCTGATGTTTTAGATCCAGAGGGCAAAATAGAGGTTGAAAGAATCCACCGATCACCTCCTGAAAAAGATCCCAAAAAGAAAACTCCCAGAAATATTATAGCCAGGTTCCAGAATCCCCAGATCAAGGAGAAAATACTACAAGCAGCCAGGAAGAAACAATTTCAATATTGTGGAAACACAATCAGAATAGCCCAGGACCTGGCAGCTTCTACACTGAGGGATCGAAGGGCATGGAATATGATATTCCAGAGGGCAAAAGAACTGGGAATGAACCCAAGGGTCACCTACCCAGCAAAACTGAGTATTTTGTTTCAGGGGAAAATATGGTCATTCAGTGGAATAGAGGACTTTCAAGCATTCTTGAGGAAAAAACCAGAGTTGAATAGAAAATTTGACATCCAGACACAAGAAGGAAGAGATGCCTGAGAAGGTAATCAGGGAAAAGAAATCAAAAGGAACTTATCAAAGTTGAACTATTTACATTCCTATATGGAAAAGCAATATCTGTGACTGATGATATCTTTCTCACTATGAAAATAATGGAAGAAGGGGGTGTGGTCATATGAATACATATGTGAATGTGTGTGTATATGGTTACAGTTATATATGGATAGAGGGCATAGGTTGAATTTGTTGGGAAGGGAGAATACTCAAGGGATGAAATTATGAGGTGAGAGAGGAAAGTGGCAAGAGGAGATGGGGAGAGACATGGTAGGGTAAACTATCTCATGTAGGGGAAGTGGTTGCAAAGGAGGGGAGAATAAGGAAGGCTAAAAAGGCAAAACCACATGCACATTGAATTTGGTTCAGGGAGAAAATGACATACATACTAAATGGGATATCTCAACCTGCAGCAGGATAGGGGGAAGGGGGATGAGAGGAGGGATAATGGAAGGGAGGGCATCTTTGGGGTGAGGGGAGGTTTGAAGTACCCACTATAGAAGAGGGATAGGATCATGTAGGGCATGGACCAGGTGGGGGGGTGGGATGAGTGGGAGGGAATTATAAGCAGCCTTGTACAATATATCTACCATGATAATGTTTTGCATAGCTAGACATGTACAACATATACTGAATTACTTATCTCCCAAGAAGGAATGGGTGACAAGGGAGGAAGGAAATGGATCTGAAATTCGAGGTCGTAACATTAAATGTTTCAAATATATATATAAATACTATTGTTAATACTCTTTTGCCTATAATTGGGAGATAAGATGTGCAGGCATTGGGACACAAAGATTCATCTTCCTCTAATGGAAAAATCGATCGGGGTATGGGAGAAGGTATGGGAGAGAGCAGATTGGAGGAAGCGATATCTTGTGGGACTGCTATTCAGGGAGGTTGGGTAGGGGAATAATGGGGGGAAAATGATTGTAACTCAAAATCTGGCGGAAATGAATGATGTAAAACAGAAGTTAATAAAGCATTTGTTTAAAAAAAAAGGAAAAAAATAAAATAAGGGACACATTTGAAATAGAAAAATCTATACAGAGTTAAAATAAAGGAATAGAGCAAAATCTATTATTCTTCAGTTAAAGTAAAAAAATGGGGAGGGTAATAATTATCATCTAAGACAAAGCAAAAGAAAAAACAGACTTAACTGAAAGAGATAAACAAGGAAACTACATTTTGCTAAAAGCTACCATAGACAATAAATTAATATGAATATCAAACATGTACCCACAAAATGGCATACCATCTAATTTTACAAGAAAAAGCTAAATGAACTACAAGAAAAAATAGACTACAAAACTATAATAGTTTAAATTATAATACTATAATAGGACCTTAATGTACCATTCTCAAACCTAGATAAATCTAACCAACAAATAAATAAATAAACAAGCAAGAAGTTAAGGACCTGAATAGAATTTTAGAAGTTAGATAAAATAGAGTTCTAGAAAATAATGAATGGGGCCTTCTCTCTCTTTCTGTCGGCGCTTCCAGTGGAGGGGCCGCTGTCTCCTCGCCGGCACCATGCCCGCCCTCAGACCCCTCGTGAAGCCTAAGATCGTCAAGAAGAGGACCAAGAAGTTCATCCGCCACCAGTCCGACAGATATGTCAAGATCAAGAGAAACTGGCGTAAACCAAGAGGCATTGACAACAGGGTGCGAAGGCGATTCAAGGGTCAGATCTTGATGCCCAATATTGGTTATGGAAGCAATAAGAAGACAAAACACATGCTGCCAAGTGGATTCAGGAAGTTTTTGGTGCACAATGTCAAAGAGCTAGAAGTACTCCTGATGTGCAACAAATCATACTGTGCTGAGATTGCTCACAATGTTTCCTCTAAGAATCGGAAAGTGATTGTTGAGAGAGCAGCTCAGCTAGCCATCAAGATCACCAATCCAAACGCTAGACTGAGGAGTGAAGAAAATGAGTAAAAAGCTTTGCACATTTTTATTTGTGTTAAATAAACTGGTAAACTACAAAAAAAAAAATAATGAATGGGAATGGAAAGGAGTTTAATTATTCATCATCTGTGTAAGGCAACTTCACAAAAACTCACAAGGAATTAAGGCGTTAAAAACCTCACAGAGAAAAGAAGAACTATTAAATGCAGCTTTTACCAACCCTAATATGATAAAAAAATAATCATTCAGTAAAGGACCTTGGAAACAAATAACAAAATTAATTAGGAACTCCTAAAAATAGGCAGGTCAAAGGATAAAATCTAGAAACAACAAATGAATCCATTAAAGGTAATGACAACACCAAAACTACATACAAATTTGGGGGGTACAGTCAAAGCAGTATACAGGGGAAAATTACTATATCCAAATGATTTCATCAATAAAAGGAGCAGCTAGGTGGTGCAGTGAATAATGTATAGGGCTGGGAGTCAGGAACAACAAAATACAAATCTAACATCAGACACTAGCTGTGTGGGTAAGTCACTCCCTGTTTGCCTCAGTTTCTTCATCTGTAAAGTGTGGATAATAATAGCATCAACCTCCCAGGGTTGTTGAGGGGATCATATGAAATAAAAATTTTAAAGCACTTTATACATTCTTGGCACAATGGCTATTATTATTGTTATGATAAATGAAAAAAATGAGGAGTTTAATGAATTTGGCATACAACTTAAAAAAATAACACCTAGAAAACTAACAAATTAAAAACTGCCCATTAAACACCAAAATAAAAATCCTGAAAATCAAAGGAGAAATTTACAAAATTGAAAGTTAAGAAAGTCGTTGAATTAATAAATAAAAGCAGTTTTTTCTAAATAAAAGCCCAATAAAATTGATAAGCAATTATCTAATTTGATTTTTAATTTAAAAATTCAGATTACTAGCATCAAATAAGAAAAATAAATGAATCCATAACCAGTGGAAATGAAATCAAAGCAATTATTTGGAGCTATTTTGGACAATTACAAGCCAAGAAAACTTACATTCAAAATAATTAGATAAATATTTACCAAAATATAGTAGTGGTAGTGGTAGTAGTACTAGTAGTAGCAGCAGCAGCTACCATTCATGTAACACTTACTGTGCATACTTTATTATTATTAATTTGCCCAGATTAACAGAAAAAGGAATAGAATATTTAAATAACTATCTTAGAAAAAAGAAATTGAATATGCTATAAAAAATTGACCAAAAAAAACACATCCAGAACCAGATGGATTTGAAAGCTAATTATATCAAACATTTAAATAACAATTCTAATACTAAATAAACTATTTGGGAAAATTAAGTAAAGGGATCCTACCATATTCTTTTTGTTATATGAATATGGTCCTGATATACAAATGAGAAAGTCAAAAAAGAGAAAGAAAACTATTGATCAGTTTCCCTCATGAATATTAATGCAAACATTTTAAATAAAACATTAGTATGGATTCTACAAAGTGCATTATCACAGAGATCATACACTAAAACCAGGCTGGATTTATGCCAGGAATGCAGAACTGGTTCAGTATAAGGAAAATTATAAACAAAATTGACCAAATTAATTTTAAAAACAGTAATTTGAATAGATGCAGAAAAACTGTGAACAAAACAAAATTTCTATCCCTGTTAAAATCACTGGAAAGCATAGGAATTAATGGAGCTTTTCTCAAAATAGTATCATAGAATCTAACTAAAACCAAACGCAAACTGTATCAGGAATGGTGACACGCTAGAAGTGTTTTCAACAAAAACAAGAATGATGCTAGTATGTCAATTTTCACAATTATTATTTAGGTTTTTTTAACTATAAATAATAGTTATAGCAGTAACAAGAAAAACAGACAAAGGAATAAGCAAAGACAAAGAGGAAACAAAATTATCACATTTTTGCAGATGGTATGATGGTTTACTTAGAGAATTCTAGGGGCAACTTAAAAAGCTAGTCAGAACAATGAACAACTTCAACAAAGTTGTAGGACATAAAATAAACCCACATACATTATCAGCATTTCTGTATAAAATATATATTTTGGATATAAAATCCAAGAGGAATAGATAGAAAATTCCATTTAAGTTAACTACAAACAAAATTTATATTTGGGAATCTACCTGCCAAAATGCACAGAGGAACTCTGAATGCAATTAAAAATATTCTTCACACAAATAAATATAAGACACTCCTTATACAGAACTAAATAATTAGAGAAGTATTCATTTCTCAAGGGCAGGCCAAATTAATATAAGAAAGATGATAATACTATCTAAATTAATTTACTCATTCAGAGGCAAACTAGCAAAGGATTACTTTATAGACCTAGAAAAAATAACTAAATTCATCTGGAGAAAAAAAAAAGTTGATAATACCAATTCCAAGGGAATCAATGGAAAGCAATGGAAAGAATGTTTCTTAGCATCATCTGATTTTAAACCATACCAGAAAGATGTAATCATCAAACGATTTGGTGCTGGATAAGAACTAGTGGTTAACCTGTGAAACATATGAAGTACCCAATATACAAAAGCAAAAAAGGTCAGTAACCTACTTTTTAATAAACCCAAAGATTGGGGTAAGAAATCACTATTGGACCAAAACTGCTGGGAAAGCTAGAAAGTTCTTAGGGCAGAAACTAGAAATAGACTGACCTCATAAAATACACCAAGGTAAACTCCAAATAGGTATTTATGTAGATATAAGGGGTAACATTATAAGTAAATTAGAGAATCATGCAAGAAATTGTCTGTCAGATCTATGGATGGAAAAAACTTCATGTCCATAGAAGAGATAAAAAGGTTCATGGGAAGTAAAATAGGCAATTTTGATTTTAAAAGTTTATGGAGAGGCAGCTAGGTGGCACAGTGAATAGAGCACTGGCCCTGTAGTCAGGAGGACCTGAGTTCAAATCTGGCCTCAGACACTTAACACAAAACTAGCCATGTGACCTTGGGCAAGTCACTTGACCCCAATTGCCCTGCCTTCCTCCCTCCAAAAAGAAAAAAAAAAGTTTATGAGAAACAAAACCAGTGCAACCAGAATTAGAATAAAAGTGGAAAATCAGAGGGAAATTTATAGGAAATGCCTCTGACTAAGGTCTTATTTCTAAGCTATAAAGGGAATGGAGTCAAATTTATAAGAATAAAAGCCATTCTCCAATTGATAAGTGGTCAAAGAATGAGAATAGGAAGTTTTCAGAGGAATAAATTTAAGCTATCAATAGCTATATAAAAATACTCTAAATCACAAATAATTGGAGGAATGCAAATTAAAACAACTCTAACATATCTCATGCTCATAATATTGCTAAAGTAACCAAAAATGGAAAATAAAAAATATTCTGGGTGGGTGGTAGGAAAGGAGGTTATTTAATGCTCTCTGTGGTAGAGCTGTGCATTAGACCAAAGATTCTAGAAAGAAATCTGGACTTATTCTCCTAAAGTTATTCAGCTATTCATAGTCTTTGACATAGTGATACATATACTAAGTCTATATACCTCAAATACATCAAAAGAGAGAGGGGGCGGAGAAAACCTATATGTCCAAAAATATTTATAGCAACTCTTTTTGTGGTAGCAAAACATTTGAAACTGAAAAGATGTCCATTAATTGAGGAAAGACTAAACAAGTGATAGCATATTAATGTGATGGAATACTATTACATTGTAATACATGATAAAAAAGATGGTTTCAGAAAAAAATCCAGGAAGGCTTGTGTGAATGAATGTAATGTGAAGCAAGCAGAATTAAGAGATCAATGCAAAAGCAACATCATAAAGATAATCAACTTCAAAAGATCTGATCGAGACAATGATCAATCTCCACTCCAAAGATCTCATGTTAAAACACTTTATCCGCCTTCAGAGAGAGCTGATAGAATCAGAATGCAGATTGAATCATATTCTTTTCTTTCTTTTCTTTCTTTCTCTTTTTTTGGATATAGCTAATGTGGGAATTTGTTTTGCATGATTATACATACATACATACATATCTATCTATATCTATATCTATATATCTATATCTATAGATATAGATATATAGATATAGATATATACACATATTTGTAATGTGTTTTGTTTTCCATACCTTCTCAATGGGTAGGTGAGAGGTTGGGGGGAAAGGAGAGAATTTGGAACTGAACAAAAGATAAAATTCTATTTAAAAAGGAAAAAAAAACCCACTCATTGATCACTAATCAAAGATCTCATACTTTAGAGTACCAACACTCAAAGTTTGTTGATACTGTAAAACCTAAGTGATCCTAAGCCTCCTCTACTCCCTTTCCTTCAATTCTGCCACTAACATTGCAGAAATACAAAGTGTCCATACTTCTGTGACCAAAAGAAGGTGGATCCTGGGTCATTTAAGAATTTTCCTTGTTTCATGGATTTCTGTTATCAGAAAAATTTTGTCACCAAATGACCAGCCTGCTACTGGTAACAGGCCTTCCTGGGATTAGCTTAAATCGCTGTCAGAAAGCAGACTGAATTTATTTCTAGGCTGCACTTGAAATTTTTTCCAGTATGGTTGAACCTTTCAGAGCTTTTGCATTGCTGGCATGGCCTTCAAGCACTAAGGGCCACCTCCACACCATGACCACGTATCAGAAAGTAAGATCTCAGAAAGTTTCAAGATACCACAAAGAGCAGAATTAAATATCTTTGAAAATAAAATGGCCTTTATTTATTAACAAAGATCTTTAATAAAACAAGATCCTCTTCTTGAATATATGAGATTATGGAACAAGCATCTAAAATGCAAATAAGTGAGCTTTCTAATTTTTCTTCCCTCCTTTAATCGTTAGTCACTGTTCAATACTCCAGCAAAGCATATACATAGTTGTATCCATAGATTCATTTCATGACCTTCTGTATTGATTCTTCTCTATTATCCTTTATATACATCTGTATTGATTCTTCTCTATTATCCTTTATATGCAATCAGTTACAAGTCCTATAAATTCCATCACCAAAACACCTTTTTCATTTATCCCTCTTTTTATCGTCTAATGATACCATGTTAAACCAAGTCCTCATTGATCCATGAGTGAAATATCACAGAATCTTAGATTTGAAGGAATGTTAAAGGCGATCCAGTCCACCCAATACATCAGTAAATCAAGGCAGCTAGGTTGCACAGTGGATATAATGCTAGACCTGGAGTCAGAAAGACCTAAGATCAAATCTGGTCTCAGACACTAATTAGCTGTGTGACTCTGGGCAAATCCTTTAACCTTTATTTATCTTCAAATCCTCAACTATAAAAGGGAGATAATTAGCATTTAAAGGCAGCTAGGTAGCACAATGGATGGAGTACTGGGCCTGAAGTCAGGAAGACTCATCTTTCTGAGTTCAAATCTGGTCTCAGACACTTACTAGCTATGTGACCCTGAACAAGCCTCTTAACCTTATTAGCCTCAGTTTCCTTATCTATAAAATGAACTGGAGAAAAAAAAATGGCAAACTTCCAGTATCTTTGCCTAGAAAATCTCAAATGGGTCACAAAGAGTCTGACACAATTGAAAAATAACTGAACAACAACAATTAGCGCTTACCTTGAAGGGATGTTGTAAAGATCAAATGATATATTTATAAAATGTTTAGCACAATACTGTACATGTTGCACATAGTTGGCTTATTCAATACATGCTTATTCCCTTCAATAAGTATTCCTTCTATAGTATGCCTGATAATTAGACACAGAGTGTTTGCTTGAAGAATTCCAATGAGATGGAGTCCACTGACTGGAATAAAACCCATTCCAAGTATACTTTAATGGGACATCAAAGACCACCTTCCAAGATGACGACTATCTTTTGGGTCCAAGTTAATATTGAATCATTAATGAAAAGTCTTTGAGTCCTGACATTCAGCCAGTTCTAAATCAACTTAATTGCACCATTCAATTCTATTATAATATTCATTGGACCACCAGCCTAAGGGTCTCCAGAGTAGGGTGAATGAAATTATCTGTTGAAGGGGAAGTGCAGGTTCAACCATTTAGAAATTTGGTCAGATCTCACTCTCACTATGGAATGAATCTCAAACATAGCACACCCCTCACCAGGGCTGCTACTGTCTGCCATGAAGTAATGTAAGGGCACAAGATATGCTTTTCCTGAGGGCAGATAAAGGTTATTTTCCTAATATCAGCTGCATAGTTGCTATGGATGCACAAGTGGTGCTTATAATCATCTTAAGGAATTAGTTAATTCTCCTTGTGTAGTATCACCCAGCACCCCCTCAATGAGATCCCTGAAATTGAGTAGCCTTAATATTGGTGCCTCAGTTTTTGGAGCTATGCATCAAAGGAGAAAATAAAAACCAGCCAGCCACCAGTAACTTCTGAAAGGTGGCTCCTTGGTGGAACCAATGCTGATAGTCTGGCAGAGTCCTGGGAAGAAACATAGCCTTACTCAGTCCCCTGGCACTGAAAGTTAGCAGGCAAGGAATGCCCTATAGGAATTCTCTTTTACCACATTGAATTAATCAATGTCTTTCCCTCTTTGAACCCTCTCTGCCCAACATCCCAGAATGCCCTCACCAGGGAACTAGATTCAGAATAAAAAAACCCAAGGAGTCATTCACAGTTGATGGATAATTCAGTCATGAGCTAATGGAATAGATTAAATGAATACATTTAAAAAATAATTTATTAAGCACATACTATCTATCATGACCTGTGCTAAGCACTGGGAATTCAAAAACATGAAGCAAGCAAGATAGTTCCTGTAATTGTGGGTCAGGATATTGGTAGAATGAGGAGGCATAGGTTAAACCCCCACTTTCACATAACATCAGTGGGTAATGTTGAAAGCAAGGAAATTGGGGTTAAGACAGGAGCAATTTGGTTTAGCTTTGCTGCCAGGGCAATTGGTTTGGGACCTAGTTGTAGGTCCTTTGGGCAAAAAGGACATAAAATCAGTTTTAGGATTTTGATGGAAAGCTTCTAAGACTTGTCAATTGCCTTTTATCATTATGCCTATCGCTACTATTTTTTATTTTTTATTTTCCTGAAATGCTTTTTAACTGCCTAAATAAGTGCTTCTACCTGAGGGTGTTAGAATATATATTTTAATAACTAGAATAATAATTAACATAATAAACAAATAGATTACATATATGAAATTATTCCAACCATTTGGTTCTGAATGAACCACTGCACCAGACTCAAAAGAGCAACAAGGAATCCTCCTAATGGAAAGAGACAACATGTAAATAAGGGGGCGTGTTTTTTAAATGATCAGGGAATTAGGTGGAATCTAGCTTCCAGGAATAAAAAGAAAAGATGAAAGCTTACCTACCATAATAGTGTATGAAGACAAGTCTAAGATAAACTCCCTTCCCAGAGCAACAGTTAAATGTCAGCAGGATGGAAGTGTTACCAAAGTCTTGGCAGAAAGGATTCCATCCCCTCCAATAGGGCTGGCCAAGAGACCCTCTCCACCACAGCTCAAGTTTTCAGCACTGAACTTAGAATTAGGGCTTCAAATCACAGTATCCAGTTTTTTTCAATTACATAACTCTCACACACAAAAACTTTTAAAAAGTTCAAAAAAATTTTTGCAACTTTTAAATATTATTTATCTTTATCTCTTTATCTTTATCTCTTTATTTATCTTATTTATCTCTTTATCTTATCTTTATTTATATTTATAAATATATATTTATATTTATCCTTTAAAATTTGTATATGTTTTATCATATGCAGACTATCCTAACATTAGAATACATGTATAGAAACTGAACCTATCATTTCATTGATTCAAAGTACTTTTAATTAATAAATTTATTTTTAATATATTTTTATTTATTTCATTAAATCATTCCTCAAAGGATATGAACAGGCAGTTTTCAGAGAAAGAAATTAAAGATATTTATAAGCATATGAAGAAATGCTCTAAATCACTATTGATTAGAGAAATGCAAATCAAAACAGCTCTAAGGTACCACATCTCTCCAGTCAGATTGACTAAGATGACAAAACAGGAAAATGACAAATACTGAGGAGGATGTGGGCAAATTGGAATACTACTGCATTGGTGGTGGAGTTGTGAACTTATCCAACCAGTCTGGAGAGCAATCTGGAATTATGCCTCCCAAAGGGCTATAAATAATTTCATACCCTTTGACCCAACAATACCACTTCTAGGGTTATATCCCAAAGAGATCATAGAAATGGGAGGAAGACCCATATGTACAAAAATATTTATAGCAGCTCTTTTTGTGGTTGCAAAGAATTGGAAATTAAAGGGGTGCCCATCAATTGGGGAATGGCTAAACAAGTTGTGGTATATGCATGTAATAGAATACTATTTTGCTATAAAAAACGAGGAGACGACGGTTTTCATATTTACTTGGAGAGGCTTATGCAAACTGATGCTGAGTGAGAAGAGTAGAACCAGGAGAAATTGGTATACAATCACAGACACAACATATGTGTGATGACCAACTATCACAGACCGGACTCTTCTCAGCAATGCAGTGATATAAGTCAATCTCAAAAGACTCATGAAGGAGAGAGATGCCTACATCCAGAGAAAGAACTAGAAAGAACTGAGCTTGAATCCTGATGGAAGCAAACTGATTGATCTTTTTCTTTTCATTGTTTGGTTTTATTTCTTTTTTACCATTTTTCATCCCATCTAGTACAATACGCCTTTGTAACTTGACTAATGTCTAATATTGCAGATCCTATACTGGACTATATGCTGTCATGGGGGGTGGGCAGAGGGAGGGAAAGGAAATTTGAAACTAAAGGAAGTATGGAATTGAATCTTGTAAACTAAAAATAAACAAATACATTTTTCAAAAAAAGAAAGAAAAACAGTGTATGTGTTCAATCTATGTAAGAGTTCATCAGTTCTCTCTCTCTGGAGATAAATAGCACTTTTCAGCATTGTTCCTTCCAGTTTGTCTTGGGTCATTGTCCTGTTCAAAGTAGCTAAGTCTTTCACAGTATAGTACAATTACAATACTGCTGTTACTTTGTCTCTGCTCACTTCACTTTGCATCAGTTAATATAATTTTCCCCAAGTTTTTCATTATTTCTTGTAGACCACCAATAGTATTCCATCACAATCATATACCAAAACTTGTTCAGCCATTTCCCAGTTAATGATAATCCCCTAAATTTCTAATTCTTTGCCACCATAAAAAGAGCTGATATAGATAGATATAGATGATATAGATATAGATAGATTAGATATAGATATAGATATAGGTATAGGTATAGGTACAGATAAGGATCTGTGCAAAACAGTTCCTTTCCCTTTTCTCTGAAGTCTTTGGGATCCAGACTTGGTAGTGGTATTGCAGAGTTAAAGGGTATGCACAGTTTTACAGCCCTCTGGGCAAAGTTCACTGGCTTAATGTTTATTGACTCCACCCTATTCCTTTATTTTGAAATTCTCCTATCCCATAGCACCATCTTTCAAAGTTTAGGGCCCTGCATAGTTCATTTGGGCCTTATGACTTGAATTCATCAAGGATAGCTAAGCACTCTCTTACAATCTCCCTACTTATCTTGGTTTTAATCCCCTATTAACATTTTTTTAGCCTCAGTATAAAGATTGTTCTTCCTGACAGAGAAAATAGATATAAAGTAAGAGTTAATCAATTCCTGAAGATTCCAGCTTGACCTTCTCTCTGGTATCTCTTATCATCATCCTGTCCCTGAATCATGATCCCATGCCTCCTTTGATCCTCCTTTTGTTCCCTTATATAGGTTTTAAAAAAAAAAAACAACCTTTTTTTTTTTTGGTCCTTCACTTTCCTTCCTAGCCTCAGCTCATTCTGGGCTTTAGTTCATCTGACATTTAATTTAATTTACAAAAAGTAGTATTTATTAAGCCCTCATGTTGTGCAGAGCATTGTGCTAGGCACTTGGAGTACAGAGGCAAAGAGTAAACAGCTCCTTCTCTCAGAGTTTACATTCTACTGGAAGGAAAATCATTACCAATAACAACAGCAACCAAGATAACTATATACAAGCCTGGGCCTTGAAGGTAGTTAGCAATTCCAAGAGGTAGAGATGAGGCTGTAGTACAAACCAAGAATGCAAAGGCATAAATGAAAACAGGACATTCAGTGTCATGCAGAGGGAACCTCCATCTGGAAAAATAGAGACAGATTGTGAAGGCCTTTGAGTGCTACAGAGAGGTTATATTTTTATCCTAGGAATAATAGGAATTCACTGATATTTCTTGAGCAGGAAAGTCACATCATCTGATCTGTGCTTTAGGCATATCAGTGTGGTATCTTTGAGGATAGGTTTTGGAAGGGAGACAGGAGAATCTAGGAGACTGATTAGGCAGTTATAATCCAGGCAAGGAAATGGTGAGGGCCTAGAGAATGAAGCCTAAATAGAGGGGAGAGGATCCATAGGAGAGAAAGGGTGGAGGCAGAATCAGCAAGAATTGGCAAGTCATTGGCTATGGGCTAGGCTGGGGAGTGGGGGTGGGGGAGTTCAGAAAGAGTAATAGATGACCTTATTCTTACAGGATATTGCCATGCTTTTATATTCATCTTCTTTCACCTGCCCATGCTTTCATCTTTTATACATGTGTTTTTTAAAATCCTAGTGGTGTGAAGAGCTCCTAGTGTTTGAGGAGTTTGTGAACTTTCTTTTCTCCCTCAAGGCTGTAATTCTTTCATGCCTCAGCTTCACCTCTTAAAATCTCTAGCTTCCTTTAAGATTTTGCACACATGCCTCCTTCATAGGCTGCTTTTGCTTCTCCTGTGAGGTCACCTTCTGACTTATCTCTGTGTGCCTGTGTATAGCTTTTTAGATACTCATTGTCTCCCTCATTAGAATGGAAACTTCTTAAAGACTGGGGCTGTCTTTGTTTTTTGGATTTTGTTGTTTTGTTTTGGGTTTTTTTTTTTTTCTGTGTACCACCAGCTTTAGCATAGTACCGGATATACAGTAAAGAGTAAGCATTTAATAAATGCTTGTTGATTGAATTATATTTTTTTAGGCAGCTCCCCACTTTATACTTTGAAATCTTCAAAATTCCAATTGTTATTGCCTCCTAAGAGATCTTGCTGCCTTGATGACCTTTTCTCCTTCCAACCTTTCATAATAAGCCTTTCATGTGCATAGATCTGGTCATGTCTATGTCTACTCAAAAGTCTTGAGGGATTCTCTGTTGCTTCCTATATAAAATTCAAACTGTTTAGCTTGGCAGTGTGTCAAAGATAGATGCAAGATAGTGTACAAAGAACTGAAGATAGAAAAAAAGATAAAAACACAGTCTCTGCCCTCAAGGAGAATACAGTTCAAAAGGGGTGAGAGCATGCAACAAATTGTACAAACTATATACAATGGAAAAGAAAGATTAGTCAGAAGTAACAAGCATGGGGAAGGTGGGCAGTAAATGCCTTCCCCAATCTGGCACCAGCCTACCTTTCTATACCTACATAATGTTATTCCTCTACATGCAACCTGTGACCCTTCCAAAAAGGACTACCCTCTCTCATCTCTATGCTTTACACTCTCCCACCTCCATGATTTCATTAATGTGATTCTCCCGGCCCAGAATGTCCTCCTTATTGAATCACTACCTACCTTTCAAGCTCAACTCAGATTCTGCTTTCTCCATAAAGCCCTTTGTGTTCCTCTTACCTGGTAATTAATCTTTCTCCTCAGATCTCATATAACTGCTTTTTTTTCAGCTCTCTAACAAACTTACCAGTTATATCATATGTTATAGTTATCTATGTGTTTCTGTCTTACGCTCCCCCCCAAATCATAAGCTCCATGAATATAGGGACTAATTATATAACTTTGTCTTTCTTCTAGAAACTAGCACCATATGGCACTAAATGTTTGTTGAATAAGATGGATGAATGAAGGAATAGAGATAATTACATGTATTGTTATGAAATGGAAATATTTTTACTTAAAATATTTCTGTCAATGGGCCATCTAATCACTTTGGCCAAACCATTTTTCAAATAAACTGCCTCATTTTTCAACAATCTGCCTGGCCTCCATAATATTAAGCTTCCTTCTTTTTCCAGTTTGAACCTGCTACTTCTAATAGGGCCTGCAGTAATTATACCTGATTCCCCACATCTCACTTCTTTTTTTTTTCCTGTTCTTGCTTCTTGGGAACAGACCAAATGACAGGAAGTGTGATCCTTGCTTATCTATAGTCATAAATCTTGAAAAGTTCAGATAGGATTTGTTTTTAAGAGAACTCTTGAATTTTCTCTGGGCCTCTTTACAATAGGTTAAAGTCTTATTTTCTCTCCTTTATGGCTCAATGAATATGCCATCTCTCTGGGAAGTCACAGCCCAGGAAGATCACTTGGATAGCACCTTCCCATTCCTCCCTCTCTCTCTCTATCTCTGTCTCTCTTTTTCTGTGTGTGTCTGTCTGTCTCTGTCTCTGTCTATCTTTCTCTCTCTCTCTCTCTCTCTCTCTCTCTCTCTCTCTCTCTCTCTCTCTCTTTCTCTCTCTCTCTCTCACACACACACACACACACACACACACACACACACACAAACATAATCTGCTAGGGGAGGGTTTTCCATCTGTTTCCACATGCTATAGAAATCCCTCTGTCCTGACTTATAGACTACATTAAAAAAAAAAAAAACATTAAGGAATCCAGAGCACAATATCATTCACTTGCCTAAACTCACCCCCACCAAAGTTAAAGGGGTGGTGGGAGGAAGGCTGTGATGAGCTTCCTTCCATTTGGTGGAAGGTATTTAATCATTTTCCTCAAGATATCTTTAAGATATGAATGGTAACAGGATGTTTATAGCAGAGATAAGACTGGGCTGAAATCCTATTCTACTCTGGGAGCTAATAAAAGTAAAGATTGGGACTTAAGTATCACTTTCTCCTAGAAGCACACGAACAAGGAAATGGGGGTCAAAAGGGCAAGCTACAACATTGTAGGCACTTTATCTGAAACATAAACATTACTAGAGTGCATTTTGGACCAAATTAACTCTCTCAGATCTGAGATGTTAGCATTCCTGAAGTATTTAGGCATGCCAATTTTACTACTGCTTTGACTAAGGGGACTGACTTCTCAGTGGGCTAGGGTGGACACTTGAGAAAAAGGCCTTTACCTCAAGAGCTAGGAGACTGCAGGCAATTAAAAGGCAACCCACAGAGAAGAACCTCATAAAGCCAAAATCATTGGAGCAGAGGCCCCCATAAATATTACAGGAGAAAGGAACAGGTATTATTTTCCTTTTGAAGGCACATCCATCTTTCTCTTTTAAGAAGGCACAGATTATGCATATGGTGGACATTGGAACACTAGAGGAGGGGGAGAAGGTAGAAAGAAAACCCACAAAGACCTGAATATGTCTTGCTAGAGAAAACACACACACACACACACACACACACACACACACACACACACACACAGATACAAATCTCAGTGTTGTTTGCTTCATTAAGTATGGAAGCTTTCTAATCTCTGTTAACTGTTTAAAATCCCAAAAAACATCTCCTTGAATAGTTTTTGTTTTGTTTTTTTTTTTCTCTTTAAAGAATGAAGCATAAGGTAGCCACCTGAAAGAAGAGGAAATCTGTTTGATTTTGGCTCTTCCAGTAATTATTCTTGTACTCCTGTCTCTGGTTGCAACATGAATATATCTGGATCCTGGTTTAGTGTTGGAATTTTCTACCCACCCCCCAGATTCACAGTCAAATCCTATGATCAAAACAATGTTCTCTTTTTTTCCCCAAATCAACTCATATCTGAAGTCATAATTCCCTACGCTAGTTTGGGGTTTATAAGATTGCATTTGTCCTCTGCCACCTTCAAAAAGAAACCCCAAAACTTTTAATGCTGAGGTTTCCCCCCACCCCTAGTCTACAAATAACCTCTCTTTGCAGACTTAAGCTTCCATACGCTTTCTATTAGAATGTCATTGACCAAGAGAGCAGACAAGGGGCATTTACAAATTAGGCAGAAGCAATTAAAAGAGTTTAAAATTCCTTTTAAATGTTGTGCTAATCTAAGATTTCAGCACCTTATATTCTTACTGCCTGGACTCCCTAATTTGTGCATTGAAGTTCAGTTGCAAGCCTTCCTAATAGGCTGGGAAGGGGGCAATTGCCTTGAAACCTGAACTTTGTGAAGCCGTAAATTAAGTGTGAGTGCTGCTTCCAATATGAGCAGCCAAAAAGTTGCTGAGCCAGTTGTCTCTTTTTCTTATTTTGTCTTTTTTCTGACCCAGTCTGGAAATGCTTCCTATTGGAGCTATGCCTCTTGGACTAAGAGTGTTGGTTAACCAGGCTATTACTTGCTACAAAATATAGGAATTCTAGGAAATGAAGACTTTGCAAACAAACAGATTTTCAGGGGGGAAGTAAGTGCAAGTTCCTATCTACAAAAGCATTGACTGGAATTTCTGCATTTTTTTAAAGCAAAGACAAGATTATACTGTTAATATTTCAAAATTGAAAATGACCATGGAACTCAGTAATTTTGATCCATTCATTTTAAAATAAGGAACCTTTCTATTTCTACTGCTTTCTCTTATAGCTTACAAAATTATAGCTTGTAAAGCTGAAAGGGACATCAGCGGTCTTTGAACCTTTCCCTCTGGTTTTAAAGATGAAATTGAGTCTCAGAGAGATTGTGACTTGACCAGGGTCCTATAGTCAGGGTTGGAACTCAGGCCCTGTTAATACAGTGCCCTATTTACTCTCTCTAGCTGCCTTTTAAACCCCACACTGCTTCCTTTGTGAGCATTCCACAACTTTTTTTTTGTTGTTGTTGTTTTTAAATATCAGAGTTATATTCATACTGTCACAACATTGAGTTGACTTAGAAAACATAAATAGGGAACCCTCATCTTCAGGGGGAAGCAGCTACATGGCTCAGTGGATATAGCACTGGGCCTGGATCCAGAAAAACCTGAGTTCAAATTTGGCCTCAGACACTTGCTAGCCGTGTGACCATAAGCAAGTCCCTTACCGTCTCCCTGCATAAAACTGGAAATAACAAATCACTCCACTATCTTTGCCAAGAGAATCCCATATAGGGTCATGAATTGGACACAGCTGAACAACAACCAGAAACATCTTCATTTTGATTTTCTTTTGGA
Organism: Gymnobelideus leadbeateri; assembly: GCA_011680675.1. Classification (NCBI taxonomy): domain Eukaryota; kingdom Metazoa; phylum Chordata; class Mammalia; order Diprotodontia; family Petauridae; genus Gymnobelideus; species Gymnobelideus leadbeateri. The sequence continues at coordinate 199,609 of WOXC01003455.1, forward strand.
TAAAGACCTATATTCACATATTAGTTATTTCTTTGATCCACAAGCTGATTACCTATAAACTCCCATAGGAATGCTATGTTTAGTATAGAAGAATCTGGATCTTTGCCTTCTAGCAGACCTACTTACTTTTCTATTGTTTCCCTCTCAATATTTTCTCCGTTAGAACAAGTGGCAAGTCCTTTGCATAGTCTCCCTTTGCCCTGCCTGAGTGGTATCCCTCAGCCTCTGTTCTTAGCTTTATATATACAGTGTCCCACCATGGGGCAGGTAGGAAGAAGAGTGCTTGGGGGATGCAGTTCACACACATTAGACTTGCCTTCTGGAATTCATTGTCGTGGTAGAAAATACCTTTCCCTGTCAGTCAAAAAAAAAAGAAAAGCCCCAGCCCCGGCCTAAGATAAGGAAACATAAACAAGTTCAAATTAATACCTTACCTAGTATGTAAATACATTCTGAGAAGTTATAGAGCAATGGGAAGTAGGAAATTAAAGAGGAGGGGGTTGGGGTGAATGGAAAGAATAATTTCAGACTGATCAAGTTTTGGGTGAATTTAGTTTATATGTCAAAGAGCCTTCTATCAGTTTTGAAAGATGAAACCACATACAAAAAATAGGGAAACCCCCTGGGAGATGCTCTATTTGTCTAGTTCAGTGATAAAAGTAATTGATATATAGGATCTGCTCTAATAGCATAAAATACAAATGTTGTTATGATCTAGGATAGAAAGAAGGGGCAGTGACTAGGAAAGGAATGATAGTGGCAGCAATGAATTAATTCTAACTGTTTTGTACATTACCTTGCCAGAGGTATTTAGATAGAAATTCTACACAGGGAAATATTTGAAAACAAAGGACATATGCATAAATAGATACACATATGTATATATAATATATCTGTAAATATTTATGTACATGTGTATATAGATACACATGTATATAGGTACATATCATATATACACATATTAGAACCTAGCTACACATTTGTATGTATGGTTATATGTGTATATATTAGAATAGCTTAGGAGCAAACAAGCCAGTGCACCTAGGATAATTATTCAATATAAACAGTTAAATAATGTGCCATTTGAAGAAAAAAATGTGAAATAGCCATCTACTTGGAATATACTCTGTTGATATCTCTAGATATTTTTATCCTTCTGTTTTCCTTGCCCTTGTCATTTATGTGGCTGCTGAAAAAAGGAAAGGAGAGGAGAGGAGAGGAGAGGTGAGGAGAGGAGAGGAGAGGAGAGGAGAGGAGAAGAGAGGAGAGGAGAGGAGAGGAGAGGAGAGGAGAGGAGAGGAGAGGAGAGGAGAGGAGAGGAGAGGAGAGGAGAGGAGAGGAGAAGAGAAGAAAGGAAAGGAAAAGGGAAAGGGAAAGGAAAAGAAAGGAAAGGAAAATGACTAGGATGCAAAGCCCAAACGATAGCAGCACTACAGGCCCTGAACCCTGTTATTTGATCCTCAGCCTTTTAAACTAATTTCCCCTTAAATAACTAACTTGCTTCTTTGCCTCAGCTGGAGAGGATCAGACCCTGGTCATTTCTCTGACTTTATTTTTAAAAAACAGGAGCTGGGGGCAGGGCAAACTCTCCCTCCCCTCCCCACAAAAAAAAAAGAATGTTTGCAAAACCAGACAGCTACAGCAAAGTGCTCTAATGGTCCAGGAAATTGAGGAAAAAGGTATGGCTAGTTTGGTTTGACCAACTCAAGTGATTCATACAAAAGCAATGGATTTAGAATCCTAAATAGAGCTAAACGCAACCTTTGGGACTCTTATTTTATAGATGAGGAAACAAAACCACAGATAAAAATAAAATTAAAATTAAAAAATTCAAAATAACATCACTTTATGGCTTACACCCAAAGTGAGCTGGCAAGCAGCAAAATTGGGGTTTGAACCTGGGACTTCTGGAGACAAGTTCAAGACACTTTCCAAGATTAAAAAAAAAAAACTCTGTTACATAATCAAATAATAATCTGTGCATCAAGCCAAGAATTCCACAATCATTTGCCCATTATAATGATAAGTGGAATGGTCCAGTGAGAACCAGAAGCAGTTCAGTAAAGTGACTTGGCAGCCATCACACCGAAGTACATCAGCTATTGGGATAAGGACTCTTTTATTCACAAAAACAGAACAAAACAAAAAACCTCTGCTGCAAAAACTAGAAAGTATCCTGCCAGAAATTAGGTATACATTAATATTTTATAAAAGTAGACTTTTCCCAGACTACCCCACTCATGGTGACCAACCATCTCATAAGCACCTTCTGTGTTAAACCACTGAGTTAAAGTTATGACATGCAGCAAAAGAGTCCGAAAATGTGGCACCTCTAATCCGTGGAAGAATGCTGACTCTTAAAGGGGACATACTTTTTTTGGACGTTTAGCCGTAAGATAATATGTATTTTCAATAAACATTTCTTCTGGACCATCAGTTCCAAACCATGCTTCCTCTATCCTGTCCTCTTGTCCATCATTCAAGCAGGAACCTTAGACTTTACTCTGAGACCAAGCTAACCACTGATAGATGAGTTTTTCCCTTATATTTCCAGGAACCAGAATTCCGTCTCACTTTCTGGCCTCCAGCTCTAAACAATGCCTGAGATTCAAATATCCCTTCCCTTTCCAACTGCCTTTCATCTTTTATCTGCCTCCCCCACCCCACTAGACTACAATATAATCTCATTTTATTCTCACAAAAACCTTGGGAGATAGGTACAGTTATTATCCCCATTTTAGAGATGAGGAAACTGAGGCAAAGGTTAAGTGACTTGCTCAGGGTCACACAAATAGTAAATGTTTGAGGCCACATTCAAACTCAAGAGTTGCTGATTCCAAGACTAATTAGATCCTTAAGGGCTGGATGCATCTGGCATATACTAAGTACTTAAGGGATGCTTTATCTACCTATGTATCTAAGAGCAATATTTTAGACCAGCTTCATTTACTCAGGTGAAAACAATCACTATTTGCTGTGGATAAAAGTGAGTTTTGAAAGACTTGATAAACTACATGTGCATCAAGTACAGTAGGAATATTTTAAACATTTTGTTAAATGAATCTTGACAGCCAAATAGGTAGGTAGATAAAGCATTGATTAAATACTTGGTATTTGCCAGGTACTAGCAATAGCTAAGTAGCTAAACAAGCTAAAAAAAACAAAAAGCGGAAGATAAGATGGTCCCTAATCACAAGGAGCTTCCATGGAGGGAAGGAGGGTTCATGCCTGGCAGCCAGTGCTAAGTTAGAAAGCACTGGGGTGATAATGGAGCAGCCCAGAAGAGGAGTTGGAATTGAGGGGTGAGCAATGTGGTTGGGCCCTCAAATAATATAGTGAATCCAGGCAGGGAATCACCAGTAGCTAAGCTGCCCTCAAGGTGGAGCTGTCTTTTGGGGACTTTTGTGAAGGTGGAGCAGATGCCAGAGAGTAAATACCTATTCTGTCCTAGGTCTGTAAGGATGAAAAGTATGGAAAGTAAAAATAAGTGAGACTGTTTGCCTTCAAATGCTGTAAAAGTAGAAATAAGAGAAGTAAAAAAAAATAAAACTATAACAGAAGGTCATTGACATAACAAAAAAGGAAACTGAGGCCCAGGAAGATGAAGTAACTTGTTCAAAGCCACTTTTTCAAAGTTCAAAGTCACACAACCAATCAGCCAGTTAGTGCCAGGGCTATGATTTTAATTCCAGTATTCTGTTTCTATGTGTCCATAATTCTGTCCACTGTATTCCTGCTATCTCTTTGAACAGGTCCATGTATACAGTAGGTGCTTAATAAATGCTTGTTGGCTGACTGACTCTTGAATGAAATGCATCCTGCATTCATCGTTATTATATTGGTTGGATTAATTGTTTCAAACTCAGATTAATGTCAGTGCTTAGTACTTTTAAATATCTTATTTAACTGGATCATCACAATCTCTACAAGTGTTATTTTGATGCCTCATTTTGATGTGAAAATGATTTTTTTAATTTAAAGATTTTAAGAGGTAAGAATAAATTCTAAAAGGTTTTTTTTGTTTGTTTTACTAACAATGGTCATAGTTACTAATTTTACTTCTTTCTAATGACCCATCTAAGTATAGAAAGTTATCTGTTGTAAGATGGCTAATAGGTTATTTTGTTTTGTTATGTTTTTGTTTTACTTTGGCAATCCATAAAGCACTTACAAATTTAAAGTGAGGTAATGTATGGTCCCCTTCCATTTTCACTCTGAAAAATCATGAAGGAAAAGGGATAGAAGGTACTAAATTCTTAGATCACCTGCAAAACTTAATTGTAGATACTCTTCACATACTTTCTTTGTCCAAATCTAATTAGTTTATAATACTATTGGAACAGATTAAAGTATTCAGATTGAAAATTTGCTATACCATAAGGAGGAATGAAGAAGTTATATATAAGTGGAAGAAACAGTTAAAAATAAATAACATAGGGTCAGCTAGGTGTCGAAGTGAATAGAGCACCAGCTATGGAGTCAGGAGGACCTGAGTTCAATTCAAGCTTCAGGCACTTGACACATTTACTAGCTGTGTGACCTTGGGCAAGTCACTTAACCCCAATTGCCTTGCCTTCTCCCCTCCAAAAAAACACACAAAAATAATATAATATACTAATAGATTTTTAAAAGGTAGTTGATGAAATCCCATTTTTTGCTCAAAGACAGTAAGAAACATATCTATAGAAACTTGATCAAATTTCACAGTTAAAATAAGCAGTCATTGTGGATATAATTGGAGCCCAGGTTTCATTTTTGCACATATAAGAACTGGCAGAATTAATGAAGAATTTGTAAAGATCCTCTAAACTAAGTTCATAGTTTAATACTCAGATACTTCAAGTCAAAGAGAAACACAGGGTAGGACAACACAAACTCACTGTTTGAAAAAAGGTCCAGGACTTAGAGGTTCTTCAGAGGCCTCAGGCCTGCACACCATCAATTCTTTCTCAAAAATGAAAAGTCAGACTCTATGGGTTGTGATAGGAACTACATTGACTTCAGGGCTTCCATGGTACTATACATTCATTACTATGGGTACTCCCTCCAACAAAGGAGATTGCAATCCATCCATGTTTATTCACCCTTTCTGAGGTTTGTCCATGTCCTACCTTGGCTTTCCCTATGGGATTTATGTGATATAATGACTGCCTCATTCTAGATTTTTTTAATTCTGTGGGAACCACTAAATCCTCTAGCTTGCCACCTAAAACTCCCGTTTTGCTTTCCCAAACATGTATGATGTCTTTGATAGCATATAAAAACTCATGCATTGCTGCTTATGCCCAATATACATCTCTCCATTGCCCTTTGGATAATCAATAATTTTGTAATTCTCCCAAGACTGTAGGATTCCCAAGACAAGATTGTAAGCACATTTGTTGTTCAGTTGTTTTTAGTCATGTCTGACTCTGCGTGACCCTATTTGGGATTTTCTTGGCAGAGATACTAGAGTGTTTCACCATTTTCTTCTCCAGTTCATTTTATAGATGAGGAAACTGAGGTAAACAAGGTTGTGACTTGCCTAGGGTCACACAGCTAGTAAGGATCTCAGGCCAGATTTGAAGTCAGGGAGATGAGTCTAGTTACTGCACACCCAACACTTTATCCATTCTGCCACCTAGCTACCCCAACTGAGGCAAATGAGGCTAGGTGACTTACCCAAGATCACACAGCTAGTAAGTGTCTGAGGCCAGATTTGAGTTCAGATCTTCCTGACCCCATGCCCAGCACTCTATCTACCATGCCATAACCATATGGTAGCATCTTTAGAGTACTGGCCTTTTAAAAAAAGCCAATTTTTTGCAGAAGGTAGCAACTTAGAATCGGTGAAAATGGCAGACAATTTCCTAAAAGCAACCTAGCTGTCTCTTTCATTTACCTAATTCTGATCTCAAAACAGTGTCTATCTACAGCATCTATATATACTGAGATATTAACTCAGGTGGCTGCTATTCCAACTTCATTTCATAGACTGCTAAATCTATATGAATTTGTTCCACTCCCCCTCATATTGTTAGGCAAATCTTTTTTTAATAGTCTTGGATTTCATTGAAAAAACTCGTAATAACATAAGGTTTCATGTAATCAATACAATACATGTTGATTTGAGGGGATATTTATGGGCCTAAGAGTATTCAGAGAAGGTTAATAATAATAATAATAATAGTGAGAAGAAGAAGAATAGCTCGAACGTATATAGAGCTTTAAGGTTTGCAAAGCATTTTATCTATATCAGCTCAAAGGATCCTTACACCAAGACTGTGAAGTAGGTACCATAATTATTCCCACTTGACAGATGAGGAAATCAAGGCCCAGAGAGGTTGAGTTGTCCAGAGTCACTCTTCTAAGGAGAGTTGAAGTGGTCTATGAACTCAAATCTTCCTGACTCCCAGTCCTCTGTCCTAAACACTTGGCCAGTTGACTGCCCAACTTCACCATGAGGAGGGCAACCCCCATGTAACAGGACCCTGAGTTCAAGTTATAGGAATATTTAGGCCTCATGTGGAGCCCATTAAAGGAAGCTTGCTTGGGGGAGGCTTGCTTGTAGGAAGGTTTTCACACTTTTTGCTAATTTCTAATTAGGCACTGAGTCAGTAGAGTTGTGATGCCTTCTGGCTCTGAGAAATGTATATATACTCTGATTTTGATATTCTTCTTTGGGGAGCTTGCCTATGAAAAGGACCTTGATGTTTCCTGATTGAGATTCTGAGTGGCCCTATGTTCAGAGGTCTCCAACTGCTCAGATGTAAAGGCTCTCTCAATCCAGGGGTATATGTAAAGTGTATAATTGATTCAGACAGTCACAGCCCTATTGATCTTATTTCTCTGCTTACATTTTCTCTGAAGTTCAGGGTGCTGACTTTTCCCTTGAACTAGTGAATGTGATTTAAAAAGATTGTTGACCCCTTAAACAGCTATCTTTCCTAGTAAAGCAGAGCTAAGAACCTGTGCTAGCAGTCATCCCGAATAAGTCAATGTTATTGCTGCTACAAGTAGCTATCGATATTTTTCCTGCAGGAGAGAAGACTTGGGTGAAGGTGATAGTTAATTTCAAGTATCTGAAGGTTTATTATTTGTAAAAAGAGATTTTATTTGTCTGATTTTGCCCCAGAAGGGGAAAAAAGCTAGGAACACAAATCAAGCATTCTACCTAATGAAACTAATTTAATTATGTGAGGACATCTCTGTTGAATCAGTCAGTCCATCAGAAGCATTAAACTAGATATGAAAACCCATAGTCATTTTGGAAGGAGCAAAAACCACTGGATGAAATGAAATTTCACTACATTGAAAGTGTATTGATATTGTCTGAAGAAACTGTGTCATACCCTGTCAGGCTTCTATGAAGTAGCAGGCCAAATCAGAACCTAGGATTTAAATATTAGGCCAGCTTAGTGGTAAAAGCTGTTCCAGCCATGCCCTGACAAGGAATTGCTTGGAAAGAGGTTAAAAGCCTGTCTCCTCTCCCTCACTTGACCAGAGGAAGACCTTGAGAAATGAAAGACTTGGACTTCTTATTTTCACCCTATCAGTGTCCCTGGAATAATAATGACTAAAGGCAGTATCTAAATCATGAGCTAAGGGCAAATTGGTGATACTAAAGAAAGATTAAAGATTAATATTAGTATTAGAATTCTATAAAGCTCTAAACCTTGGGTCCTAAAGAAAGCTATTCCATACCAAAGGGGGACATCATAAGGATTCCATCATCAGGAAGGGAAAGGCTTCTAAAAAAAGGACTTCAAGGACTATGAATTATTCTCTTTCTGTCATGTGCTCTGTCTGACCTTGAGTCCACTTTCCCCTTGACTTTGAATGTATTCGAGAGAGAGAGTATACCCTCAGTTTGTGAAGAATTTTGGACTAACTGCTCTAATCACACTACCTTAGTAAATATTAATTTCTAAAAGCTAATTAAGCATGTTTGGCTAATTAATATAAATGAATAATTGGGAGGGAAGCGTAAGAGTGGGAGTCCATGAGCTACAGTACTAGAAAACCCTTTCCAGTGCCTCAGTGTTACCCTTAAAATGCTGAGGGGAGAGGTAGCCTTTTCTGAGGACCCAATGTGCTGCTGCAAATGGAGTTTTGGAACTTGCGTCCCACATGGAAGTAGCAAAAGAGGCTTAATAACGAGATAATTCCTAACAATTCAAGGCATCCCAAAGTTGAGTAGGCTACATGAGAAATGATGGCTTTCCTCTCATTTGAGGTCTTCAAATAAAGGCTAGATGACCATCTGTTAGGTTGGTTGTAGTGGAGAATATTTTTTCAGGTACAGCTTTTAATAAATGGCCACTGGAGTTCCTTCCCACTCTGAAATTCTTGTGAGTCTATAATGCCATCTGCAAACAGAAGCATGTTTTAGGGAATCTTTTTTCCACTTGATTTCTGCACGTGAAATCCTTTTTGACAGTGGTAGTCACTTATAACAAACATTCTTCTCCCTCTTTACATCTCATTTCATTGAAAGTCAGGATTATGAAACCAGAAATGTTTGTGACTGTGACTATCAAGAAATTTTGCATGAAGGAACCTAGACATATAAACATTCATGAAACACCTTGTTGAAAAGAGAACTTAAGTGTGATTTCTTTTAACAAGCCAAATTCTTACTAAAATTAATGAACAGTAACATTGTCATAGAATCTTGTCTTCTCTACACCTTTCTTTCATTGAACTGTAATACTGAAAATAGGGTCAACTGCAAAAAAAAATTGTAAAAGCCTGACTGTTTTTTTCTCATATTTTCAGCAATTTTTTTCTGATATGTTTAGCCATTCTTCTAATTACTTTTTAGAGATTTGTACATAAGTATATGTTTCTGTTCATAAAACTTACATAACAATTTGCTGATTAGACATCCCTTGAACAGATTATGTCTGTTTTATTATTCAAAAACCTTTTATTTTTATAGAAATCAATTTGTACTTGTAGTTGACATAAATCACAGATTTCTTGATAGGTTAAATCCTAGGTATTAAAACCATTGTTATCTCAATTGAGCATTCTCTTCCTTATTCCTCCTTCTATGGCAGTAACACACAAATAATCGATTATCTTTGTGGATTTATTTTATATCCTACTACTTTAGTGAAGCTCTTGTTTTTTCTTGATTTCACTGATATTCTAAGATTTATAAAAATTAATTCAATTCAGTTTGACAAACACTTACAGAGTCAATAAATCAATGAGATTTATTAAGTATGCACCATGTTCCAGGTACTGTGTTAAGCACTGAGGATTTTTTTTAAAAAGTGCCAAATATGTGCTAGGCTCTGGAGAGAAAACAAAACAAAACAAAAAACCAAACCAAAAATGAAACAATTCCTGACCTCAAGTAGCTCACAGTCTCTTTGGAAGAAAAAAATGTGTATGCACCAACAATAATGACTACTACTACTACTAACTACTACTACTAAATAACTAACATTCATGTAGCACTTTAAAATTTTCAAAGAATTTTAGTAATATTATCACATTTTACCCTCACAGTGACTCTGGGATATAAGAGCTAGTATCATCCCCCTTTTCAGGTGAGGAAATGGAGGGACACAGGTTAAAAGCATCTGAAGCCAAATTTGAGGTAAGCTTTTCTGATTTCAGGTCTAGCACTGTATCCATCCTACCATCTAGCTGCTTATATGTACTATATTATATATAAGCCTCCTATGGGGGGTGGAAGCTGAAATGTGCTTTGAAGAAAACTAAAGATTCTATAAGGTGAAGAGTGTTTTTAGCAGCTATGAGGGACAGGTTTTTCACCAGTATGGAAGAGAGGAGAAATGTTGGGTACAGAGAACAGTAAGTAAACTAGTTTGTCTGGAATTGGTTATATGAGAAAGAGTAATGTGATGGGTAATTCTTCATTGTTTTTGTTGATGTTTATTCCAATAATTTCCCATTTTGTCTTATTGTTCAAGCTAGCAGGCCTAGCAGTAGTTCCAGTAAGAGTGGATGCAATGGGAATTCTTGCTCCATCCTCCAAACATACTGGAAAAGACTTCATAGTTTCTTGATTATAAATACTGTTCCTTAATAATTTTAGACCATTTTCATCATCTTTTATTCCTATGAATACTTTTAACTTTAATGAGTGATATGTTTTGTTATAAGACTGTTTCTAAATTATATAATTACAATCAGAGCTATCTAATTGTAAGTCAGCATTGTTACTTTGTCAAATTAAGGTAGCTGACAGAGTTGATAGAGGGCTAGACCTGGAGTTAGGAAGACCTGAGTCCAAATTCTACCTTGAATACTCACTATGTGACCCTGGGCAAATAGTTTCTTAACTTCTTTCTGCCTTAGTTTCTTCATCTCTAAAATGGAGATAAAAATAGCACCTATATCCCATGGTTATTATGAGGAAAAAGACAAGAAAAAAAGTTTATAAAGTCCTTGGAAAACTTTAAAGTTCTACACAAAAGTTAGCTGTTATCATTATTTTAAAAGTTCTGCATCAAGGATCAGGGGACCTGAGCTCCAGGCTTAAATTAGCTGCTAGCCACACCAAGGAAAAGTAAGTGCTGATCAATATCAATAGTATATATATGTTACATAAATATGAAATATAAATATGTATAACATCATGTAAACATTCATAATATAAAATTTATAAATCATATGTTAGTCATTTTCTCAATAGGAAAACTATATTTTTTCACATAAATTTTCATATTCACAGTTATAGATATGTAGACATGTATACACACACATATATGGAAAGCTGTATCAAAAGTATTTCTATTGAGAAAATGAATACATTTCTCCTTGTAATCAGCAGCTGTTCATCCTACAATAAATGACTCCCACACCATGAAGCAATAATGGACAGCATTATTTTAGCTGACTTGAACTAAAGTTACCCTCCCTTGTGGGAGGTCAGTGCCTCATTTGTTCTACTCTTTGGTAGCTTGAATATATTTTTAAAACAACAAAACAAAATATCTCCTTTTATTGGCTGGAAGGGAGCATCTTGTCTTTTTAAATACTACTATAAAACCAGAATTAGTTTTGATACTGAAAAATTTAGGGTAGAAGAAAAGAGAGAAAAAAAAACACCAAAAAATATGCAGATAGGTAAGGAACTTAGTGACTAAAAGTAGAATCCCTCTCTATATTGATTTCCCTGAGTTCTACTGTAATTGAGTTGATTTTTTTTTTTTAAAGCAATTGGGGTTAAGTAACTTGCTCAAGGTTACACGGCTAGTCATTATTTATGCGTGGGTGCTCATTTTCTGAGGCCGGATCTGATCTCGGGTCATCCAAACTCCGAGGCCGAGGCCGGTGCTCTTACTCACTGTGCCACCTAGCCGCCCCTTTAGGGAAATTGGGGTTAAGTAACTTGCCCAAGGTTACACGGCTAGGTTTTTTTGTTTGTATGGATTAAGTGTCAGAGGCCGGCTCCGAACTCAGGTCCTTCTGATTCCAGGGCTGGCGCTCTATTCACTGCGCCACCTAGCCGCCCCAGTAATTGAGTTGATTTTTTATCTATGAACATATATTGCTTTAAATATTCTATTCCATTCCAGTCTATCCCAGACAAAACTTTTAACCCTTTTCTAACCCAACCTATGAGAATAAGAATGCTGGAGGGAAAGACCATTAAATTCACGAAGCAAAATAATACCTGAAGGTACTGTATTTCTCTTGCTGATACCAGCACACTGAATCAGAGGAGTCAGCTCAAGGTTTTGCTTGGCATCTCTGGCTGGTTTGCTCTAAGAAATAAAAGTCTGGCCTAGAGACAGCTGCAGCAAGACCCTCAGAAATTACATCACCTAACAGTAGTGTTCCCAGAAAAGGGAAACATGGCATGAAAATATAATTGACCTGTCTTAATAATGTATGCAGAAATTAGAGCTGAGAAATTCGTTCTGGCCATGCTTAAGACATCAACTATTGCTTCCATCATCTGTGATCACTTGATTGATTTTGCAAAGGAATACAATTTCCACTTCACACTAGAATGGGGGGTGACAGAGGAGGGAGGAGAGAGGAGGGAGGAAATCCAAGTGAGGCTAGGAGTTAGGTTGCCTCAAATTGGAAGAATATATTTACTATGTGCTGGTAAAATTACAGATCAGAATCTAGGTTCCACATCTTCATGCCAAAATTGGGAGAATCAACGTAGTATTCTGTAGACCTGGTTTCCTGCTAGTTTCTTGTTGAGTCCTGAAACTGCTTTTCTTCAGTCTATCATCAGTGTAGGTAACTCACTGTTAGGAGAACACTGTCCACTAGTACAGATTACAGCTCAAGATGTTGGGGTTATGCAGTAACAGAAAAGATAATTAAAGTCAGTTTTTCCTGAGTCTCTGTTCTAAAATGGATCTATCTTGTTGTGTCTACATTGACTTGGAGTAAGTGTTAAATACATGTTTGGTAATTAACTGACCTAGACCTAGGGCATGGTCTAAGGACCAAGTTCCTCAGTTTGTAGGTGAGTTTACTCTTTCGGGACACTAGGGTATTATTTCTTTATTTGATTTGATTTATGCAATAAACAAGCATTTCTGTAACATAGTACAATAAAAAAGATGATTGTACATGAAAACTGCAAATCTACTATGCATGACTTGCTATTCATTTCAAATATACAACAAAATTATCATCTAAATTTCTTTCTTTCTTCCCTGCCCCCACTCCCCATCCTAGAGATGGCTACCATTAGACACACATAGGTATATATAATTTGTAAAATTATTGCATACGTACTTCTATTTGTCAGTTCTTTCTCTGGATTCAGATAGTGTCTTTATTCATATGTTCTTTATACTTAATTTGGGTATTTATGGTAGTCAAAATATAGAGTATGATTTCTGCATCAGCACAGGGACTATACGTGATAAATCATTATTAAAGCTAGTTAACAATACGAATGCGATACACTCAAAGATGGGGAAATTGAGTCCCCCAGGGGGTCGTGATAGGTTCTGGGAAACAATTCTGAATGACTCTCCAATACATAGGTCAGCCAGTAGGTTTCATCACTTTTTTCATACAAATCCAATACTATCTTGGACTATTAATTGCACTAAAAGTAAATACACTGCAATATAAAGATCAGAAGCAATGCCTTAAAGAATATAGCTTAAGCTTTTTAATAAAATGTTCTTTAGAAACAATTAGCTAATTAATCACTTCAAGGGCTGCAGGAGGAAACAATGAGTAGTTATCCTCATTATACAAATTTGGATATGAGCAAAGGAGTTAGTTCAAGACTACAGAGGAAGTCTGTGTTGGCTCTAGGATTAGAACTCCCATCTTCTAGCCTTTGAGCCTCGGTTAAGTGATTTCAAAATAGGTTTATATCTGCTATTTTGGCTTTCCTCCCACATTAAAGGATAACTGGATGACATTATGCAGGTCCCTCATTCATTTTCACTGTTTGTGCTTTCCATTTGGGGAGTGTCTAGTCCTTTCAGAAGCGAGCCTGACTACTTTCTGGAGTTGATAAATCTCTATTTTGACAAGCCATATCTTAGGACAAATGTTGTTTCCCCAGAGAACAATTTAATAAAGCCCAAATTTACCCCTGTGAAGATGAGAAAACTGAGTACGTTTAATAACTTTATGGCTATGTGTATCTTTTCTTCTCAAAAGTGATCCATTCAGAGGACAAATCAATTAAACCTCATTTCAATTGTCTTTTCCCCAAAGGAAATCACTACATTTCACATGATGAAGTAAGTTCTTTTGTGGCACTTTGTAAAATGAGAAATATGCTAGCTATCCTTAGTCCCAGTTTGGAGAGAGAGAGCCAGAGAGCCAGAGAGATTGAGGGACAGAGAGAGGAGAGACGGTAGTGAAGGATTACTTATAGGTGATTAATAGCATGTCAATCCATCAGCAAACATTTATTAAGCAGATGTTGTGTGTTAGGCACTGTGCTAAAGAGGCAAAAGTCAGTTTCTGCCCTCAAGGAGTTTACAATTTAATAGGGGTAGACAACAAACAAATATGCACAAACAAGCTATATAAATAGGATAAATAGGAAATAATTAACAGAGGAAAATCACCAGTAAAAGGGGTCAGGAATGGTTTCTGTAGAAGGTAGGATCTTAGTTGGAACTTGGAGGAAGTCAGAAGGTAGAGGTGAAGAGGGAGAGCATTGTATGAGAAGGGAGAATATGGTAAAAATATATTGAACCATGAGTCACAAGATCTGAGTTCTAGTCCTTGCTTTGTTACTAACACATATGATGTTGGGCAAGTCACTTCCGTAGCACTCAAGGTTGTTTTTTTAAATTTCCAAAATGCAGAATATTTATCACATGACTCCTACCTATAATATCACTTCTAACTTTAACATTCTGTGTTTCTGTGAACTAGATTTATGACCTTTAATAAGTCACAGCTTTGTAGGGGCTCAGTTTCTTCATCCTTATGTTGGGTTTTAGACTTACATGATATCTCAGATTATTTCTATGACCATATTGTTTACACTATCTAGTAAGTCACTGATAAATATATCTCAAAAGTTTCTGAGAAAGAAATTTCAAAATTATGCAAATGATAGACCAGGTGTCTCAAATCAAAATTATTAATTTTGTAAATCTATCCCTGTAAGTTTTAGTAAACTAACTTCCATTTTTTGGCACTATTCCTTTCTGACAGATATTCCTAACCTTGCGAAGAATTCTCACTGAGAAAAGTGCCTCTACATCAATGAATTATGAGCAATATCTTTGGGAAGACAGAATACATATAATTTGTTAATGGTGAGAGAGGGGGAAAATGCATTTTCCATCTGCTAGTTTTAGAACATGTCCTCCCATGTGGACGAAAGTAGGGGCATGCACTCCACTTGGGGTTTTATTTCATAACATGAAATAGAGTACAATGGCCATCTCAGTAATCATGGACAGGCAATCAAGCACCATTGTCTTGAAATTGCAAAGAGTGTTTGCAGAGAAGAATATGCTGGTGAGTCAGCTTCTGATAAAGCCAGATGCCAACTTTGCAAAACTTCCAGCCTTCTCAAATACTGTGGCTTTGCAGTGTTCCATTTTCACCATTATAACATGGATATAGATAGAGCAAAGTACAAAGTGTAGCTTGTACTCTTTATCCAGCTAGGTCACAGCATTTGCAATAGACCTCATGAAATCTTACCAAAGGAAAAAAAGTAAAACAAAATTTCATTTCTCTACATCATCTTCCAAATACTCGATTATAGCAAAAGGGACTCTGGAATCTCCATGTCTTAATTGTTCACTGGTATTTAGTTGTGTGTTTCAGGAGACAGTGATACCATTAGATATACTACAGGATAATATGACTTCTCAGGTCTCTTCTAGTCCTAAATTAAGAATCTATGATTTTTTAGTCTGTAGAAAATCTAAATTGAACGTATAGAGATGTTGCCAATATTCTTCAAGTGGCTGAGGGTTGTTACAGAGACTCTGTAATTATCTATTTTATGGCCAAGGAAATGAGTTTTTACTTGTCATTGAAGTAACTAGGTACAGCCTAACTACGAATACTTTAACAACTCTTCCTCTCTGAATTCAGAATTTTCTCAGTATGTTAGATTCGATCCCATTGTTTCCAGATGCCCATGAGTTTCCCCTTTCCCTCCATACATTCCCCAATAGAAAGCCTATTTAGGCTACACCAGTGATCCTTTTCAACTGAACTTGACCCGACAGGATGCCTAAAAGTGGTATGTTGGAAAACATTTTAGGCAATTAGAGATCTAGACCTGGATAGTTTGAACTGGGAATTCAACTGGCTGTTAAATAATCATCTAATTGTCTCTGTGGAGAGGACATTGAGAAGTCAAACAGAAACAAATGTCCCCCATTTAGAATCGAGATGAATTATATGTCCATAAACTCTGAAGTTCATATCAAGTTACTCATTAAGATACTTAAAGAATCAAGGAAACTGAATGAGCATTGCAGAAACTTAGGAGAATTCATAAAATTAAGGCTCATCTGTTTGAAAAACAACTCTGAGCAGACATTGAATACCTGTTATTATGCCTGCAGTAGGATAATTCTCATTTGAGTGGAATGCTTTTGTATACAGTGTTAGCTGATATAATGTCTTTTCTTAAATTTTCACAAATTAGGTTTTCTAAACAAGCCTGATTTAGATCTATCCTCTGTCATTATCACAGTGTCCTAGCAGAATAAGATGGATTAAAAAAAAAAAAAAAGAACAAGCAGAGTAGGAGAAAGGGAAAGGAGAGAGGGAGTGAGTAAAACCACCAATAAGACTTGGAGAACACTGGAGTTTGGATATGGTAAATGATGAAGAGATCTCTCTCTTTTGTAAATTCCCAGATTTAAGAATATGATGTTAAGGGTCAAAGAAGAATCCTTCAAAGGGTATCCAAATGCGCCTGATTTTGTGTGTGTGTGTGTGTGTGTGTGTGTGTGTGTGTGTGTGCTCAAAACTTGATGTGAGGCAGCCTGTTATTATTTTGGGGATTTGGCTGGTTTTTTTTTATACTCCTAAAACAAAAGAGAAGCCTGTCACCTTCTTGTTTGGGCATGTTATTGGCATTTTTTAGTATTTGTCAGGTGCAGAAATAGAAATCTGGCCACTTTCTCCTGTGACTTTCACACTAACTCCTACCTAATCCAATTTAAGCACATAAACAACTCAGATTTTCAGATATGCAATAGGATCTATCATTTCCCACAGGATTGAGGAAGTCATTCAATGGAATTTTGAAGCTTGAAAACTTTTTGGCCTTGGGACGGATACTAAAGTTGAATCTATTCTTTTAAAGTGAACACTGAGACTATTTTTCATCATAATAAATATATACTTTTGAAAAAGGAACTGGTGGCTATTTGCTGTTGAGATGTATGCATAAATTTTAACAAAGGAGTCGACTGTAACTTTTTATCAAATGATCTATCTCAGGACATTATGAGTAGATTTCAAATAAAAGAAGTCTAATTTACTGGCCAGACTAGATAAGTTCCAGTTTGTTTTGAGTATTTCTCTAGGCTCCCTACAGATAAGCAACATTGAAGGGGATTTAAAATTAGAGTACTATACTTAGTACTACATCTAAATGGTTAAATCTCTCAAAGTACCACAGGAAGAAGTCAATCCATAATGGGGTTCATGACTAGTTACAGTTTGCACTTAATCTACCAATGAGGATGGACCATAAACCAAAGCTGAAAGGTAATAATAATGATAACTAAAGATAATGGTAGCAAGCAGTTTCATAGCTCTCTAAAATTTGCAAAGCACTTTGCTTACATTATCTCATTTGTTTAGGTGGAAGATGGAGATATAAACACGTTTACATGTTTGTGTGTTTATGTATATATATATGTATATATGCATATATAATATATACAGACGTGCATACACCCACACAAACAGAAGAGGGAGAGTTGTAAGTGGAGTAGACTTAGGATCCTTTGGTGTTGTAGTAAGGGGATCTGCTCATTCCCATAGTCCCCACCACCATCCCTACAACCTCCCAGTCTCAGGATAGCAGGAGGGAAGTACAGAGGGAAGGAGTTCCTAGCAGAGGAATATGTGAAGAAGGAACCACATGGCTTGAAGGAAAGAAGTGACTGAAAGTGGAGATCCAATAGTGAAAAGTCTTAAAACAAGCCTCCAGGAGAGAGAGGACTTCCTGGACAATCCAATACAAGGAAAACATCAGTAATTGATAATAGCTCTGTGCTAGGTGCTAGAGATAAAAAGGATAAAACGGAAGAGTCATTACCTGTATTCTACCTGAGAATACAATATATTTATATTTTTTCAGGGACTCTTGGCCATATCCTCTACATAGAATCATTTGTGCTTGATTCTCACCCTCTACTAGGCTGCAAATTTCATGAAGGCTGGGATCCTGTTTTACCTAAACTTGAATTCTTTTCGTTGAAATCAAATTGGCTATTCTAATTTTTCTTTGCTTCTCATCATCCCTACCTAATTGTTAATCTACTCTGCTTTTTCCAGTTACCTTGGTTTTACTTATCTATTAACATGTTAATAATATTCATAGAGGAAATAAAATGTTTCCCTTTTTTTTCTTTATCACCATTACTTAACATTCTGCCTTGCAAATTCTAGGTGCTTAATAATTTTTAATTGATTTTTGAGTTTAAATCTTTTTTCAATTATCAAAAAAGAAAATTACATTAAAATTTAGGTGTTTAACATAAGTTTGTTGTGCTGTTAAATGGTCATATTCCTGCTTAAGGAAAAATCTATGATGGAATTTGTTTAAAAATAAAAACCTGGAGATATAGAAACAAACCAATTTAGTTTAATCATCAGTCTATCTGCAAACATAACCTAGCAGGTCAGGCATTCAGCTTTGTTTGCAGAAATACATCTATCAATGAAGCAATATATAATTTGAAAGAAAAATCAAATAATATTTCATTATTGCTAAGTTCATCTTATTAACAATTAACTTCACAATTAACAGAAATATTTTTCTTCATTTAGGAAGTCACAAAGGAATCTAGCAACATAGCAGCTCACTTATACGAAAATGGCATTTTCAAAAAATACGAATAATTTATTGATCGGTGATACAAATCTATATGTAAAGCATACTAGGACAGAAAATCAGTCTCATTACATTACAGTCACTCAGTGGGTATAAAAGGGAGTGAAACAAGGACAAGACAAAACACATTTGGGAAGGGAAGTAAATTAGAATATGAAGGAGAAAGGAGGTATGAGTGAAGGGGTGATGAAGTTGGGGAGAATGGTGAAAAGAGGTCTACAAAGCCTCAGCCTTTCTCTTTCCCAGAAGTACAATTAGGTGTGCTGGACTGTGGATGAATAGCTGGCTTCAGGTGAAAATATATATGATGGAATAGGGCCTTTCCATACCCTTGCCCTTGATGCATTGCCAATTACCTGGCAACATTAAATTGCCTGGCTTGTTTCAAGGCAGTAGTCTGACTCTTAGGGGGTGGAGGGCCTTTGACTAGTAAAGGAAAGCCCTGGTTTTCCTCACCAAGGGAAGGGCCCTTAAAGCAATACTTGGCAAAAAGGTGAGATGGAGGAAAATATGTCTGCCCGCCTCTCTTTTGAGTGCCGCTGCTACTGCAACTTCATTTCTCAGGTAGCAAGGGAAATAGAGAGGGCAGATGCCAAACAGCATATGCTCTTAAGAGGTCAGATCCAGGGGCAGGTAGATGTTGCAATGAATAGCATACTGGCCCTGGGGTCGGGAAGTCCTGAGTTCAAATTTGACCTTAGACACTTGACACGCTTACAAGCTATGTGACCTTGGGCAAGTTACTTAACCCCAATTGCCTTGCTTTTCCCCCTCCAAAAAAAAGTCAGATCCAGTAAGAGTAAGTTTTACTGGAAGTCCAGCAATCAGCTTTCCATAATGAGGGGCATTTATTCATACCTATAGGATAACAATAGCCAAGGTGCATTATATGATAACCAGTTGACCTGCAGAATCCTGATCTACCCTCCTGAATCAGCAAAACACAAAAAAACAAAACAAAACAAAAAAACCAAAACATTCTTTCCAGCTGATTATATTGAATTCTAATGAGGAATCCACATATGGTTTACATAATTACACAATTAATTAGAATATCACCCCATTCCTCTTTACATTCAACAACCATCCTGAATAATAGACAATTTCCTTTTATCCTGGTCAAGGCTGCAATTGCTGTGTCAGCATTGGACGAACACTCCAGATTCTGTCTTCCGTTTCTCTATTAAGGCATTTGTATGCTTTTCATGAAAAGCCATAACAAAGAATGAAATATATTCCCTTTCCCTGATGATTAATGTGAACTTAACACAATTCGAGGTCTGCTTCCATCACTGCCACCTGGGACCTCTGGAGCTTGACAGCGAAAACATGCTACAGCTGTGCCACTGCTGTCAAAGTAGACCACTCTCCAGCAATTGTTTACATATTTTTGTGGCTCAAGGATCTTTTATGTTTCTCATGTTTTCTATTGGCTTTGTCATAAGAACCCAGAGAGATCATGGGTAAAGTTACCATTGTATTTAGTAAGGATGGTTATCTTAAGTAGTAGAAATACTGAACTTTTATAAGTGGGGTGCAAAATGTTATAGGCTCCCCCTGCCCTTCTATGTTTTCCCTGCAGTCATTCAACAAACTTTTACATGTTGGGAAATGTGCTAATTGTTGAAGACATACACACAAAGAAGGAAACGATCCTTACTCTCAAAGAACTTACATCATATCAGGAATTTGCATTCTCTCAGGCACCCCTTTCCTATGCATACAATTTATTACAGAGGAAATCAGGTTGAAATGAACAGAGGTCCATTGTCCAAGGAAGAAACAAGTCACAAAAGAACAACCTGAATAAGATGGGGCCCCTTCTTTCTCCTCTTAATGATGTGGCAGTATGATGGCTTTCAAAGTGGGAGATCATTTTACTGTCATGTAGTCCAACCTTCTAGTTTAAAAAAAATTAGGAAACTGAAGCACAGGATGGTAAAATGAATTGCCCAAGGTCACACAAGCCTTGTGCATAAGAGTCAGGATCCAAAGAGCTATGACTCCAAGTTCAGTTTTCTTTACACCAAATTATATAATCTGTAAGATTAAGTTCTGTCCTCTTCCCTGGTCAGACTACACCCTATATAACTGAGTTCTTTGGTGGGTGTTTCATTTCCAGAAAGATGCTGAACATGTCAAAAGGTGGTCAGCTGGTTTTGGAGAGGGCTTTTGAAATCATGACACATGAGCCTTGGTTGGAGAAACTTTATGTTTAGTTTAGGAAAGAGAAGGATTTGTAGGAGCATAATTGATGTCTTCAAATATTTGAAGGAATGCTTTGTGGGAGATAGGGCAGTTAAATTTATTCTGATTTTTTCCCAAAGGTACAAGAGCAATAATTGGAAGATGCAAAAAGATAAATTTAGAGGTCTCTGAAAGTGGAAGGGGCCTTCTGGCGATAACGGATTCTCTCTCACTATTAATTAAGCAAAAGCCGCATTACCACATTTGAGTTATGATATAGAAGAGGAGTATGGTTTACAAGATGTTAAGAAGGTCAAACACCTCTGGTATGAGGGCCTCACCCTTTTCAGTGCTGCTCATTCAGCTTTGGGGTCCACTTCTTACCCAACTATCACCTATAGCTCCAAGAAGCAGTGACATGTACAGTGGTCACACCCTGGTAAAACCATATAGGCATAAAAGCTAAACCAGGCTGAGAGTAACTGAACTTGTCATTGAATTGGGGGGGTTCTCCCCTAAGTATGTGAAGACTTCCCCCAGTGTAATGAGTGGATAAGAACCATTTGTTCCAAATGTCATGAAGAGCCTGAAGCAGGATCTGTGGAGCTCTTAGAGCCTGGTCAGACATCAGAACTGCCAAGGTCATCCACTACATCCTGGACCATTGCCAGTCTTGCCACTTTTGTCTTGCCACTGGAAGTTGATGACTCTGGAAGAATGAGGCTAATGACTTTGCTCAACTCTGCCTCATTTAAATCCAATTCACATGCAGGACATCACCCCATGAAGTTACTTGTTCTCTTCAAAAACAAATGACAAACAATAGAAGGAGAATGTTATCTTCTGGAGGTTTCTGAGCCCAATGCCTATCCTGAATTTCAGATTCCCTGTTCTGCTATTCCCTCTCCTTTTTTTTTAAACAAATGCTTTATTAACTTCTGTTTTACATCATTCATTTCCGCCAGATTTTGAGTTACAATCATTTCCCCCCGTTATTCCCCTACCCAACCTCCCAGAATAGTAGTCCCACAAGATATCACTTCCTCCAATCTGCTCTCTCCCATACCTTCTCCCATACCCCCATCGACTTTTCCATTAGAGGAAGGTGAATCTTTGTGTCCCAATACCTGCACATCTTATCTCCCTATTACAAGCAAAAGAGTATTAATAATAGTATTTATATATATTTGAAACATTTAATGTTACGACCTCGAATTTCAGATCCATTTCCCTCCTCCCTTGTCACCCATTCCCTCTGGGGAGATAAGTAATTCAGTATATGTTGTACATGTCTAGCTATGCAAAACATTATCATAGTAGATATATTGTACAAGGCTACTTATAATTCCCTCCCACTCATCCCACCCCCCACCTGGTCCATTCCCTACATGATCCTGTCCCTCTTTTATAGTGGGTACTTCCAACCTCCCCTCCCCCCAAGGATGCCCTCCCATCCATCATCCCTCCTCTCATCCCCCTTCCCCCTATCCTGCTGCAGGTTGAGATATCCCATTTAGTATGTATGTCATTCTCTCCCTGAACCAAATTCAATGAGAATGTGGTTTTGCCTTTTTTGCTTTCCTATTCTCCCCCTCCCTTGCAACCACTTCCCCTTGCTTCTTCTACATGAGATAGTTTACCCTACCCTGTCTCTCCCCATCTCCTCTTGCCACTTTCCTCTCTCACCTCATAATTTCATCCCTTGAGTATTCTCCCTTCCCAACAAATTCAACCTATGCCCTCTATCCATATATAACTGTAACCATATGCACACACATTCACATATGTATTTATATGACCACACACCCTTCTTCCATTATTTTCATAGTGAGAAAGATATCATCAGTCACAGTTATTGCTTTTCCATATAGGAATGTAAATAGTGCAACTTTGATAAGTTCCTTTTGATTTCTTTTCCCTGATTACCTTCTCAGGCATCTCTTCCTTCTTGTGTCTGGGTGTCAAATTTTCTATTCAATTCTGGTTTTTTCCTCAAGAATGCTTGAAAGTCCTCTATTCCACTGAATGACCATATTTTCCCCTGAAAAAAAATACTCAGTTTTGCTGGGTAGGTGACCCTTGGGTTCATTCCCAGCTCTTTTGCCCTCTGGAATATCATGTTCCATGCCCTTCAATCCCTCAGTGTAGAAGCTGCCAGGTCCTGGGCTATTCTGATTGTGTTTCCACAATATTGAAATTGTTTCTTCCTGGCTGCTTGTAGTATTTTCTCCTTGATCTGGGGATTCTGGAACCTGGCTATAATATTCCTGGGAGATTTCTTTTTGGGATCTTTTTCAGGAGGTGATCTGTGGATTCTTTCAACCTCTATTCTGCCCTCTGGGTCTAAAACATCAGGGCAATTTTCCTTGAGAATTTCTTGAAGGATGATTTCTAGGTTCTTTCTTTGATCATGGCTTTCAGGTAGTCCAATAATTTTTAAATTATCTCTCCTGGATCTATTTTCCAGGTCAGTGGTTTTTCCCATGAGATATTTCACATTGCCTCCTAATCTTTCATTTGTTTGGATCTGCTTAACAGCATCTTGATTTCTCGTAAAGTCATTAGCTTCCATTTGCTCCAGTCTAACTCTGAAGGAATGAATCTCCTCAGTGAAATTTTGAGATTCTTTTTCCATCTGGCAAATTCGACTTTTTAAGGCATTCTTCTCCTCATTGCCCTTTTGGGCCTCCTTTGCCATTTGAGTTGGTCTATTTTTTAAGGTGTTGTTTTCCTCAGTCAGGCTGTTGACCCTCATTTCATACTTTTCCTGCATCCTTCTCATTTCTCTTCCCAATCTTTCCTCCACTTCTCTTATTTGATTTTTAAAGTCCTTCTTAAGGTCCTCTATGGCCTGCAACCCGCTCATGTTTTCCCCTGGGGCTTTTGGAGCAGGACTTCTAACCTCACAGTCCTTTTTCCGCTCTATGCCCCCAAAATAGGAGTCTAGGGTTGCATTTTTCTGTTTCCTTTGCCTTGGCATGTTGCCACTTAATTGCTTGACTTTTGGGCTTGTTGCCACACTATGGCTTTAAGGCCAGCTAGAGGAATTTTCGTCCCAAAGTGTGGGGGGCAACTTCCGTTTCTGGCAAGCTGTAAACCCACCCACAACTTCCACCCTAGATCACAATCCAGATCCACGGAGGTTAAAGCAAGAGCGATTACCCCCCAAGACTGATCGCTGGATCTCCCCACGATTTGTAGGCTGGGAGCCGGATCTGCCTCTGAAAACTACAAAATGGCGTGTCTCCTCAGCAGCTTCTAGCCCCCAGGGGAGGGAGCTGACGCATTCCCTAAATACAGGTCCCAAAGTCCATAGGGCACTAACCTCTTACTTTGTCCTAGGCATGTCTATGTTGATAATTCTGGAGTCGCCACAGCTGCTGGTGTTCTGGGGTTCCTCCAGCCGGCTGCTGGCCCTGCCGCCCTGGGGCTAAAACCCAGGCTCACGCGGACCTGGGCTCGGCTCGGCTTCTGCGCTCTGCGCGCTGCTGGCTCCCAGACCGCTGTGCTGGTCCTTCCTGCAGGGCTGCTGGGCTGTCCTCAGCGGGAGGTTAGCTTCTCTGTGTCGTTCTTTGGGTGCTGGGGTTCCAGAACTTGTTCAGAGTCCCCTTTTACATAGTTTGGGGGGAATCTGGGGGCAGAGTGGCTTGGATGAGCTGTTTCTACTCCGCCATCTTGGCTCCGTCCCCCCTCCCTCTCCTTTTTAAAATGGGGATAGCCAACATGCTCTTTGGAAGCCTTTAATAGCTCATCACAATGCTAAACAGTATAAAAAGTACTTCACAGGCCAGGTTGATCTTTGACATCTCTAGTTTTTATATTCCTTTCGTTGGCCACATCTCCACCCTGGCTTCTTGAATTTTCCCATTGTGGTGCCCCTCCCATAGTCTGCTATAAATCTGAACACTGTGCCAGATTAATCCTTTTAAAAAAAGTGCTTTCCACACATCAATTGACTGTAGCAAAAAAAAAAAAAAAAAGCATACTATATTTCTCCCAGGTTGATATCCATACACTTTAGTCTTGCATTAAACACCATACACAATCTGATCTTTGTCTGCTTGACAATTTTCTCTCCCCTAATCCTCTTTAGGAACCTCCTTAGGAATCCTATGGTTAGGCTAAACATGTCTACTTATTTCCAGATCATACCATTAGCATTCCAACCTAATCATTTTTCCTTATCCAATTCTCCCTGTCTTAAATGTCTTTCCTCTTTCCCTCTACTCATTTGAGCATTATCCTTCCTTCAATACCTGCCTTCAGTCCCAGCCTCTCTGTGATGTCTATCCTAATTGCTACAAACCACAGTGATCTCTCTTCTCTGAACTATTATAGCAGGGCTTATAACTCTCACTTGGCATAAAGCCCTGATATCTTTTCATGTTATTAATCTCTTTGTGCATGCATCCTGTGTCCCCAATTGTTTTGTAAGCTCCTATAAGAGAGGGTCTATGTCTTATATCTCATTGTAACCCTCAGCCATTTATAAGGATACCTATTTCCCATGCTCCACATACCAAAACCTACCTTTCTGATGTTTCATTCAACTCAGGGTCCAACTTTCTATCTTCCAGGGTAATAGCAAACTCTTTCAACAAATTAACAATCCAAAGTACTAATGACTAAGGATAATTAATACAATCCTTCCTCCCAGAAGTATTTGCATTTTAATAGAAGACTTCTGGAGACATAATACAATAACTAAAAAGAATAAGTGGTATAAATTCTAGGCCAGTGAAGAAATTACATAGTCACACATTCATATACACAGTAACTGGGAAAGTAGGTGCTAACTCAATTCTATATTACTCCTCCTATACTCTTATTCACATGTTACTGAATGGTGAAAAATTCATAGAACTGTTCTGTGTTCACTACACATTTATGTTATGTAACCTTAGTTGGGCTCTCATTATAGCAAGGCATTCTTTTCAGTTCTCCATAATTAATTCTCTATCCCACTCTATTGGTTATTCCAAACTTTCTCTCCTCAAATCTCTTATATACCCTTCCCCCAAAAGATCATAGATTCAGTACTGAGAGGGACCCTAATTGAAGGTCACTGAGACCAACTTCGTCATTTAACAGATGAGGAAACTGAGATAGGATAGATGGTAAGTGACCTGCCCAGAATCATATAGTGATGCAGGTCACATAGTTGTATATCTCTGAAGTAGGGTTTGAATTAGGTCTTCCTGATTCTAGTAACAGCATTCTAATCACTGTGTCACCAGAAAGACCTTAGTTTATTCTTTAACTGGTAAAATAGAAGCTGTTCAGTTAGAGCTCCTTCTTTTCTTCCCTCTCCTAAATCTTTTAAAAATACATTTATTTGTTTATTTTTACTTTTCAACATTCACTTCCCTAAATTTTAGAGTTTCAAATTTTCTCCCCATCTCTCCCCTCCCCCCACCCCAAGATGGCATGTAATTTGATATAGGCTCTACATATACATTCATATTAAACCTATTTTTCACATTAGTGGTGTTATAAAGAAGAAGTAGAACTAATGGGAGAAACCATGAGAAAGAAGAAAGAGATGGGGGAGGGGGGAGGAGAGAAAGAGAGACAGAGACAGAGACAGAGAGAGAGAGAGAGAGAGACAGAGAGAGACAGAGAGAGGAAGAAGGAGAGGAAGAGAGAGAGACAGAGAGAGAGATAGAGAGAAGACAGAGAGAGAGAGGGAGAGAGACAGAGAGAGAGGGAGAGAGACAGAGAGAGAGACAGAGACAAAGAGAGACAGAGACAGAGAGACAGACAGAGACAGAGACAGGGAGAGAGAGAGGGAGAGGGAGAGAGCAAATAATATGCTTCACTCTGTATTCAGACTCTGTAGTTCTGTTTCTGATTGTGGATACCATTTTCCATAATTTATCTTCTGGAGTTGTCTTAGATTGTTGTATTGATAAGAACAGATAAGTCTATCAAAGTTAGTCATTGCACAATGTGGCTGTTACTGTGTACAGTTTTCTCCTGGTTCTGCTCACTTCACTCAGCATTGGTTCATATAAGTCTTTTGAGGTTTTTCTGAAGTCTGCCTGCTCATCATTTCTTATAGCACAGTAGTATTCCATTACATTCATATACCACAACTTGTTCAGTCACTCCCCAGCTGATGGGCATCCCCTCCTCTCTTCTAAATCTTAAATCCCTTTTTGACAACAACACTAAAATATTTTCCTTTTCTCTTATCCTTCTCTTAACAAAGGTCAATTCTACTTCCACCAAAGCTGCCATCCTTTATGTAGTTTCCAGGAGATTCCCCCTCCAATTATTCCCACTCTACAGTCTTCAATTTCTCCTTAGGTACTGGATCTTTGCCATTTGCCTACAAAACAAAGAAGTCTTCTTCATCTAAACAAAACAACAAACTTGATTAAATGTTATTATCTGTTTATATTATTATCCTACACATCTTCTCCCTTTCACAACTAATAATATCGAAAGTTTACATTAATTGCCTCCAATTTTGCTGTCAACCTATTTTTGTATTGCTGTTTTCAATCAGTCAATGAGCATTTTATTCAATGTCTACTATGTGCCAAGTTCTAGGCATACAAAGAAAAGAAGGAAATAGTCCCTACCCTCTCTTACTTAATTAACTTCTTGAAACCTGGCTTTCAAACTCATTTTCTCATTTGGAACTGCTTTCTTTAAAGTTATTGATAATATTGTAATACTCTTTAAAATTAGCTCATTTTTAGACTTACAGGGGCAATTTAATGGCCCCCAAAATTCTCTTGGTTTCCTTCTCTTTAACTTTAAGGAATTTAATTTAGATGAAAAGTTGTGAGTTAGTCACAGCTGCTCAGAGTCCCGAGTTGGGTTCTCTGCCTAGACTTGCATTTATATCTATCTCTAGGAAACTCTTATTTATGGCTAAGGTAAAATTCAGTTTACTGGAAACATTTGGGTATTGAAACAGTAGATTATACTGTAGTGTGTTCAAATGGGCAGACATCAGGAGAAGATGAGGAAAGAACCAATCTTCTCTTCAGACTTCCATCAGCCTGGATCCTCACCTTCTATGATACTCTTAGAGCCAGACCTTCTTTGATATCTCCCTTCTCTTCCCTAGCTCAATTCTTCTTTTATTCCATGCTTGCCTTTCTCTCTCTCTGTCTCTCTCTCAGTCTCTCTCTCTGTCTCTCTCTCTGTCTCTCTCTCTCTCTCTGTCTCTCTCTCTCTCTCTCTCTCTCTCTCTCTCTCTGTCTTTCTCTCTCACTCTTTTTCTCTCTCTTGCCACCATAGGAGACAAATGGGGATGAGTTTTGATTGTATCATTACACCATACTTGTCTCCGTATTTCTTTACTTTCCTGCACCATCTTGTCCTACATACTCTTTCCTTTCTGGGTTTTTATGACACTTCTCTCTCACACAGATCTCCTTCTACTGGCTGAATGTTCCTTTATACTTTCCTTTGCGACATCACATCCATATATCACACTCTAAATGTGAGTATATCCAAGGGTATTATGCCCTGGGCTTTCTTTTCTTTTCTCTCTTCACTTTCTCTTCTGGTAAGTTCATAAGTCTTATATGTTCAATCTTCATTACTATGCAGATGACTTCAGAATCTACATATTCAGCTGAGCTCTCTTTTCTGCAGTTCAGTATATCACCAACTGTCTACTGGATCTTTCAAACTTGAGGTACCCTGTATATCCCAAACAGAACCAATTGCAAACCTAGCTGACTGAGAGGATAGTGTTGCCTTCAACAAAAGAATATCACCTAGATTTTCTGAGCTATCTCCAGTTGTCTGGTCACTGTACCCAGATGACTCTGGAGGAGAAAGTGAGGCTGGTGACTTTGCATAGCCCTCCCTCATTAGAATCCAAATTCACTTGCAAATCATGGCATCATCTTCCTGATTTCATGATTGTCTTTGAGAATGAAGGACAAACAACACATCACCTAGGTTTGCAACCTTGAAATCATCCTTGATTCCTAAACCTTCCTTACCCTTCATAATCAGTTGCCAAATTTCATTGATTCTACATTTGTAAAATTCTTACATTTGTCCCCTTGTTCAGTCACAAAGCTCCCGCCTTTAGTTCAGGTCTTTATCCTTCTCTTCTTGACCATTTCATTAACCTCCTGATTGGTACCCTCATCTCAAGTCTCTTCCATCAACTCTATGTAGAGCTGCCAAAGTAAGATTTCTAAAGAACAGGTTTAGAAACATCTTCATTATGTGTAATATACTCCAGTGTGCTCATATTACCCCCAGAACCAAATATAATTTCCTTCTTTTGGCATTTAAAGGCATTTTGCACATTATTATGCTTCATACAATCTTCAGTCCAACCAATCTGGCATTCTTACTATTGCCACTTTATAGAAAACCACATTTACCATTTCTTTGCTTTTATTGACTCTTTCATTCTGCCTCATGCCTGGAATTCCTTCCTTCCTCACCTCTGCCTCTCAGTTTCCTTCAAAATTTAGCTTAAATGTCATTTCCTGCATAAGGCTTTTATTGATCCCTCCACTGTTGGTGGACCCCCAAAAATCACTATTTATTTTGTTTGTGTTTTGTATGCTGTGTACACACATGTATGTGTACATATTTTCTTCTTCAGTGGAATATATGTTCCACTTATAAAATATAAGCAACACTTTAAATTTTTTTCTTGTGTTCCCAGAACCCAGTGCAGTACTGGACATGCTATCAGAGTAGGCACATAATAAGTACTTATTGCCTGCTTGATTGGGAAGGAAAGAAGAGGAAAATTGGGTGACTAATTTACTGATTCATAGGATCACCTCAGTAAGGGCCAATGCTTCCTTATATCTACCTGAAATAGATCAGACTGCAATTTAAGCTCAGCCATGAGTCTGAGCTGTGGTAAAAGAGGGATACAGGCATTACTCACTCTTACAGAGGGTTAGGCCTTTTTGTGGTAGCAAAATATTGTAAATAGAATAGGTGCCCATCAGTTGGGGAATGACTAAACAAATTGTGGTATATGAATGTAATGTAATATCATTGTGCCACAAGAAACAACAAATAGGAGGAATTCATAGAAAGACTTGTTTAAAGTAATAGAGTGAAAAGAGTTGACTCCAGAGAACAATTTATACAATGATTACAATAATGTAAATGAAAACAACACCAAGAGACATCCAACCTCTGATTCATTGTAGTGACCAATCTTGATTCTAAAAAGCTAATGATGAAACATAAGTTTTTTTTTTCCTATAGGTGGGCACCTGTATATATGGAGTAGGCCATATTCTGTCAGACACAGTAATCACATCTCTCCATTTTGCTGAAATATTTTCATTTGTTATAAAGGATGGCTTAAGGGCAAGAGAGGGAGTGTTTAAGGGAAAATGATTGTGGGGTAAAAACTGAAAGAGACAGGGGACAATATTTGAGATTTCATTAACACAACTCCCAGAAGAAGATAATCCTTCTGCCAATATAAGTAAGCACTTTCTCTCTTACTCATCATAGAGAATTGCCTAGAACAGAAGTGCTAAACATGAGGCCCATAAAACTTCCAAGTGTGGCCCCAACCAGATTAAAATGTAATTGGAAAATATTTAGCAAAATAAATAAAAATACAATGAATCATAGATAATATTGCATTTTAAAATAACAAATATGTGACCCACAGGGATCCTTATGTATGGATTGGTGATCCCTATTTCTATTAGTGTACTGAGAGGTTAAAAATTATTTGTCCAGGGTCACACACCCAGGGTATGCCAGAGGTGGTATTTGAATTCAAATTTTCTTGGTTCTGAGGCCAGCTTTTTTATTCATTATACCACACTGAAAGGCACTATAAATTTTTGAAGGGTTAAATTCTTAGAAAAAAAGTAAATAAATCTAAATGATAAAAATTGAACATGATTTTCTAAAAAAAATAATACTGTATTAGGAAATTATGTGCCTGAGGTCCAGCATTTATTTTTTAAATGTATGATGACAAAAAAAGGGAAAATACCTTTTAATCCATAGTATATGTTATACCCATATACTATGTATGGAAATGAGCACTAACCTAGCTCTAGACAAATCATTTGATACTACTGTAGTCCCATTTTCTTTCATTGTAAATGTGGATGCTGATGCTTCCTGTCCCACAAAGAACAAAAGAGGTCATCATATAAAGAACCTGATAACTGCACTACATTGTTTAGGCTAACACAGTAACAAAACATGTGGAATCTCATGTGATACAGTATCATTGTATACTGTTCAAGTGTTTTATTTGACTTTATAACTCATTCATGATTTTTCCTATGACATATCAGAAGAAGGAGCATCTTCTTCAGGGTCCTGTAATTCAGAAGGCTTCTTTGGGTATATTTCCAATGTGTCTTTGAAGAAACATTTAAAGAAAACTGGGGTCATTTCATAGCTTTTTGAAAAATCAATCTAGGGATGCTCTCCACCCCACCGCTTCTCCTCTAATCCCCTTTACTAGTTGCAAATTATCTATCTTGTTCTTGGTCTTTTTTGATATATTTGACATGGGAAGTCATTTCTTCATCTTGATTGTTTAATGAATCTCATGTGTCAATATAAGAACACATGCACACACACACACACACATCAATATTTGTAGGCATGAAGTCAAATGTTTTCTGTCAAGCTGTTAAAGTACCTTTGAGTTAGTTATCTGTCTCCATGTAAAGGCAAGCACAAGCAGCTTTCCAGAGGACTGCTGCTGTGAACAGCATCAAGGTTCTGATTACATACAATAGTGAACTCTCTATTTATTCAGTAACAAACTAAGACAAAACATTGACAGAAACAAAAGTACAGCATTTACAATGTTATAACATAATAAGTTATCAATCACTAAAGTGGCCATGTAGTTTTCACCAAAGTGGCCACATAGTTTTAAGCAAAAGATACCATTCAGTAAGTCTTAAATTCAATTATCCTTAAGGAGCAAGCCTCCTTAAGGGACATGAAGCACAAAGGTCAAAGTTCTCCATCCCTAGGTCACATTGTTGTAATCTCTCAGTCAAAAAGTCTTCTCAAAGTTCTTCATCCCTATATGACATTGTCTTAATCATGATCTTCTTAGTCAGCATCAAGTACCCAAGAAGAGGTCTTTTCATCTTGACTTGAGGCTGGTGCTCAGCTTCCATGGTTCTTCTTCCATGGTCCCAATTCCTGCCTGAATCTATTCAACTATCACCTGGATTCAAAGATAGGCAGGTCACAATTCTTTGTCCAGCTCCTCATCCATTTCCTCATTCAGTTCCTCATCCAGTTCCCCTTTCATATTGAAGCTCACAGTGTCCAGTCTACCTCAAGTCCTTCACAGTTCCTATTTTGGGGAAGACAAAGCTTGACAGAGCCACAATAATATGCATACACGTTCATACACAGCACCATCATCAATTCACTATCTGCCTGTGAAATCAACCCACCAACAAGGTCCAAGAGGTCAGTATAAATTGTCAACATAGAAATCAATACAGACCCACAAACAAGGTCTGAGAGATCAAGACAAATCATTGGTAAAGTCCCAGGACCTCTGAAACCCTCCTCCAGGACTTCTGTAAACAGACAACCAGAAAAGTCTCTTTCAGGGCTTCCAGTGAGGTCCCAGGGCTTCTGTACAAAGTATCACAAACAAAAATCAACACAGACAGAACAAACATAGAGTGCCAGGATACCACAAGTTTTTTCCTTCTCAACTCTGCCATTATAAGAGTTCTCTTCTCAGTTCTGCCACCACATGTTCTGTTCTCAGTTCTGCTTTCTCCTCATTAGCAACTCCCTGTTCCACCCCTTCTTGTTGCATCAGCAACAGGGGTTCACAAGTTGTGGGGTTCGAAAGTTCTGTTTCTTAACAAGGACTTGATATAATCATAGACAAGGCTTAAAAGAAACTTGAACTGAAACAGGGTGCTAAGTGCTTCTTTGCTTGCCATTACACTCTGTCAAGGTATCTAACTTTTAAGCATATTACTGGAAGCCAGCTCACAGATGAATGTGAAATGTTCAGTTAGAGACAAAATTCTGGTAACTCATATGATGTGAAACAACCTCTAGGAAATCATAGATTCATACTTGTAGCAGCAAGCACCCCAGCATCACCAGAGTGGCGGCCAACACAGGTTCTTAGATCTGCTTTTGTAAAGGAAAGCAACTCAAAATCAGTTAACAAGCTCACTTTAATCAAACAAACATATATCATTTACCTAGTTCAAGGGAAAAAGGTCAGCACCCAGAACTTCAGAATATACAGACAGTAGTTTCAAAACAGAGAAACAAACAGATCAAGCAGACAGGCTTCCAAACTGTCCAATCATTACATCAATACCAAATCACAGTAACCAGAGAAGGAAGCATCAACATCTGAGTTTTCAAAGCTGGGGGGCTCTCAACGGCTTCCCAGAGTCTCATCTGGTCAAATCACACAACACTTCTCAAAGTAAGGCCCAAAGTAAAGCCTCCCATCAGGGCTTATATGGCCTTCTCCTGGCTCAGAGAATGTAACTACCCTCTTGACCCACTGCCCAATCACACAGCATCAAGGTGTGGTCATTCCTGAAAACCAAGCATCCTACCACAGGCTCCACATTCAATCTATTAGGGGGCAAAGTATATCTTCAAATTAAAGAAGGTTCTCAGAGTCTCTTAAGCCAATCAAAGGGCCTAGGGGCAGGGAAGATCTTCAAATCTGCATTTCCATTACAATACTGAACAGATAAAATGTCATTATTTTGGGGAATAAGAAAAAAAAACTAATTACTGAAAAAGGATAAAGGTAAATTACTTGTTTCATGTTTTACTCAACAATCAATCAACATGAATTTATTAAGTGTCTGTTGTGCTGTGGGCACACACCATGAACACAAAAACAAAGGTGACAACATACTATCTCTGTTCTCAAGGAACTTAAAACAAGCATATGTGTTAAGTATATGCACAATACATTCAAAACCTATTCCAAGTGATTTAAAGAGGAAGATACTACCTATTGAGAGAACCAGAAAAGGCCTCATTTAAAAATTGACTCTAGCTGAGCTTTGAAGGAAACTAGAAAACTACCACTGATTCTGATAGGACATGCAATGTTTAAAAAATGATTCTTCATTTTCTAAGATGTGCTAAACTTGCTAGTATTAATTTTAAAAGAAATATCTTTAGCTTGCTTTTGAATAGAAAAATTTGGAGCCAGGGTTGAAAACTATGTATTAGTTCTTTGGTTCAATTTGATTGCATACTAATCATGGCTAGCCCCAGGGGGAAGTTCCTTGTCATTTGAAGGGTATCCTCCCAACACACAAGGTGTCAGCCTACTGCTGGAACTTCACAGCTAATAATATTAGTCAGTTTCTTGTATCATTGAAGGCTACTATGATAGTAGAGATACACTGTATGGATTAGACAAGAATTATATCAACGTGTTATAAACCACTGACTCAGTGCAAATTAATATAATAGATTAGCATTCAGATAGCTACACTTTGAATTTGGGTACGAGAAAACCAAAAGAAGTAAGAACTAAATAGGAAAGATGGAAAGGGGTACTTCCTGGGAAGACAAACCCACCTGGGTCAACAAAGTGGAAGGCCCAGATTTTTCCCACTTTATAATCTTCAGAGATATAATAATGTAATGTAAAAGTTAAAGTGACTTGAAAGGTTATTAAATCCATGTAGTCTTTGTGTGAAATTTACCACCTAAAATTATATGGCAGGTTCAAACTATTTAAATAAAGCAATACTATAGAAATGCTAATGATGACCAACCTCAGAAATGTCTAGAACTGTCTCATTAACTTATTAATGGTCTTTTGTTCAATTGTTGTGGTCTTCATAGTTATTATAAACACAAAGGAAAGCATCTGAACAGTACTTGACAATTAAGGATATGTTGTCCTAACCCCCCAAAATAAAGACAGTCAAATCTGATGATTAAAATGAATACCTAAGAAGGAGAAGAGTGGAAAGCTGAATGTGGATTTCACACAAATTTCAATTGAAAGGGCTGGGAGTGGGTGCTTAGGGCTGTTTAAACCAAAGTGGCCTAGATAAGCATAAAAAAGTCATGGCTGAGGCTGAGATACAAAGGATCATAGATTTCCAGCTGAAAGGGACTCTAGAAGACATGACCATGGCCTTTCCATTTTACAGATAAAGAAACTAAATCTCAGAAATTGCCTCAAAGGCCCCAAAGGGTCCCAAAGGAAGTAAGAAGCAGCTCAAAAATTTGAATCTAAGTCATGCTGTGTCCCATCAGAAAGTCAATACCAGCCAGAGCAGACATAACGTGTTGGGAAAGTAGACTCTCTGACTCAACTTGTCTCATCACAGCTTCTACATTACACATTAGCTACTTGAATGCTCTATTTTTACTCTGTTCTAATGTGTTGGTTTGTAAGTAATAAGACCTTGGGTTCAGATACCTATGATCAATATTTATGCTTTTCAGATTTAAATGAAGAATTGACAAATTTAGACTTCTTGTGGGAAGGAAACCTCTGCTTCATAACAAAGCTTGCCAGGAAACTGAGGATAAATTCATTGGTTCAAACAAATGCTGGTTAAACCCCAATTAATGAAAACCCAGTTGTATAAAGGGGAAAAAAATCAAGCAGCAATGATTTCCTATAGAAAATTATTCATCTTAGTAAGCTGCAATAATTACATGAAAGTTTTATTTCCAAATAAATTATATGATTATATAAGGTGAAGGATACCTGTATAACTAAGAAACATCCCATCAACATGAAATAGAGAGTGTGTCAAACATGCCATTAAGCAGTTAAATATGGTCTAAGCCATTTGATTATTTACCACAAGTCCAAGTGAAGAAGCCAAGTAAAAGGGGAAAAAATATGCTATTTTTCCAGGAAGACTGATCGCTATATTAAACTCTTTTGAGAAAAGTTTTAACACGTTATTTGTGGCTTGGCAAAATAATCCTTTGAAGCCTTTTCATGTAAAACTCCAGTCAAAATCATTTTAGGTGATTCCCTGAAGGAAGCAACAAAAACATGTTGCAGAAACTGAAAAGTTGGGGCTACACCTCTCCAAAGCTTACATAAGGCAAATGACTGATGGTTGCTGATTCACATCTTACATTTTTCACTACCATACTCATTTGAAGTGTGACCTTGGGCAAATCACTTAACCTTTCTAGACCTCCTGTATAAAAGCTAAATGAATTCAGCAAACACTTACTAGATGCTGATTGTGTGTAAGAAAGGAAATGTGGAGTAATAAATAGACCTCAGAATCAGAGACTCTGGGTTCAAGCACTTTTAAAACTGGATGACCCTGAGGGAGTCTTGATCTCTGAGTGTTCCTGTCAATTCTTTATAACTATAAACTATAAGGCTTTGCTGGTAGGGGGAAATTCTGCAAGCAAATTTCTTATTCCTACAAAATCTCAGGTAGGCATGGAAATAAAATGTGTGAGACAACTGTTCTAAACAGATAAATTTGACCAATGTCAGATCTCCTTTCTAGGTCTCAAGTTCTATAATTCTATGTCATTATGAATTACCCACTTTGTTTCCCCTTGAACAATGGTAGCAAATTATTAGACCATATGTTAGATATCTGGTCTCGACCTGTGATTTATTTAGTGTGGGGAAATCCTTATGCAGAAATTCCTTCTCCTAATGTAGATCTGAGTATTTATCTTATGAGTATTTAACTTGTGGTATTACAGGGTTGTTTGGGCCACTGAAAGGTTAGGGTTTTTTTGTTTGTTTTGTTTTGTTTTTTTGGCTGGCTGGCCCACAGATTAGTGGCACACACATGTTAGAGGCATGATATGAGCCTATGTCTTACTCCAACAATGATCCTTTAATCATTATACAAACCTGCCTCTCAGAATAAATATGATATACATTATATTTGTATATATTTGTATTTGTATATTCATACACATATACATGTTTAAGTATATATAGCCTCACCATGACAGCTTAATGTCATTTGTGACAAGACCCAAAGTATGTGCTCTCCCACCAGTTTCCAAGTAAAGTCATCAGAAAATATAATTAACTTAATTATAATAAATATAATGCAATATATTAATAAATATTATATACTATATTGTATAATATGTATAATACACGCTATATATAATAAATATAACATTAATTAATAAATATAATAAGAATAATAATTTAAGAATTTCAGTCTTAGAATTAGTACCATTGATGATTTTATGTAATCTCAATTAAAGGTTAATGCTCTTTTAATGAAAGCCATAGGAAGTTGTTAACAACTAAATTTTGCCACATCTTTTTCATTGAATATTTAAGACATTTTATTTTCAAAAGAATGAAAGCTCTTTTAGGAAAAAAATATATGTGTGTATATATACATACTCTTGAGGGCAAGGACAGTTGTGTTTTTATCTTTATGTCCCTAGCACATAGAATAGTGTCTTGAACAGAGCAGATGCTTAATTCATGTTTAATTGAAATTTTCTGGGCCATAGTTTCCTCACAATGAGATATTGAGATGAAACTCAAATTCTGGATTTGGCTCCTGGCTTAATCACTAGCTAATACCTGTGTTACCCTGGGCAAGTCAATTCAGGTCTTTCAATCTATGTTTTCTCTTCTATAAAATTAGGGGATTGGAATAGATGGTTCCTAAGGTCAGGATGGTCTCCAGATCAAAATCTCTGACCCAATGATTTGTAAAAACCTTTTTTGATTACAACAGCCAATTCTGTAAATTATTATATATTCTTGTATTTTTTTGGTAAATCATATTTAAATATTTAAAGGGAGAGTTGTGAGTTCTCTGATGCTATTCTTTTTTCTCTTCTTTTTAAGGAATTTAACCATCAATTTGAAGAACCAAACTTTTAACATGGTCTGACAGTAAAGTTTTACATATACATATATACACACACATAAATACACACATATATGTGTAAACATATGTATGCATATGCATGTGAATATACAAGTGTATACATATATGTGCATATATATATATATATAATGTTTTAGATATCTACAGCAACTTTTATCTTTGATGACTGTTAGAAATAAAAATACCACTTAGACAACTAATGTTGAAGGGCCTTGAATTCATGTCATATCAGGTTCAGTTGAAGGAACTAACATGTTTAGCTTAGCAAAGAAAAGACTTGGGTGAGTTGTGTAAAGAGATAGGTATATGATAACTGTTTTCAAGTATTTGAAAGGAAATGATATAGAGAGGAGATTTTCCTTACTCTGCTTCCCTCCAGAGAGTAGAACCAGGAACAATGGGCAGACGTTGCAAAGACTTCAATTTAGATTTAACATTGGGAAAAAAATCCTAAAAATTAGAGCTGTCCAAAAGCAGCTGCCTTAAGAGAAAGGGTGTAGGTTCTCCCTTTTTGTAGGTCTTTGAGCAACGACCAAGTAACTAGCTGTTTGGTGTGTTACAGTAGAATTCCTTGCATGTATGGCTTGGATTGGATGATTGCTGACATTCCTTCCAACTCTAAAATTCCATAATTCTGTGATCAGGTTTTTAAGCCTCTAATGATGACTCATGGAGACAGATGCATGTGATCAGGACTTAAAAGAAGTTAGAAACCAAAGAACTCTAAGAAATAATCTGAAAAACAAGAGAAACATTGAAATTTCATTTCTAAAAATACTAGTTTTGGGGCCGCTAGGTGGCGCAGTGAATAGAGCGCCGGCCCTGGAGTCAGAAGGCCCTGGAGTCAGAAGGACCTGAGTTCGGAGCCGGCCTCTGACACTTAATCCACACAAACAAAAACCTAGCCATGTAACCTTGGGCAAGTTACTTAACCCCAATTGCCCTAAAGGGGCGGCTAGGTGGTGCAGCGAGTAAGAGCGCCGGCCTCTGAGTTGGGATGACCCGAGATCAGATCCGGCCTCAGAAAATGAGCACCCATGCATAAATAATGACTAGCCGTGTAACCTTGAGCAAGTTACTTAACCCCAATTGCTTTAAAAAAAATAAATAAATAAAAATACTAGCTTAGGAGACTAGTGTGTTGTATTAGGAAGGTCAAGGTATCAGACATGAAAAGACATAGATTTGAATCCAGACCTCTGCTTGCCCCTCATGTGACATTGGACAAGCTATTTCCTTTCTGGAGGGCTTTTCTTCCTCATCTATAAAATGAAAGATTCAGATTAGGATGAGCTCTAAAGTCAAGAGACTTTAGCTCCCTTAATCTTGTCACTTTAATCCAGGTAACCATTTTATATCACAGTTTGAAAAGTTATTTGTGGCACAGTGGATAGAGTGCTGGGCCTCGAGTCAGGAAGACTCTTCTTTATAAATTCAAGTCTAGCCTCAGACACATACTAGCTGTGTGACCCTGGGCAAGTCACTTAACTCTTTTTGCCTCAGTTTTTTCATCTGTAAAATAAGTTGGAGAAGGAAATGAGCAACCACTCTAATACCCTCACCGAGAAAACTACAAGTGAAGCCACAAAGAGTCAGACATGACTGAACAAGAAGAAAAATGGCAGAGGAGGAATAATTCATCATTATTTAAATTATTTCAACAAATATTTTATGTGCAATTGCTTTGTGCCTAACACTGTGTAAATGGGTAGAACAGTACTATATATTTGGTTCTCTATCTTTGAGGAGTTTTTTTTTTTAAAGCAATTGGGGTTAAGTAACTTGCCCAAGGTTACATGGCTAGTCATTATTTATGTGTGGGTGCTCATTTTCTGAGGCCGGATTCTATCCTGGGTCATCCCAACTCCGAGGCCAGCGCTCTTACTCACTGTGCCACCTGGCCGCCCCTTAAATGCCATTTTTTTTGCTTTTTTATTTTTTTGGAGGGCAATTGAGGTTAAGTGACTTGCCCAAGGTCACATGGCTAGTTTTTGTGTGTTAAGTGTCTAAGGCCAGATTTGAACTCAGGGCTAGTGACTCCTGACTCCAGGGCTAGTGCTCTATCCACTGTGGCACCTTGCCTTCCCTCTTTGAGGAGTTTAATCTTATTGGGTAATTTATAAGATTGCCTGTAAGTACTAAAATATAAGAGACAGTGTGGTACAGGAGAAAGAAACTGTGCTTCTAGAATCTGAAGCCCTGGGTTTCAATCCTATCCCCACCACCTTGACCTTGGTCAAATCATTTAATTTTCTTGGGCCTCAGTTTTCTCATTAATAAATCAAAAGCATGGGTTTAGATGTCTTTTGAGGTGTCTCTAAATTTATGATCAATCAACAAACATTTATTCAACACCTACTATACACTAGGCTCTAAGCATAAAAAGATAAAAATGAAACAAATAGTCCCTGCCCTGAAGGAGCCTATACTCAGGGGAGACAGCATGAGCATAAGTATATTCAGAATAAACAAATACAAAAACAGGGGGGAGGGGACAGTGGAGGAGAGAATGGGGAGGAAGGTACTAGCAACTGGGAGAAAACAAAGAAAGGTTTCTTATAGAAATTGTCAACTGAATAAAGTTTGAAGGAAACAAAGAATTCTAAGAGGTACAGGTGGGGCAAGAGTGCATTCGAAGCAAGAGAGCCAGCCATCATACAAAAGCAAGGAAACAGATGGGATGTTATATGAGGAACCCCAGGGCCATCTTGGTTACAATATTATGTACAGAAAGGAAAATCATACAGAGCTTAATTTAGTGCCTAGCACATTGTAAGCATTCTATAAATGCTATCTATCTATCTATCTATCTATCTATCTATCTATCTATCTATCAGCAGCAGCAGCAGCAGCAGCAGAAGCACATATTTGTTGAAATAATTCAAATAATTTATTACTCCTTTCTCCTATATACACACTTTGAAAAGGTTATTTAGTTTTCTGCAAAGTTAGTTGTAGTAGTAGTAGTAGTAGTAGTAGTAGTTGTTGTTGTTGTTGCTCCTGCTGTACCCTTCAGGGCTGAGCTATGCTAGTCAGTGACCAGCAGTGACCAAAGACCTAGCAAAACACCATCCAAGAGTAACCCCATGTGACCAACATGTATAATCAATGACAGAGACTACATACCACAAAAACTCCCATGTCCAGCACAGACTCTACATCCTTCAGAGGGTGCACAACATGAGATTAACTGAGAGCAGAGCCAGTAGGAGCAATGTGATAATATAAGCAAAAGGAATTGGTGGTCTGAAGTCCAGATAAGTAGCTCAATAGATAGTACACTGAGCCTGCAGTCAGAAAACTGGCCTCAAATATTTCCTAGCTGTATGACCCTGGGTAAGTCACTTAACCTCTGTTTACCTTACTTTCCTCATCTGTAAAATGAGGACAATAATAGCATGCACCCCCTGGGGTTGTTGTGAGGATCACATAAAATAATAATTGTAAAATGCTTAGTAGACACATAGTTCTGACACAGTAAACATAAATGTTACTATTGTCATTATTACTATTGTGTGACAATTCAAAGGTTAAGTGACTTTCCTGAGGTCACATAGATAGTAAGAAGCAGAGTTGGGATTTCAGCTCTAGGTGGAACAGTATATAGAGCAGCCTCAGACACTTATTAGCTGTGTGACCCTGAGCAAGTCACTTGACCCTGTTGACCTCTGTTTCCTCATCTGTAAAATGAGCTGGAGAAGAAAATGGCAAACCACTTTAATATCTTTACAAATTAAACACTAAAGGGGTGACAAAGATTCAGAACTGAATCTGAAACTGAGCAACCACCTCTGACTTCGAATACAAAATTCCTTCCACTAAGCATACAAGTTTAACCTTTATGTATGAATTCTGGTCATAAGAATATTCCCAACAAATGTACTCCTCTATATCCCTACGTTGGCTACATGTGTTCCTTATATATGTGCTCCTCCTTACCTACATTTATTCTGTTCCACATCTTTTTCTTACTACATTCCATTAAATGTCTTTGAATGAACTATGTCCTCTGGTTGATTGAAGACATTTAAAACATTGATACAAGTTTGTGAGCTGTGCTTTTGAGCAGATGAATTGGGGCTAGCATGTGTGGATAGTGATGCCATTTGAATGGTACTTCCAGGATCATTATTACACTGGCATTTTAGCTCCTTTCTCTGTTCTTCTATATCATTATGTCCCTGGAGCAATGATTTATTATGCTTCATCAGTGGTAGTCTGAAAACAAATTATTTTTCAAAGGAGAACCTTCTGCTCTCAGGAAGTAGCTTCTTCATTAAAGGCTAATGATTAGATTACCAAAGTTGGGAAAATTTAGGAAGTACTTTAAGCTTCAACCATCTCACAGTTGAAAAAAATGAAGGCCAAACTACCATGAAAATAGCTTCATATAGTAGGTCTTCTGTTAAAAGCCAAAGTAAAGTGGATTATTGAGGTAATTATCTGGATACTTCAGGCCAAGAAATCTTTCCCTCAGAATTTTCTGGAAATTCTATTAATGTCCCATTTTATTTTGGTCAAGAAAGTCTATCCATTGCAAGATGGGATCATGAATGAACTAGAAAACACAATGTAAAATATCAATGGATAGTAATATGCTAGTAAATATTTAATAGTCAGCATCCTAGGGAGCAGAAAAAAGTTTCACTGCACATACTTTTAAATTTAATCATTTAATTTAACATTTTCACCATCACTTTCCTAAATGTATAAAAATAGAGAATGCAAGTCTTGATTTGTAATGTTTGCTAATGCCCAAGGTATAAATGCTCACATTGAAAATTTAATAATCAGCTTTCCCAGCCAGTTGGTGTTGGCTCCAAACTTAGGTAAGGATTTAATTTTTACTACAAATCATAAATCAATTCAAAGGACTTCAGAAAGGGACTATGAAGTTACAACCATGCATTCTGACCTCTTTATAGTGACAAACAGAGCGTATTGGCCTCGGTTAATGATACCCCACATTCCCAAGGAGATTCTTACTATAGTTGAATGAATTTTCTTTTTTTGTGTTTTTATTAATTTGTTTGTTTACTTTCAGTTTACAAGATTCAATTCCATAATTCCTTGAGTTTCAAATTTTCTTTCCCTACCTCCCCTCCCCCCATGACAGCATACAATCCAGTAGAGGATCTGCAAATACTTTCACATTAGACATTAGTCAGGTTACTAAGGCAGATTGTACTAGATGAAATGAAAAATGGTAAAGAGGAAATAAAACCAAACAATAAAAAGAAAAAGATCAAGTAGTTTGCTTCAGTCAGGATTCAAATTCAGTTCTTTCTAGTTCTTTCTCTGGATGTAGACATCTCTCTCCAGCATGAGTCTTTTGGGATTGACTTACATCACTCCATTGCTGAGAAGAGTCCAGTCTATCATAGTTGGTCATCACACATATGTTGTGTCTGTGATTGTATACAAATTTCTTCTGGCTCTACTCTTCTCACTCAGCATCAGTTTGTATAAGCCTCTCCAGGTAAATATGAAATCCATCTGCTCCTCGTTTCTTAGAGCATAATAGTATTCCATTACATGCATATACCACAACTTGTTTAGCCATTCCCCAATTGATGGGTACCCCTTTAATTTCCAATTCTTTGCAACCACAAAAAGAGCTGCTATAAATATTTTTGCACATATGGGTCTTCCTCCCACTTCTATGATCTCTTTGGGATATAACCCTAGAAGTGGTATTGCTGGGTAAAAGGGTATGGAATTGTTTATAGCCCTTTGGGCATAATTCTGGCTTGCTCTCCAGAATGGTTGGATAAGTTCACAACTCCACCAGCAATGCATTAGTGTTCCAATTTGCCCACATCCTCCTCAGCATTTGTCATTTTCCTGTTTTGTCATCTTAGTCAATATGACTGTAGAGATGTGGTACCTCAAGAGTTGTTTTGATTTTCATTTCTCTAATCAATAATGATTTAGAACATTTCTTCACATGCTTATAGATATCTTAAATTTCTTCTTTGACCATTTATCAATTGGGGAATGACTTGTCTTCTTATAGATTTGACTCAATTCTCTGTATATTTTAGAAATGAGTCCTTTATCAGAGACATAGGTTGTAAAAATTATTTGCCAATTTCCTACCTCCCTCTTAATCTTGGTTACATTGGCTTTGTTTGTACAGAAGCTTTTCAATTTAATGTAATCAAAATTATCCATTTTGCATTTTATAATGTTCTCTAATTCTTGTTTAGTCATAAGGTCTTTCCCTCTCCACAAATCTGACAGGTAAATGATTCCTGCTTTCCGAGATTGCTTACAGTATCATCCTTTATGCCTAGATCATGCACCCATTTAGACTTGATTTTGATATATGGTGTTAGATAATGGTCTATGCCCAGTTTCTGCCATACTTTATTCCAGTTTTCCCAGCAGTTTTTGTTAACTAGTGCATTCTTATCCCCAAAACTGGGGTCTTTGGGTTGATCAAACAATAGATTACTATACTCATTGATTGCTGAATCTCGTGCACCCAATCTATTCCATTGATCCACTCCTCTATTTATTCCTCAGACAGTACCAAGTGGTTTTGATGACTGCTGCTGTATAATACAGATTAAATTCTGGTATAGCTTGTCCACCTTCCTTAGCATTTCTTTTCATTAATTCCCTTGATATTCTGGACCATTTGTTCTTCCAAATAAATTTTGTTATTATTTTTTTTAGCTCTATAAAGTAGTTTTTTGGTAAATTGATTGGTATGGCACTAAATATATAATTTAGTTTGGATAAAATTGTCATTTTTATTATATTAGCTTGACACAGCCATGAGCAATTAATATTTTTCCAATTAGTTAGATCTGATTTTATTTGTGTGTGAAGTGTTTTGTAGTTGTGATCATACGGGTTCTGGGTTTGTTTTGGCAAGTAGATTCCCAGATATTTTATAATGTCTACAGTAACTTTAAATGGGATTTCTCTTTCTATCTCTTGCCGTTGAATTTCATTAGAGCTATACAGGAATGCCAAGGATTTATGTGGGTTTATTTTATATCCTGAAACTTTGCTAAAGTTATTTATTATTTCAAGTAGTTTTTTACTTGATTCTCTAGGATTCTCTAAGTAGATCATCATATCATCTGCAAAGAGTGAT
Organism: Gymnobelideus leadbeateri; assembly: GCA_011680675.1. Lineage (NCBI taxonomy): Eukaryota > Metazoa > Chordata > Mammalia > Diprotodontia > Petauridae > Gymnobelideus > Gymnobelideus leadbeateri. Next base: position 244,247 of record WOXC01003455.1, read on the forward strand.
AGCTTGGTCTCTTCTTTGCCTAATTTGATTCCTTTGATTTCTTTTTCTTCTCTAATTGTTACTGCTAATGTTTCTAGTACTGAATGAATTTTCTTAAAGGAAAAGTACCTTACTTCAGTATTTTATGTCTTTGGACACCTGACATACAAAATAAACAAATCATTTCTCCTCTGCAGAACAAGGCTGCCCAGAGAAAAGCCTGGACTCTTACAAATAGAAAAAGTCATTACATATGGAGCTCTTTGGCTCATCTGGCCTACAGGGTATTAAGCTCTCTACTGATCTAGTAACAATAGTCTGACAAGGTGAATTTCCTTAGGGGGCAGAATGAACAAGAACATTCCCCTTTAGAAGTTTGCCTAGAAATATTTATGTGCCTAAGAACCCAATGCAAATTTGTTTTCAGTAGCCTGAGGACGGATACTGGAGTTTTTGTTTCTGAAACAAAATTTTCTGATGAAAATCAGGGTGAGTTCATCTCTTTTTATAGGATTATTTGGTGTGCCTTTCCAAAATGATCTAATCTTGCCCTGGAAAATAAAATAAAAGGAGTGCACTGCTTATTACGAATGAGTTCACTAGCCCCACTCCACAGGCATCAAAACTGACGTCCTCACTAAAGACTATAGACTGCTACTGTCCAGCTGTGTACAGGAAACTCCCTGTGACTTCAGTGGGACTTCCCTGTGCAGTACAGAAGCGGGGTTCCATCCAAAGCTTTAATATTTTAAGTATGTCTTCGTTTCCATTACCAATTCCTATTTCCAAGTCAGTACGATCTAATTTCCCAAATTGAGGCCAGGTTCAAACCCAGTAACTCCAGCACGGTCCCAGAATAAATTCCTTGTTGATGATTTTTAAAACTATATTGTGCTGCCATCAAATTTGCATAGATGGGTGAATGTAGAATTGAGAACAGTTCCTAATCTCTCTGTCTCCAGTACCACAACACAAATCCTGCTTTTTAAGGAAAAATCATTAGCCATCTGATAGAATTAATTAATACTGATATCCATAGAAAATAACTGAAAGAAATTGACTTGGGAACACTGTTACAGCTGACCACTGTGTTTAAACTCCTTCAATTACTCAAAGATATTTTCTAGGCATTTTCTAGATCCTCTTCCCCTAAAGTCCTCTTCCCATGTCTTACTTTGGTATGTGGCTAACCTTGTATTCTCCAAAGTTAAATAAGTGGGGCATATGTTTTTGCAGTTCCTACCAAACTAGAGACATTCGGATCTCATGTGAAGTGCAGCCTAAACTATGTTGATTCAGAGGAGTTTATCAAGAGAAAAATGACCACAGTGATTCATAAAAACTCATATGTTAAGGTGTGAAGGAATTGATATCTGTAATAATGGGGGGAGGTACCAACACTGATCAAAATCAATGATCTTTCGAAGAATTTGTGGCATCCTATGACGCTATCAAATGAAAACCACAAATGGGATGATGAATCATTAGTTGAACATAACTGAAAAATGACTGAACTGACTGAAGAAAAAACCCCCCACAAAATATTTTATCTAAGAAATAGGGAATATCATCCCAAGGAGTAATGGGATATATATAAAAAATAGAAAATGAGTGTGTTGCCAAATCTTTGTGAGATGTTCTTGAGTATAAAGCTAGCTCTTGTTGAAAGATAGGTGATATAAAGAAAAGAGAAGATTTAATCCTTCACCTCAAGGATTTTACAATCAAATAGTATACAGAACCTACCAACCCTTCTCCTCTACTATTCCCCTAATGCATGCAGTCATCTTCTTTAAAACCTAATAAAATGTCGACTCATTTAAAAACGCACACAGACACGTGTGTATACATGCACACTACAGTCATGCAAACATATATGCAAACAATAAATGAATACATACATATATATGCATACATTTATAGTGTTTGTAGACATACATGCACATAGCATAACATAAGTCATCACTGTATTAATCTCCGCTATAGTTCACAGCTGTTTTAGTTAAGGACCAATTGGCTTAGAATATCAGACTAACAATGCCGTTTATTATCTCTTGCTAATGACTAACTAGGGAAAATACGAGTTCTGTGTTGAAAGGGTCTTTTCCTCACTTCTTTCCATTCTAAGTATATTTCAGCACTAAATTTGAGCAATGATTGTTTGAAGAGCCAAAAGGATCCTAGGTATTGGTTTTCAATTTTGAAATATGCTTTGTTCTTGAAAAGTCTTTAAATAGTACTTGGGGCTGGCCTACCTCTAAGCTTTCATATGTTAAGACTGTGTTTTTTTATTAAAGGAGGTAGAGCAAAAGCCATGGCTTTTAGTTCTGAATATCTTTCCTTGTCTAGGTTCAGAGCATCCTATGATTTAGAGGTGGAAGGTACCATAGTGGTCACAACACAGAGAAGGATAAGGCCTTAATTGGTTAACTGACTTTCTCAGAGAAAGCAGCAGAGTCTAGAACTATTAACTGCCACAATAATAAAGATTGGGTAACTTTAGGATAGTAATGAACCTCATTTCTTCTTCTATAAGGTGTTGGGTTAGACTGGATGATCTCAAATGGTCTTTCTTTCCAGTTCTAGGATTCTGCACCCAGATCCCAACTTTCATCCTTCTTCTAAGATTTAAGCAATTGAAATAAATAACCAAGTTATAAGTGTTTACATTGTACCAGGTACCATGCTAATTGTTTGTTTGTCAAAGACAGAAAATGAAAGTGTCTGCTCCTAAGGAGCTTACACTCTACCATTCTAATCTAGTATGATGAGTAAATGTCAACTATTTACAAAATGAATATAGCAATCATGGCAATTACAGGCCATTTCGTCCATTTTTGTAAATAATGATTATAATTGACACAGGCATATGATTAGGGAAATTCACAGGCTGAGCAATTCATAAATATGAATATGTTTTCTCTTGGCTTAGCATTTTATGAAATAATAGTTTGAGAAATGAGAAATTTATTTTCCTTTTCTCCTTTAAAACACAGGTTAAAACTTCCCTGGTCCTGTGACATATCCTGATTAACCTTACTTTCCTTGTTCACACCTTAACTCCCATCACTCCTTGTAATAATATTCCCTATTTCTTAGGGAATTTGTGTTTTGTGTTTTTTTTTTCTTCAGTCCAGTCATTTTTCAGTTATGTTCAACTAACTATTCATGAACCCATTTGAGGTTTTCATGGTAAAGATACTGGAGTGGTTTGCCATTGCTTTCCCCAGCTCTTTTACAGATGAGGAAACTAAGGCAAGCAGGGTTAAGTGATTTACATAGCTAGTTACATGTCTGAGGCTAGATTTGAACTCATACAGAGGAGTTTTCCTGACTCCAGGCCCAGCATTCTTTCCACTGCACCACCTATAGTAATTCATTATAAATATCCCATGTTAACTCTACAGCTGTCAGGATTGCTTTATTCACCTGTACGGTCTAAAACTTTAATGAAATCAGCTATCATTGTTCCCATTAGGTATGTGTCAGTCTATTCCCTTGTGGCTCCACTTGCCATCCCTGTAACTTTCAAAATCTGTATATCCATTCCTGGACACATATTCAGCATTTAATGAACATCTGTTCATTCATTCATTCCATATTTCTAAGCACTGGTATTGAATACTCTGAGGGAAAATATATATATATATTTCTGATTCCTTAGAAATTTTTTAAAAAAGGATTTATTTCAGTTAGGACCAACAAGTTTACTACACCAGCTTCTATACATAGATAGGGTCATCTGTAAGAGAAAAGAGGCATGCTGGTTCAGTAAAAAAAAAAATGTACTGAAAGAGAACCTGTGTTTGTATCCTAGTTCTGCTACTTACTGCCTGTACAACCTTGGGCAGATACTTAACCTATGTGAGGCACAATTTCCTCATCTGAAAAATGAAAATGCAGGGCTGGATGAATTCTAAGGCCCTTTTCTGGTCTGTGCTCCTTTGATTCAGCTGGAAATAAAATCAATAATTAACCAGATGTTTGTTGATTTGATATCAAAATTTGGAAACCCCAGAGTATTTGGAATAGTGCTTTTGGCCAATGTTGTGGTCTCAAGATTAGATTTTTAATAGACTGAAAGAGCCATCCACATGACCTATCCATGGAGGAGAGCATCCATTTCTTTTTTTTTTTTTTGACAATGCCATTTTACCAGATCATAATTATAACATGGAGTGTTTTTAGCCAACTGTTCCATATGTTCAGCTGCATGAAGAGGAAATATACGGATAAGCTTAGGGTATTGTGCCATTTTTCCAGTGTTTAGATTTAACATTTTATACATAAATTCCTTGAATCAGAGGTTGAGTAGATGATAGGAAGACTTGAGTAGCAAATGGAAATTGCCAGGCCCTGAATGGCTGTTCTATTCCTTCAAAGATCAGGCCTGTGACCTTGAGTTTTCCTATCTAAGCATCTTCACAGAAGAGTATTTAGTTCTTTAATGAAGACAAGACAATGTTCTTTTTCTCTTTTCTTAACTTTTGAACAATTAGCATTTACCTAAGTCCTTTTGGAGACTGAATCATAGGTCTTTCTGGATTTGATGCAAACCACCAAAGGGCTAACAAATAGTCAACTAATTACCATTATGATCCATAATCTACATTTTAACTTTAAAAAGAAACTGGGAGGGGGTGGTGTGAGAAGATTGATTCAACTGAATGCTTCAGTGACTTCTTTATTGTGCAGCTTTTTGAAGGAGTCATTGTGTGTGCTCAGTGTCCATAGTCTGCTTGAGTAACTCTACATGTCTTGATTCTTTTGTGAGTTTGCCACAGTAGAAAAATAATACCTGAGAAAGCCGTGACATTTTCTGGATGAATGTCTTCCTATATATCTTGATATGATCATTAGGAATACTTGGGTAAATAACATCCATCAGATTATTTGTGCTATTAATTTCTTTTATTTACTGGAATTTGTCCATGAGACTTCAGAAGATGAAACTGGGAAAGAATAAAGATAAAGAAATGTAGAATACCTCAAGTTTCACTTGGCAAAGCAATTCTTGTCTCCTCATTTTTAACAGATGATTCCCCTTTGATGACTTCTCTTAGAACACTTATTTTCATGTGTTTCCCATGACTATGAAGTGACTCATGACCACTGGGATGACACCATTGGCACCAGGTGGTCAAATTCTTAAATAAGGACAGGTTAAGAAGGTTTAAGTTACATGTTTCCAGAGAGAGGGAATAGCTGGAGGGTTTAGCACCTGAGGAAAGCAAGGATGGGTTGATTACAGATCTGCCATCCTTGCTGATTCACAAAGAAGCAATCAGAAATAATCTTTTGATAGACTCTTTGAGGTGTTTCAAGGGTCACCTGGTGCTTGCCTAGAGTAAGAAGATCCCCTCACCCACCTACCCAATAAAGCTGGAGGTCATTCCTTCCCTTTACTCCAAACTGACAGCAAGACTTAAAACTTGTTATTAGATTTATTTATGGAGTGAGATCACCAACTTACACCAGGTCAGTGGCTGACAGAAGCCCCAGGTGTCCAGCTGCAGGCAAGGGTGTAGTCAAACAGCTGAACTGAAACTTGAACAGGCCACACACATCATTAAGCTAAGACTTAGGGTCTGTGAGATTTTCATAATGACCACCGTACCCTTTGGGACCCAAATAATTTGGAACAGAATAGGTGGTAGTTCAGGTCAATGGCAAGCAGTGAGATCATTTGACAAAGATCCCTCTAAGGGTGCTGTTGATATTTCAACATTCAATAGACATGTGTTAAAGGCAATGAAAGATGCTATCAGTAGTTGGCAGATTTTTCTATTTCAACCTGGATGATCTATAAGGTTACTTCCAGTTCCCAAGTGCTATGATTCTGTGATTTTTAAGGAATAATTATCATTCCCCTATTCAATAAAATCTAGTGATTGCTTACAGTCTAAAATAAAATCCAAACTTCTCTAGTTAAGTTTCTAAAGCAACAGAACCTGGCCACAGAGATCTTTCCAAGATGATTGTGCATTACTCATGGATTGTGATCCAGCCAATATGGCCTTCTCTGTTCTTCACACACAACACTCCATCTCCCAGCTCTGTGTCATCATACTGCCTATTCCCCAACTTGGAGTGCACTCCCCCTCATCTCTACTTCATTATAATTCTTCTTTCTCAAGTTATACCTTTTACATGAAGCCTGTCCTGATTTCTTCAAATTCTAGTGCCCATCCCACCAAGTAGCTAATATTTATTGATGTTTACAATGTTATATAGTGGACATCACTATGGACTTGAAAACATGAAAGAATATTAATTTATTGATTTTTAATTTTTCCACAAATACTCTGAGTAGGTCTCTTATTACAAGTAAGTGGGGAAGACATTTTAAAAAGGATAATACTGAGCTTTCCCAAGACAATAGAGAGGTATACAGATTTGGAAAACACACTTCAGTTCAACTGATCAGGACAGACAGGGGCGTACTAGGTCGAGGTCCAGAGAACCAATTGTTAAATTTTCAGGGTGATCAGCCTTCATACATTGGCAAACACTACAAAATAAGGGCTTGACTTATGGTTTTGTTGATGGTCTAGAAGTAAGAAAGTGATGGAGAGAATGTTAGTAATGAAGATTAAACTTAAAAGTAAGTGATGTACACATTTTTCCCAGAGAACTGGTTATTAAATATATATCAACACAACCCTGAGAACAATAAATGTTAAACTGCATTGAGGGAGTTTAATTAAGTTGTAGTATCAATCAAAGGTGTAAACTGGGCTTCACAAGTTCTTAATCAATTTGGGAAAAGGGAAATACTTGGATCCTTGGATGAAATCATAAAATATGATGTAAAAAATGTCTTCTGCTTGGTTGAAGAGAATGAGTTGTGACCTTTGGGGCTTTAGGTATTATATAAATATTTAAATAGCATGCTAGTTTGGAGTCCATTATTGGGCTCCAATAGTTGGAGCCCAACTGAGTATTAGAATCTAAGATACTGAGAATTACTCAAAGAAAGAAGAAGTCACTCTTTTCCTACCACCCCAAAGTCAAAAGATGACCTTAGGAAATTTGACAGGTCAGAAGATATGGGCTTCCCACTGGCATTATTAGTAGTATCCCCAGAATAACAGATGATGATTATGGCATCTGGATCAAGACCTAAGGACACAATAGACAAAGAGAGGACAGGTAACTTCAGGACTCTACAAGAGAATTGACTGATGGAGACCACAGAGGCTTATAAATACACTGAAGGAGGAACTTCAAGAGGAGGACACAAGGGAGAAAAAGAATTCCACTAAAAAAGAGCTAGCTATCAGTTACCCTTTTAACCCTTGTGTTCTCTAAATTTGTGTGTGCAAGAAGAACGTATGTCCCATATTTTGGGGGGGTGATGGCGGACCAGGGTGTATGCAACAATTGTTTTTATTCTATCACATCAGTAAATGTCCCTTTATACACACACACACACACACACACACACACACACACACATATGTACCCACCTACATATTCATTTATACACATACAATGAAAATGCATAGTAATTTTAGGAGGAGGAAGACCCTAGAAGTTAAATGGTTTATAAAAGAAGGCTTCTTGTAGAAGGTGGTATTATTTGTCCTGACTTTTTAAGGAAACTAATGTAACTGTGACTCACCTCTCTATGGTATGATCTCAGCAGCTTTCTAACAGATCATTGCTACCGCTAGGATTAGAGTGCTACCAAACACAAACATTTGGCCATGTGCCTATCTACATATGAAGAGATCTACACTACACTAGGTCATATCTGTTCTGTGTCCAATGCATAGTAATTAGTTTGGAATACTCCATAAAACAAACCTTACTCAGAGGGCAAGTCTTATCCTTCCCCTCACCATATGTATCTATATCTATGCCTATATCTATATCGATATCGATATCTATATGACTACAAAAGGCAAGGACGTTTAAGTTACTTTTTCCTGATGACCTTGAAAATAAATTACAGAGTGAGTAGAAATTAATTTTTTCTCAGTTAAGAGTTAAACATGAGAATAATTTTCTAAGAATATTGATCCTAAATGCCATAAAAATATCAATTTTTTCTAATTAAAACAACACACTTTTATCTCTATCTCTGTTGTCATTGGGTTGGGAATATACAAAAATATGACTGCAGTTCATACACTCAAAACTTTTCATGTGACAAAGAATCTCATGAAATCCATAATAAGAAGTAATAGGAAAGAGAGGTGAAACATTCAATCTCTGTCATACCCATTATCTTTGGTATTCATCAACCCCAAGGAATCTACTGCCACCTGGTGGCAGCGTAACTTGATTCTATAATTTATTATTATTATTTTTTTTGCTCTGGACCTCAGGGTCAAGGCTTATTTTCATGACTGTTTTACATCAGATCATTCAAGGACCTTTTAGAATATAGGCACAAGGTGTTTCCTTAAAAAATGATCAAAAGCTACGTGAGCTACATATTATTTACTTTGGCCTAATGCACACATATTTTCCCTGTTTAGAAAAATAACATTTTCAACAAATGTGTTTCCCTTTGAAGTTAAAAAAAAAAGGTTCATTTAGGAATTTTGGGTAAATGTCTGTATCATAATTTTAATTACAAAAACTTGTTTACCATACATTCTATCTCACTTGGAGAGGACAACTTGTTCAGAATCATATCAAGTCAATTTTTTTGTTTTCCTCCCTTAAAATTATTTTTTTAATGTTTTATGAAGGCTAAAAAACAAATCCTAGTGTTATAAGTGAAAGTTGCATTATGATTCTGGCTTGGCATCAGGAAGACCTGGATTCAAATTCTACCTCAATCCATACTAACTGTAACCCTATGCAAATCAATTAACCTCTCTCAAAGTCAAGTTCTTCATAACTGGTCATGAAGACTGAAGGAAAAAATGTATGTAAACCACTCTCCAACCTTCATTTGTTTTGCAAACACCATCTATTTTAATTGTTGCAATCCTGAATGAAACAAAAATGTCAATTACATTAAGGATCCTTTAGAAGCAGAAAGCAAACTTATTTCTCAGCAAGTTTTACATTGTACTTTTCTGAATATTATTGTAAAATGTAATATAGTATCAGTGAATTCAACTGGAGGCACACACATTTTTGTTGTTGAAAATAAAAATAAAATTGATTTTTGTCACCTTAGTTTTCCCTTATAACTTTCCATTTCTGTTCCTTTCTCCATCCAGAAAGCTGTCCCTTGTGAATTTAAAATGAGAAAACAAAAGCATTTCCACCAAACTAACCAACAAATTAATCAAGTCCAAAAGTATATTCTATGCTTGATACTTCCCACTTTTGTCAAAAAGGGAGGTATATATTTATATCTCTTCTTTGGGACCAAGCTAAGTAATTATGATTATGCAGAATTGTTTCCAATTGTTGATTGTTATTTTCACTAATATTGTTGTAATAATTTTATATGTTCTTTTCCTGGTTCTACTTACTCAATGTTGCATCATTTTGTATAAATCTCCTCATATCTCTATGATTTTTGAGTTTATCAATTCTCACAATACAGTATATACCATAGTCATTTGTTTAGTCATTCTCCAACTCATAGGTAACTATTTTGTTCCCAGTTTTTTGCTACTACCAAAGTTGTGATATAGATATAAACATGTACATACATACACACATGTGTGTTATGTATACACATAATAATGTGCATATGTCTGTGTGTGCATATGTATGTATGTTTGTATAATCTTTATTTGGTCTTTTGGGGTGGTGAGATATCTGAGTCAATTAATAATGGTCAGTTTAGTTACTATCTTGGTATAATTCCAAAGTATTCTCCAGAAAGGTTGGACCAATTCATAAATATTCTTATGAAGATCTTTATAAAGATTTTTACTAAACTCTTCATAAAGATTTTAAAAATATTTAATATAGTTGAATATGAGCTATGCAAAGGAAAAGTATTGCTTCCAATCCATCAACATTCAGTATAGAAGGTGAATCATTTAAAGGATTAGTGATTCCCTAAAACATAGAACCATTTTCAACATTTATTAGGAAGAAAAATATTATTATCAGTCTTGGTATTGAAGATTTTAGAGTGGGAAGGAACATTAATGACATTTCTAAGCCAGCCCTTTCATTTTACAGATAAGGACATGAGCCCCAGAGAAGTAAAAAGAATTATTCAATATTCAAATATGTGATATATGGAAGAAACAAAATTTAAACCCAGCACCTATGATTTGTGTTTGTTCCTGTACATGTGTGTGAGAAAAGAAAATTTGAATTATTCATATAGATCATTAATGCCCTATTCATTTCTAATATTCATTTTAATTATTCATAATGGTGGAACCTTGACTCCTTAAATCTCTGTATAGCTCAATTTTCCTATGACTGGGCATCATAACTCTGTTTAAACACTTATTTAATATTATGTGCAAGGGACTGTGAAATCATGTAAATAGTACGTCCTTCCCAATAGGGCTTTCCTGAAGTTTTGTCTGGTCCAATTAGTAGGTTATTCTTTGGGTCCACCTTTAGGAGGTGATTGAATAAACAATAGCAGTGTCCTAAAAAAATATAATAATTCACCTTCCACAAAGGACCAAATTCCCTCTCTGGCCAGAACTGACCCAGAAACAGTTCAGTCATTCATATAGACAAGAAGAAATCTGGTCTTGCAGGTTATTAAAATTACCAACTAAGTGATGGATCAGACCTTCATGAGCACATGCTTTTCACAATAGCTAGCTTAGCTCTTCTGTTTTAGTCTCCAGATTGTTCTCTGCCAGGGGATATTTCAATGATCCTAGCACCAGAAACTCCAGATTACATCCTTATATGGCATTCGACTCCAAATTCATTAAATAAACGTTACACCCTTGCACATGTGTTGGCTGCCTGTGAAGCATGGAGCTTCACAACATTTAAAGGTGGGACAGAGAGCCCGCTCTGCAAGGTGCATTGGAACACACATAAACCACTTGGATAATATTGGCTCGGGCGTTTTATAGGAAAATCACTGAGGATCAAGGCAGCTGTAAGTCCATCCTGTGATTTCTGTGGTCTGAGGCTTGGCAACTTTTCTTTGCAGAATGCAATTTTATGACTTTTATCCATCTATATTTCTACCAAGGAATGGGCTTGGCTGGCGTTTTTAAATTTTTTTTTTTTATGTTCTTTCCCCAGAACAAATGAATGCACCTATGTTTGAATGCATTGTGTAAGCAATGACCCTGCCTGTTCTCAGCTTCCTTCTTCCATCTGTGATTGCCATAGATATATCTCTGTGGTGTGGAGTTAGGGCCAAGAGTTACGTAAATTGGAGAAGATGAGTGATGGGAGTGAGGCCTGTTCTTAAAATAAAGTCTAAAGAAAAAGGGAGACTGAGGATGATCTATCTTTTACCCCAATGGCGACCTGTAAGGGAGAGGAGTATTGTGTTGGGAAGTTATTTGATTACACAAAGCTTATCAAGCAAAGCTGAGGCCATTTTGGGTACCACATTTCATAAAGAGTAGATCCAAAGTAAATATGCAGAACAGCTGTGGGGCAGGAGGCCTCCTGTGAAAATTATTTTCATGTGTGTGGCTTTTTAATGAATTTCCATCAATCTTTCCATGGTTTTTTTGGTCCACGTTAGTACTGACTATAACTATTTTTTCCGGAAATTTAAGGGAGGAGACTATCTATCAAGGAACATCTCTATTATGGTCCTTTTTTTTTTTTTTTTTGGTTTTGGGGATTTGGTTTGAGGCCTGCCACATATTGACTTGATGTTCTTAATATGTGGCAGAAGCCATGCATGGGATTTAATGAGAAAAAATTCTTCTTTTTTTTTCTTCTCTCACTTCTTGGCTTTGCGTATTTATAGCTCACAGGGCAGTTCTTGCTTCTCCCACCCACAATTCCACTCCTTTGAAACACACATGCAGAAAGAAGGAGAGGGAGGTGAAGAGAGGTGAGGTAAGCATTGACCTATTTCACCCTGTCTTCATTTGGTATGGTGAACAGAAAGCTATTTCATTGGGACTTGTTACAATACTTCCCTGCATCCTATACCCCAGTCTGAATCAACATAAGCTGAGCTCTCCTTTTGTCTGACTCATTTAAGTTTGGCATAAATCAGGTTTTCAGTAATGATAGACTAAAAGCCCTATAAAGGGAAATGTCCTGGAGTCAAAACCCCTAGTTCATTGGGAAGAGAGCAAGAACAAGAGAGAGGGGGGAATACAAAACACAACTTGTGTTCTCATCATTTTTAAAGGAATTATCACATTTTCAAATTTCTGTGCCTGATCTTATTAAAGTCTAATCCCAGTGGGTCATACAGAACAGTACACAGCACAATCTGGGAAAAGAGAAGCAAGTCAGGTGCTATATGCTGAAAGTCTGCTTCACCTTTTTTTCTGGAGGGTGAGAAGGTAAGAACTCTAAACTCAAAGCAAGTTGTAATAGGATTTTGGCAAACATCCCATACTATAAACTCTGTCCATAGGCAACCATCATTTCATGCCAAAATTGCTTAGCTGAGAATGACTCGAACTAAATTTTAAAAGTGGATGTTTGGCAATGGCTCAGCCAACATTATTTTTATCTTTTTTTGAAAAATATCATACTAAAGGATACAGAAATAGCTCACTTTGCTCTTCTGTTAAAGGAAATCAATGGTTCCTATTTATTACTTTACTGTTTTTTTCTGAAGCTCTCTGAGTGTTCACACTTTTGCCAATATGTGGACAGAATGATAGAGGAATGAAACCACTTGCACTTCAGCTAAGGAATGACAGAACACTACCGATGCAAGAGGTGACAGGCTAACATTTGTTAGAAGAGCTTTTGTTATCATTAAGGGTTAATTTGGTGTCTCTTCTAAAGCAACAGGGAATCCCAGGCATATAAAGGTCAATAAGGGTCAGTGCTGATGATATAATTTGCTGAACCAGTCTTCTAACACTCTTCAAAAAAACCAAACAAATGAGGGAGTTAGATTAGCATGATAATTTGCATCTCATTTGAATAAATCTCCCTATCTAGTCCATGAGTTCAAAGTCCCCAGTACCTATTCTGCAAAGTAAAAAATAAATGAATTAATTATTACTGCCCGTTACCATTGGATCCAAACCCTAAATTATGGGCATGACACAGCTGGATATACATAAACACTGTTTAACCACATCCAAGAATAGGAAAGACCGGAACATAGCTCTAAATGTATGTTCCTTAGCCCCTGCTGTTGTCAAACAGATAGTAAGCTAAAGTCTTTCCCAAAGAAGATCAGGTAATTCCTCAGATGTTAAGTTATTATCCGATTACCTGTGTTGGACAGCCTCTGCTGCTACCTAGATTTACTCTAAAAGCAGATAAGAAATATTTTTGGTCTAATTCCAACTAAAAGTAGACTTTCTCCTCCCTTAGCCAGAAGAAGAACAGTTTCTGGAGTTTTAGTCTCTTTGCAACCCAAAAGACTGGCAGTTTCACAATATGGAACCAATACCTCTCAGTTGGACAAATGGAAATTTTTAAGCTCCAATAGCTGACCCATCAGCAAAAATGATCAAGCCTCACAGTTTCTTCCACTGAAAAAGAATTTCACATTTCATCCTTTCGTCTACATTCTGCTTGTCTCTACCCCAATACAGGCCCTGATTTTCTCAAGTTTCTAAATAGTCTTTTAGCTAGTCTTCCTGACTTACATCCCTCTTTGAGAAGTAGCATTAGTGTATGGATAGTGTGACCTTAGACAAGCCAATTAATGTCTGTTTGCCTCAGTTTCTTCATGTTAAAATAAGTGGGGTGAACTCAATGGAGTTTAAGGCCCCTTCAGGCTCTAATCTATGATCTTTCCATTCCTTTTTAAATACTCAGGACACTGCTTAAAATATTCCTGAGCTCAAGAATCTACAATCATTTCCTGTTCCATCACATTCAAACTTTTGGACTAGTTTTTAGGGTCCTTTACAACCTGCTTCTTGCTATTTCTCTGACCTTTCTTCCCACTACTCATCAGTACAAAATCTCTATTCCATCAAGGTAGGTCAATTCACCATGTTCTGGATGATATTTTTGTCCCATTTATTTTGCTCATGGTATTTCTAGTCTTATTTCTCTCAATATAAATCCTGATCATCATTTCAGATTTACCTCAAACTGATCATACAAGTGGGAAAATGGCCTGTATATATTAAAAATATTAATAGTAGGGGGCGGAGCCAAGTAGAAACAGCTCATCCAAGCCACTCTGCCCCCAGATTCCCTCCAAACTATGTAAAAGAGGACTCTGAACAACTTCTGGAGCCCCAGCACCCACAGAATGACACAGAGAAGCTAACCTCCCGCTGAGGACAGCCCAGCAGCCCTGCAGGAAGGACCAGCGCAGCACTCTGGGAGAGCAGGGAGCCAAGCCCAGGTCCCCGAGAGCCGAGGTTTTAGCCCCAGGGCGGCAGGGCCAGCAGCCGGCTGGAGGAACCCCAGAACACCAGCAGCTGTGGCGATTCCAGAATTATCAACGTAGACATGCCTAGGACAAAGTGAGAGGTTAGTGCCCTATGGACTTTGGGACCAGTATTTGGGGAATGCGTCAGCTTCCTCCCCTGGGGGCTAGAAGCCACTGAGGAGACACGCCATTTTGTAGTTTTCAGAGGCAGCTCCAGCTCCTGGCCTGCGAACTGTAGGGAGATCCAGTGATCAGTCTTGGGGGGTAATTGTTCTTGCTTTAACCTCCCTCGATCTGGATTGTGATCTGGGGTGGAGGTCATGGGTGGATTTCCAGCTTCCAGAAACGGAAGCTGTCCCCCACACATTCGGGATGAAAATTCCTCTATCTGGCCTTAAAGCCATAGTGTGGCAACAAGCCCAAAAGTCAAGCAATTAAGTGGCAACATGCCAAGGCAAAGGAAACAGAAAAATGCAACCCTAGACTCCTATTTTGGGGGCATAGAGCGGGAAAAGGACTGTGAGGTCAGAAGTCCTGCTCCAAAAGCCCCAGGGGAAAACATGAGTGGGTTGCAGGCCATAGAGGACCTTAAGAAGGACTTTAAAAATCAAATAAGAGAAGTGGAGGAAAAATTGGAAAGAGAAATGAGAAGGATGCAGGAAAAGTACGAAATGAGGCTCAACAGCCTGACTGAGGAAAACAACACCTTAAAAAATAGACTAACTCTCTTTCCTGTCTCTCAAGATGGCAGACCAAAAGCCACCCAAGGAAAAGAAGGTCAAAAAGGAAAAAAAAAGAGAAAAAAAAGGAAGATGTAGCTGAAAAGGCCAAAAAGTCTCGAAAGCATTGCAGTCGGAACCCCGTCCTGGCCCGAGGGATGGGTAGATACTCCAGGTCTGCCATGTATTCCCGGAGAACCATGTACAAGCAGAAATATGCTGCCCCCAAAACCCGGATTGAAAGGAAGAAGAAAGACAAAGTGCCTGCTAGTATCTCAAAGCCTGTTGGTGGTGATAAGAATGGAGGAACTCGAGTGGTAAAGATTTGCAATATGCCTAGGTATTATCCTACTGAGGATGTGCCTAGAAAGCTGCTAAGTCATGGCAAAAAGCCCTTTAGCCAGCATGTGAGGAGACTTCAAGCTAGCATCAAGCCTGGTACGGTTCTGATCATGCTCACTGGCCACCACAGGGGCAAGCGTGTGGTTTTCCTAAAGCAACTGGCTAGTGGCTTCTGGTGACTGGACCTCTGACCATCAACTGTATTCCTCTGAGAAGGGCCCATCAGAAATTTGTCATTGCCACTTCTACCTGAGTTAACCTTTCAGGTGTGAAAATTCCAAATCATCTTACTGATGCTTACTTCAAGAAGAAGAGGCTCCGTAAACCTAGACACCAAGAAGGAGATATTTTTGACACAGAAAAAGAGAAATACGAGATTACAGAGCAGCGCAAGGCTGATCAGAAAACAGTAGACTCTCAGATCCTACCCCAAATCAAGAAAATTCCTCAGCTCCGTGGCTACCTGCGTTCTGTCTTCTCTCTCTCCAATGGAGTTTATCCTCAAAAACTGGTGTTTTAAATGCCTTGCAGAGAACACTTATTAAAATATTTGCAATAGTTAAAAAAATAGACTAACTCAAATGGCAAAGGAGGCCCAAAAGGGCAATGAGGAGAAGAATGCCTTAAAAAGTCGAATTTTCCAGATGGAAAAAGAATCTCAAAAGTTCACTGAGGAGATTCATTCCTTCAGAGTTAGGCTGGAGCAAATGGAAGCTAATTACTTTATGAGAAATCAAGAGGCTGTTAAGCAGATCCAAACAAATGAAAGATTAGAAGGCAATGTGAAATATCTCATGGGAAAAACCCCTGACCTGGAAAATAGATACAGGAGAGACAATTTAAAAATTATTGGACTACCTGAAAGCCATGATCAAAGAAAGAACCTAGAAATCACCCTTCAAGAAATTCTTAAGGAAAATTGCCCTGATGTTTTAGATCCAGAGGACAAAATAGAGGTTGAAAGAATCCACCGATCACCTCCTGAAAAAGATCCCAAAAAGAAAACTCCCAGGAATATTATAGCCAGGTTCCAGAATCCCCAGATCAAGGAGAAAATACTACAAGCAGCCAGGAAGAAACAATTTCAATATTGTGGAAACACAATCAGAATAGCCCAGGACCTGGCAGCTTCTACACTGAGGGATCGAAGGGCATGGAATATGATATTCCAGAGGGCAAAAGAGCTGGGAATGAACCCAAGGGTCACCTACCCAGCAAAACTGAGTATTTTGTTTCAGGGGAAAATATGGTCATTCAGTGGAATAGAGGACTTTCAAGCATTCTTGAGGAAAAAACCAGAATTGAATAGAAAATTTGACATCCAGACACAAGAAGCAAGAGGTGCCTGAGAAGGTAATCAGGGAAAAGAAATCAAAAGGAACTTATCAAAGTTGAACTATTTACATTCCTCTTGAAAAACAATAACTGTGACTAAGGAAACCTTTCTCAGTATGAGAATAATGGAACAAGGGTGTGTGGTCATATGAATACATATGTGAATGTGTGTGTATATGGTTATAGTTATATAAGGATAGAGGGCATAGGTTGAATTTGTTGGGAAGGGAGGATAGTTAAGGGGTGAAATTATGAGGTGAGAGAGGAAAGTGGCAAGAGGAGATGGGGAGAGACAGGGTAGGGTAAACTATCTCATGTAGAAGAAGCAAGGGGAAGTGGTTGCAAGGGAGGGGGAGAATAGGAAGGAAAATGGCAAAACCACATTCTCCATTGAATTTGGTTCAGGGAGAGAATGATATACATACTAAATGGGATATCTCAACCTGCAGCAGAATAGGGGGAAGGGGGATGAGAGGAGGGACAATGGATGGGAGGGCATCTTTGAGGGGAGGGGAGGTTGAAAGTACCCACTATAGAAGAGGGACAGGATCATGTTGGGAATGGACCAGGTGGGGGGTGGGATGAGTGGGAGGGAATTATAAGCAGCCTTGTACAATATATCTACTATGATAATGTTTTGCATAGCTAGACATGTACAACATATACTGAATTACTTATCTCCCCAGAGGGAATGGATGACAAGGGAGGAAAGAAATGGATCTGAAATTCAAGGTCTTAAGATTAAATGTTTCAAATATATGTATATATATATTTATAGTAGCTCTTTTTATGGTGGCAAAGAATTGGAAATCAAGGGAATGCCCATCAATTGGATATTGGCTAAACAAGTTGTAGTATATGAATGTAATGGAATACTACTGTGATATAAGAAATGAGGAGCATGGGGGTGGCTAGGTGGCACAGTGAACAGAACACTGGCCCTGGAATCAGGAGGACCTGAGTTCAAATCCGACCTCAGATACTTAAAACAAAAAACTAGCTGTGTGACCCTGGGCAAGTCACTTAACCCCAATTGCCCTCCAAAAGAAAAAGCAAAAAAAAAAAATAAATGAGGAGCAGATGGACTTCATAATAACTTGGAGAGACTTATATAAACTGATGCTGAGTGAGAGGAGCAGAACCAGGAGAACATTGTACACAATTATCATATCTGTGATGACTGACTTTGATAGACTGGGCTCTTCTCAGCAATGCAAGGTTATAAGACAGCTCCAAAAGACTCATGATAAAAAAGGCTTTTCACATCCAGGGAAAGATTTATGGAGTCTGAATGCAGATTGAAGCAAACTACTTGCTCTCTTTTTTTGTTTTGCTTTGTTCCTTCTTTCTTGTTGTTCATTCCATTAGTTATGATCCTTCTTTACCACCTGAATAGGGTTTAATGTGAAGGTATTAGTAGAATCTATATCAGATTATATGCTGCCATAGGTAGGGAAGGGGGAGTAGAGGAAGTGGGAGAAAATTTGGAATTTAAGGGATTGTGGAACTGAATGTTGTAAACTAAAGTAAATAATTTTTTTTTAAAAAAAGGATTTTCCATGGGGCGGCTAGGTGGCGCAGTGAGTAAGAGCACCGGCCTCGGAGTTTGGATGACCCGAGATCATATCCGGCCTCAGAAAATGAGCACCCACGCATAAATAATGACTAGCCCTGTAACCTTAAGCAAGTTACTTAACCCCAATTGCTTTAAAAAAAAAAAAAGGATTTTCCTCAAACTGCACCTCTTCCTTCTGGCCTTCCTTGTGCCTTTCTACCAGGGTAGTATATAATGATATGGATCTTTACTGGACTGAGACACAGTAGCATTATCTGTTGGTGACCACTTAATTGTCCTCTAATTGACTTATATATGATTTGCTATTTTTGCATCCTTAAAAAGATAAAAGTTCCCATGAAGGCTTCATATTCCCCTTATGAAGCACTTGTCCATGGCTGATGACAATAATAGCTAATATTTATATAGTGATTTAAAGTTTATAGAGGGCTTTGCATATGATATTTCATTTGATCCGTACAACAGCCCTGTGAGATAGACAATATTTTCCTCATTTACAGGTGAAGAAATTGAGGCAAAAAGAGTGTAAGTGACTTGCACAGGATTGCACAGTTAACAGATGTCTACAAGAGGATTCAAACCCATGTCTTCCTGACTCCAAACCCAGTTCTTTATCTGCTATGCTGCCTAGCTGCCTCCTAACAAATACTTATGAAATGTTTAATGATTGAGAAATGGCATGCATAGAAAAGGTTATGTGAAGAAATGTATACTTATATATATATATATATATATTTAAAATTCATTAATAATGATTTAAAAACTCACTAATAATATATAACCCTATGACCTTAAATTCTCTTGAGTTTCAATGTGCTTATGTGTAAGAATGCTTACAAGAACACATTACTATCATTTTCATGGGATTAATAAGAGAAAAGCACTTTTAAAATGATAAAGTTCTATATAAACATGATTTATTATTATTATTAATTATTTCTTCCAGGCTCTTCCAAGTTAAACGAATAAGGAAGCATATGCACTAATAATCAAGAAGCTACTATATTACTGGAGGGGAACCCAAAAAAAGGAGATCTCAAAGAAGGAAGGTGACCAATTTCCTATTAAAAGATAAAGTATTATATAATAGATAATGTTATTGTAAAAACAACACTGGGTGCTGAGTAAAGAAAGGCAAGGAATTCTGCAAAATATGGGCAAGTGACCTACATTGATCTTGGAAAAATCATAGAATGTATTATTTTTTTTAAAGCAATTGGGGTTAAGTAACTTGCCCAAGGTTACACGGCCAGTTATTTTTGTGTGGGTGTTAAGTATCTGAGGCCAGAACCCATCTGGGGTCCTCCTGACTCTGGGGCTAACGCTCTTACTCACTGCGCCACCTAGCTGCCCTGTGGAATGGATTATTAAAGAGATTATTAGTCAATATCTGGGAAAGGAAACAATGATAACAAAGAGTCAGCATAGCTTCATCAAGAACAGGTAATGCCAAACTAACTTAATCTCCTTTTTTAATGGGGTTCCTAAACTGGTAGGTCAAGGGAATGCTATGGGTATATTTGCCTAAATTTAAAGGAATTAGCAAAGCATTTGTTAAACTCTCCTATTTTATTCTTATGGAAATATGTGTTAGACAATGACTATTTATTCAGAAACATAATGCTTTTCTAGACCTGTAAGTATCTCAGACTTAACATCTCCAAACCCTGCCCCCCCCAAAACCAAAAAGTAGCCCTCTTCCTGACTTTCACATCTTCCTAATTTCTACAGTTACCTGATCAGAGATCTTGGAATTATTTTCAACTCTTTCCTTTCTCTATCCTTCCCCCGTAACTCATCAGTTGACAAGGCTTGGAAATTCTATCTCCGCATCATTTTTAACATACCCTTCTCATCACTCAATTGACCACCACCTTCACCTTAATTCAGGCACTCAGCACCTGTTGCTTGTTACTGAATTATGCTCCTAATTTGTCCCCTTACTTCCAGTTGTTTCCCCTTCTTCGTTATATTCTCCACAAATTGTAAAAGTATTGTTATTACTAAAGCACAAATCTAACCATTTCATTCCACTGCTCAAAAAACTTCAATACCTCCCACTTGCCTATTTCTTCTCTGGAAGTAATAATGCTTCACAATTTGGATTCAGACTTTAATTATACATTACTCCTCTTGATGCACCCTACTGTCCAGCAAAATTGATCTACTTGCTGTTCCTCACATACAATATTACATCTCTGGTCTCTATATCTTTGCACTCTAGCTTCCTTTCCACTTCTTTGAATTCCTTGCTTTCTTCAAAGGTTAGGTCAAATAACAACATTCCACATGAGGGCTTTTCTGAAGACCCCACCCCTAGATGCTAGTGCATTATATTTCATTTTTCTATTCTATATTTTCTTATGTTTACACATATTTTATCCATTTATAGAAGGTGAGTTCCTTGAGGACAATACATGTTTATATATTTGTTTTTGTATCCCTAGTGCAAGGCACTTAATACATGTTTATTGATTGATTGTTTGACTAAATGAGACATATAAGTAGTGTAATGGATAAGAGTACTATAGCTGAAGTTAAGAAGACCTGAGTGAATGGGGTGGCTAGGTGGCACAGTGAGTAGAGCACCGGCCCTGGAGTCAGAAGAAACTGAGTTCGCCTCAGACACTTAACACACACAAACAAAAACCAAGCCATGTGACCTTGGGCAAGTTACTTAACCCCAACTGCCTTCCAAAAAGCAAAAAAAAAAAAAGAAGAAGACCTGAGTGAAAATCCTACCTCAGAAACTTACTAGCTATGTAACCCTAGGCAATGATCTCCTTAGCTTCTATTTCTTCATCCGCATAATGGGAGTAATAGTAGCACCTACCTCACAGGTTGTTGTGAGGAGCTAATGAGATAACATATGTATAACCCTTTGTAAAACTTAAAGTACTATATAGTGTAATGTTTGTATGTCCACATATTTGAGTCAACTAGGTGGCAAAATGGATAAAATGGATAAAGTAAGATGCCTGGAGTCAGGAAGACTCATACACCACTAAGTTCAAATCTGGCCTCAGACATTTACTAGCTTTGTGAACCTGGGCAAGTCACTTACCTTTGTTTACCTCAGTTCCCTCATCTGTAAAATAAGCTAGAGAAGGAAATGAAAAACCATTCTAGTATCTTTGTCAGGAAAACCCCGAATGGGGTCATGAAGAGCTAGACACAACTGAAATGACTGAATGATAACAAATGTTATCATATGCATACATACATACCATATATGCATATAGAATATGCACATATACATATGCATATATACATACCATATATGCATATAGACATACCATATATGCCTATATATACACATACACATACGTGTATATGCATGTATATATATACATATACATGTATGTTGTGTGTGTGTAAAATAAAATGATTGTTAGATTGACTCAAAGAATATTTAGTACTGTCTAGATGTCTATGACCTTGGAAAGGGGTTTCTAATGTAGTGTCCTATGGATCTGATATGCCCTATTTTACATTTTTATTAATGGATTGGGTAAAGATATAGATGATATGTTTACCACATTTACAAAGAATAGTTAATATGTTAGAGTACAGAGAAAGAATTCAGAAAGATCATACTTGACAGGTCAACATCTGGGATTCAACCTCATAAGATGTAATTAAATAAGAATTCATATAAAGAATTGGACTTTGGTTCAAAAATTCAATGTGACAAGCCTAAGATGAAGAAAGTGTGGAAAAACTGAAGGTCCAATTAAAAAACAGAAGGGGTTGGGCTTAGCAGTTTACAAATTCAATATGCCTATGTGACTTGAGACTGCATTAAGAGAGGCATGAGATTTAGGACTAAGGAAGTGACAGGGTCACTGCACCTGGCATATTGTGCTGGATTCTGGGCACCATGGTGTAGGAGGGACATCAGTAAGCAATAAGCAGAAATTCCAGAGGCAGTGAAGATCCTAGAAATCTTCTCATATGCTCAGTTAATGGTACAAAGTATGTTTTGCTTGGAGCAGAAGACAGATCGGTCATCAAACATTTGAAAGAACAAGGTGGAAGAGAAGAAACACATTCTCCTCTGCTTCTAATGGTAGAACTAAGAACAGTAGACTTTGCAAAGAAGCAGATTGAAATTTGATACAAGGAAAACCTCCCTGTAAATTAGAAGCTTCATAAAGTAGAAGGTGCTGCTTTAAGAAGTAGTTGATTCACATTCAGTGGAGATCTTTAAGTAAAAGCTAGGTGACTACTCATCAGGTACATTGCAGAAGGAATCCTTGTTTAGATAGGGTTTGGACTACATGCCCCTTGAGTTCTCTTCCTTTTCTTATAGTGTATGGTTTTGTGTCAGGACAGAACTGGGTTCAGATCATACCTTAATCATCACATGCATGACTTTGGCAAATAACTTCATTAGTATCTCAAATGGTTATGAAGACCAAATTAGGAAATACAGCAAAACCTTTACATGATCTATAAATATCAGTTTCCCTTTCTGAAATGTTTGTTTGAAGTCTAGAAATTAAGCATATTCCACTAATAGGACATCATTCCAGTAAAATTCATATGACTTTTCTCAAATACACAGGGGATGATCATCCAACCATAGAGTTGTAAGGGTCCTTGGAAAGTCATTTAACTAATTTTGCTTGTGTATAAAAAGGACTACACTTAACCATCCCCAGTAAGACACCTGGGACTTAGTGCTGGCACCCAAGGAGAGACAGCTGTTATCCTGATGAGAAATAGCTGGTAGGACTATTTCAATAACAGGAAGCTTGAAACCAAATCGATGGTTTACCAAATTTATATTTCTTAAGCAACCGCACATCTGGTATTTTGCCTTAGTGTCCAGATTTTCCTGTCTGAATCTAACAAGGAGTTTGTGGAGAGCAGCAGAGATTCCTTTGCTTCCAGAAAACCCACACTCATCATTTGTGTTGGTCATTGAAGGACAGGCTGAAAAAGACCATAACTGACAAACCCATCTTCCAGAAATTAACCTAAAACCCAGCCTGGATTCTGGAGAGCATTGTAGAAATGACTAAAATATAGGATTTTCCTTTAATAAATAATTTAAAATAAAGTTTAAAATGCACAATATTTTCATAATTAAATTCCATCATTTATGACCTTTGTTCCTAATAACCAATGAAGTAGGCAGAGCAGATTTTTTTAGTAACTTCATTTACAGATGGGTAAATAGAGACACAGAGAGTTTAAACATCATCCACAAGGCCATATGGCCAACTGGAAGCCAATTCAGGTGGAGAATCCAGTGCTCTTTTAGCAACTTTCCTCCATCTTGACAATTTCAATCTTGCAGACTCTGGTAGGGGACAAGGATCTACCCAGACATCTAGTCCACCCCTTCTTATAACTAGAACTAAAGGGTCTAGACAAGCAGCAGTCCTATCCTAACATTTGCTTTTCTTGGTTCCTAAAACATATCAGTGAAAATTGTGTTTGACCCTTTGTCTGGGTCTGAATCCATTAATTGTTTATTTATTTGAATGTCACATTGTGAGGTTTTCATCAGTCAAGTATACTTGTCCCATATGGTCACACTCTAAAATTTGTCTATTTGGTTATTACTAGATTCCCAACATACATTTCAAATAGAGTCAAAGGGTCACTGAAATGCATGGTTAACATTAAAAAGTTTTGAGGAAACAATTAATTAAATGGAATTTCTTGGCAAAGCTCTCTGCTCTGCTGAAGGATATGCAGGAGCACGCCTAGGTGAATAAGCATGTTCCAAGTAGACAGGAGCTCCCTTACAATTTAATGCTTAATTAGAAAGGCTGTAATTAAGATATATACAACATGTCTAGTGCTTTGAAATACATGAATTTGGGAAGAAAAGTCTGCAAGCATTCCAAGTTTGAAAATACATCGTCACTGATGATGGCATTTCCAAGACATGAATTATTGTAGAATCTCAGAACAGAATGATCTTAGAGGCTATCTAGTTGAATCTGTACCTAAACTAAAAATCCTTTCTGCAACACACATGAGAAGAGTTCATCCAGCCTCCACTTTAAAGACCTCCAATGACAATGAACTCAGTATCTCATTCAGAAGCTCACTCCATGATGGATAGCTTTAATCCACTTTCTTGTAACTCCACAGAATCACAGAGTTGAATGGGAACTCACATATCATCTAATCCAGTCTTAGCCTGAACAAGAACACTTTCTACCACACAGCTTATGAATGGACATCCAGCCTTTCCTTCAAGCCCTCTAGTAATAGAGACTTATTTCCTAAGGTAGCAATTCCATTTTGGAACAACTCTTAGAGTTGGGAAGTTCTTCCTTATATTGACTTTAATTATCTGTCTGAAATTACTTCTAATTCTTCCTTCTGGGAGTCAGCAGAACAAGTCTAACCTTCTTCCTCATTACAATCATTAAAATATTTGAAGATAGCTACTGAGTTCCCAATAAGTTTTTTTTTCCTTTTTTCCACACTAAAATCCCCAGTTGCTTCAGCTCATACTTATATAGTTAGATCTTGATGACCTTCATAATTTTTCTTGTCTTCCTTGGATGTGAGCTAATCAATCCATGTTTTTTTTCTCAAAATGTGGTGCCAAAATTGACCACAATACTAAAGATGTGGTCTCACCAGAACAGTCTTCAGCAAACTATTGCCTCCCTTTGTCTATGCATTATTCCTGTCTTAGTCACATTAGTTTTGCTGGCTAATACATCATACTTTTGACTCATCTTGAGTTGTAAAACCCTGAGATAATTATATATATATATATATATATATATATATATATATATATATATATATATATATATATAAACTACTCTTTAGACACAACTCACCCATCTTATACTTGTGAATTTTATTTTTAACCCAAATATAAGACTTTGCACTATCTTTGTTCAGTGTCATTGTATTAGATCTGCCTAATGTTCAAGTCTGTTTCTATTATCCAACACTTATTCTACCTTTCTATGAGTTTCCACTCACTGGTTCAGTTCCCAGACTTGTGAGCAATAGAAAAGGAAAATAATTTCCTTCCACTTGAAAACCATTCAGCTATTTGGTGAAAGTTATAATGTGTTTCCTAAGATCTTCACTTCCCTAGGCCAAACTGTCTCAGCTCCCACTTCCTTTATCTAATCCTTGGATGACACAGTATATAGTTAGCTAGAAAGGAAAGGAAAGAAATTATTTCTAAATTGAGAGCTAACATTTTCAGGGCAGGGGAAGTTTGAATTGCTATCTGCAGAAATCTACAATTACAAAATTCAGCATAGGAATGAACATGAAATAGAAATATTGCAATTAATTAGTGACACAAATGGATACTCTCCAAAGAAGTAATTATGTTTGTTTTTCAGGATACCAACTTTATAGATCACAGCACCATACTTTTCAAACTAAAAAGGACCTTAGCATTCTTTCTATACTCTAAATTCATAGATGAGAAAACTGAGGCCCAGAGAAATTAAGTTATTTACTCAAGGTTACATAAATACTAAGCAACAGAAGTGACACTTGAACCTAGGCCCTCTTGACTCCATGGATAGTTGATATGCATACATATATCTATGTGTCTATGTATGTATACCCTGTCATCTTAGAGATTAAGGTAATAAAATCTTTTGATCAAATTCTTTCCTAAGAGATTTATGTGCATCTCTTAGTAAATGCCCTGGTAATGCAAATATTAATGGTTCACATTTGAAACAGTATGTGTCTGGAGTTAGACTTGGATGCTCCAGGCAAGCATTTCATTCATATAAGTGGCATCTTCTTAACTGTCATAATTTTGTGTTTGTGACATATACTGCCTAAATAGCCTTTGAAAGTCTCGTATAATTATGCAACGTATACTCTTCAGTAATTATGTTATAACTGAGTTTTGGCTCTTCCTTTAAAATATGTATGGATACATAATTGATAATGCATTACTAACATTAGCTAAGAAATTAGATATAAGACCTCATTGTTACCTATATACAAAATGTGTATTCTAGCCTCAGACATATGGTTTGTGTAGTTAACCCTGATGCCTGAAAAATAGCAAAGATGAAAAGTCAATAAATTTTAGTGTTTAATTATGTATTATAAACAAATCAGAGAATATTGAGTTGGTAAACTAAGTCAAAAATTGTCACGATGTTGCCATAGTCTTCTTTTCCTAATCTAGCATATTAATTAGCACAAAAGTAGTTTAAAATTGGGAGTATGTTAAAAGAGAGTGACTTAAGCAGTGAAAAGAACCAGTTTCAATAAGTATGTCTAGAAGCCTTATAGGTAGACTCAGAAGGTTTTGAGTCTTGAAGATTCCCCTTTAACCAAATCAATTCGTTTCAATCCACATTTATTTACTATTTGAAATAAGATTTTTTTCATTTTAATATAACTTTTCTTTCCTATGTGTTCCAGTCTTATAATAAAAAAGAAGCAAAGTTAAGCAAAACTAACCAATGTATATAAAAAAGTTGAAGTTATATTGAATGTTCCACAACCTTGTTAGCACACCTTTCAATGAACCAGAATGGAAATGTATTTTCATATCTCTTCTTTAGAGTCAAGATTTACATAATAATTTTCTAGCATTCACCTTCAACTTTTGATTGTTGTACATTGTTATACTTATTGTGCATATTTCATGATTTTACCTGCTTTAACTTTCAGGAGTTGAACAAATTTATTTAAAAACAACAACAACACAACAACAATAACAACAACAAAAACTTTCTATTTGTAAGGCATTGTAGATGCCAAGATATAAAACTGTCTTGTCCTCTACTCTAAAGGGTGTGGAAGTAGGAATTACATGCACACAAAAAGTTAATCAATGGATTTCTCTATTTTCAGATCACTTTCTTGTTCTTATGTCTGTGTAATTTTTCTTTAATGATTTTTAAAATATAATATCTAGCTTCTTTTAGTCATGAATTTCAGATAATACCTATGATTGTTATGTGAGTTTTCCAAGAAACATACTTGAAACACAAGACCCACACAGAGTTAATATGTTGGTTAGGAGCAAAATCTATTATGCCTTAGCTGAACAGGCAATTATAAAAATAGACTTACTTAAAAGAGATGGAGAAGAAAATTATACCTTACCAAAAATAACAAATAATATGAATTTATTATCATATACATACCCAACATAGCTTCTAGATACATGGAGAAAAAATTAAGTTAATTACAAGAAAAAGTGGAGAACAAATCCATAATAATGGGCTATTCAGATTGCTTCATCAGGACTATATAAATCTAAAACCCCCAAAATAAGAAAGTAGTTATAGACCTGTGCAGAATTTTAGGAAAATTATACTAGGTATTAGACCCTGGGCAATTACTTAATGGAAACAGAGAGGAATAAACATATTGTTCAGTTATAACTGACATTGTTCATATCTTGGGAAACAAAAGTCTTATAAATCAATACCCCCAAACACATCCTTATTTCATCACAGTATATAAAATTATATTTAAAATATAACTGGAAAAGTATTAAAATCACTTGGAGATAGAAATCAATACTAAAGAATTGTTGGGCCAAAGGACAAATTATAGTAATTATGGAAATTTTGAATAAAGATAATAAAAAGATTGAGATAAAATCCCCCAAATTTGTAGCATTCAGCCAAATAAATTATTAGGGTAAGGGGGAAATTGCTTTGGAAAAATAAACATATCAACCCCTAACTAGCATGATTAAAAAGAGAAGGAAAACTGAATTAGTATCCAAATTGAAAAAAAAGGAGAATTTACAATAAAGAATGAAAAAAATAAAAGATGTTATTGGAAATTATTTTGCCCAACTATATGCCAAGAAAAGCCAACCTAAACTTGATGAATAGATAAAAAATATAAAATAATCAAATAAACAGAACAAACAAAAAAGAGAATTTAAAAATATGCTTTCAGAGAAAGAAATTAAGCAAGTCATAAATGAACTTCCAGAAAAAAAATCAGTGTCCTATGGATTCACAAGTGAATTCTATTAAACATTCAAAGAATTATAAATAGCAGTGTTATATAAATTGTTTGCAAAAAGAGAAGAGATCATATCCAACTGCTTCTAAAACTCGAATATAGTCTTGATCCATAAATTAAGGAATTTTTTTTAAATTAAAGACAAATATACATAATATCATAAAGTTTGTACATTATGGTCAGATTGTATTTATACCTGGAAGGCAAAATTGGTTTAGTTTTAGTGACATATGTATGTTTGTGTTTGTATGTATACATACATATGTATATGTATGTGTATAGATGTTTATGTACACACACATATATATACACACAAGCTATAAACTTAACCATATTTGCAACAAAATCAACAAATATATAATTCTATCTATAGATGCAAAAGAAGATTTTGACAAAATAAAATGTCCATTTCTTTTAAAAAACATTTGAAAATATGGGAATAAATGAAGCTTTCTTTAAAATGCTATCTAAAATTACAACTAATACTAATTAGTTATAAGGGAGATAAGCTAGAATTCATTCCAATGAATTCAGAAGTGAAACAATTCTATCCATTGTCACTACTGTTTGACATAGTACTACAAACGCTCTTTAGCAGTAAGACAAGAAAAATAAATTGAGAAAATAAACATAGGTAAAAAGAAACAAAACCATTACTCATCGCAGGTGATATGATAATGTACTTAAAAATCTAAAGAATCAAATTAAATTAATTGAAACAATGAATAACTTTAGTAAACTTACAAAATACAAATCCTAAAAAGTCATTACTATTTCTATATATCAAAAAACCCTCAACAATATAAGAAATAGTAATAGAAGTTCCACTTAAAATTGCTACAGAATGTATAAAATACTCGAGACATTACTTTCCAAGATTTACTATATACAGAGAGAGAGAGAGAAAGAGAGAGAGAGAGAGAGAGAGAGAGAGAGAGAGAGAGAGAGAGAGAGAGAGAGAGAGAGAAATACAACTGTGGGAGAAAAAAGAACTGTTTACAGAAATAAATATCTATATGGTTAGGAAACGATAATAGCTATCATGGAAAAGACAAGCCAATTTAACAAAAATGACGTTACAAAAATTAATTTACTTAGTCAATCTCATATGAGTCAAATTACCAAAGGAATCTTATACAGAACAAGAAAAAAAATCATATGGAAGGAGACAAATGGTAAACAATCTCTAGAGAAATAATCAAATAAGTAGGAATTAAGGAGACCTAGCTCACAATGCTAGATCTCAAACTATACTACAAAGCAATTATTATTAATACAACCTGGTGTTGGTTAAGAAATAGAGAGATCGAGGCGGCTAGGTGGTGCAGTAAGTAGAGGGTGGCCCCGGAGTCAAAAGGACCTGAATTCGGATCCAGCCTCAGACACTTAATGCACACACAAACAAAAACCTAGCTGTGTGACCTTGGACAAGTTACTTAACCCCAATTGCCCTCCAAAAAGCCAAAAAAAAAAAAAAAAGAAGAAGAAGAAAAGAAAGAAAGAAAGAGAGAGATCAGTTGAATAAAACACAAAATAACCTAATACTACAGTAGGCACAAAAATCCCAAATACTGGGATAAAGATGCACCATTTGACAAAAATTGCTAGGACAATTGGATCGCAGTATGGGAGAAATTGGATTTGAAACACTACATCATACTTTATACAATGTTAATCTATAATTCATTATTTCAGAAGACCAATTATGGAAACATACTATTAAAGCTAGGTGGTTGATTTGGAATATAGAATGACATATATTTTTGTGTACCACCATAAGGGGAAATTATTTTACCTGACTATGAATAGTCATTAAAGTAATTTTGTTTTCTTTTTCTATGGGGGTGTGGTATATCACCAAAGCAAATTCATGGCACCAAAGGCAACTATGACTATGACAGCATAGCTCTGAATTGCAAAATGTAACAGACACTCCATATAGAAGACAGAAGTAAAACATTTATTCAGATGCCAGAAAGTCAAATTTCAACAGCAGAAAGCCAGAACCTAACACCAGAAAACTGAATCCATCATAGCAACAAAGAAGTTAATACCCCTTATCACTGCAGGAAGCAACACTATCCCAAAGCCTTACCCCTTCTTGGCCCTTCCCACAAACAAACACTCACAAGCCTAGTTGTCTCCTTGCCTGAATCCTCTCTCTCCCTCCAAACTAACTGTTCTGACTAATTTCCTGCTCCAGCCCTTCCTGTTCCACTTGTTCAGCAAATTCCTCCCACTACAGGCTCCATATGATTACATTTGGCCTATTAAGGGGCAGGGAAAATCTTCAAATTCCCATTACTATTACAAGGGGTGGGGAGTAGGAGAGAAAATAGACTCCTGTTATTTATTTTTAATAGAGAAGGGGTAGTGCTATAGATACAAAATGTTGCATGAACTTCTGATGAGATCACTATATTATTAGTATTTATTACTTTTACTTAACTGTTTTACATTGCTACAAGAGACCTCTCACAAACTTGAAATAATCTGTAAATATATGCAATACAAAGATGAAACATATAAATATAATTGAAAACAACAACAAAAAGGATGATATGAGGTTAAATTGAGAATGGTTAAAGTGAGATAAGGAGAAAGTACTCTAGAAAAATTTAAGGAGGGAAATATCACTTTAAATTGGGATGGGGGAATCTTAAGAAAAGAAATCTGAATTGCTACCTAATCTGCAAATATCCATTATGTGCTTTACTAGCTCAATCTTTTCAACTCTTAGAGGTGGGAAGAAAGCAAGTGAAAGAAGAGAAAGAAGAGAGAGGAGAAGAGAGGGGAGCAAAGGAGAGAAAGGGAAAAAAGAGGAGAGCAAAGGAGAGAAAGGGAAAAAAGAGGAGAAAAGAAATTCTTCTCTTTTCATAAGGGTGTGTATATGCTTATGTATCACTTTACACTATCCCACTCCCCAAAAAAATCACAAGCAATTTTTGAAATCATACAAATTTAACCCAGACTTTGCATCTTTCGAGGTTCAATAGAAGCTACCTTAGTATTAACTCCTTAATTCTCCTCCTTTTTATTTGAAATAGCTTTCCTTTTAGCATGGCTACTAAAGAGGATTGGATAATTTAGTTATTTATTAACAAAACTATTATTAGTCTTTCCAAATCAAAGTTCTTTAATTCAGATCAAACAACTCATTGTGAATACAGAATTCATAGGGCAATGCTAATCCCCTTATCCTCATATTTGTCTTTAAGTAGACATTTAAGATGTATATTGATCCCTGTGATTGCTTCCCTCTTATAAATTTCTATGTAAATCCTTTCCACAGGCACAAATTAGCAACTGTGCTCTAATTTTTGGTCTTAGGGAGAGTTCCTAGAGTGTTGAGAAGTTAAGTGTTTTGCCCATAGTCACACAGCCAGCATATATCAAAAGCAGAAATTGAACACATGGTTATCTGACCATCAAGCCAGCCAGCCCTCTGAACAAAACCAAACACACAAACATACAAGCGTATGTGTGAATATATATATATATATATATATATATATATATATATATATATATATCTGTATATATAACAAAACCAAACACACAAACATACAAGCGTATGTGTGAATATATATATATATATCTGTATATATATATATATATATATATATATATATATATATACAGATTTTATTTCCAGAATTAATTTTTAAGTGTTCTTTCTGCATAAGATTGCTTCAAGGAGCCATGGTTTTGTGGATATACCAATAACCTGGCAGATGGTCTTTGAAAACTATGGCAGTTGAAAATTTTGCTAACCTGTAGCCAAACCTGATGCTAAGCTTCTCTGAACTGATTATCAAGTGACAGATATGATGCCCAGTGACAGAACTATATTCTCTCTTTAATTTTTTTTCATTTATTGTAGTTTTCAACATTCATTTCCACAAGATTTTGAGTTACAAAATTTCTCCCCACCTCTCCCCTATCCTCTACTCCAAGATGGCAAGCATACTGATTACCCCTTCCCCCAGTCTTCCCTCTCTTCTATCCCCCCTCTCTCCCCTTACCCCCTTTCTTGTGGGGTAAGATGGGTTTCTATACTCCATTGCCTGTATATATTATTTCCCTGTTGCATGTAGAAACAATTTTTAACATTTGTTTCTAAAATTTTAAGTTCCAGATCCTCTCCCTTGTTCCCTCCTCATCCACCCCCATAGAAAAGACAAGCAATTCAATATAGGTTATACATGTGTAGTTAGGCAAAACATTTCCATAGTAGTCATATTGTGAAAGACTAATTATATTTCCCTCTAGTCTATCCTGCCCCCCATTTATTCTTTTTTTCTCCTTTGATCCTGTCCCTTTTCAAAAGTGTTTGCTTCTGATTATCCCCTTTCACAACCTTCCCTCCCTTCTATCCTCTTGCCTTCTTATACTCTCCCCCCTTATTTTCCTGTAAGATAATACCCAAATGAGTGTGTATGTTATACCCTCCTTAAGCCAAATCCAATGAAAGTAAGGTTGACTCATTCTCTCTCACCTCCCTGTTCTTCCCCTCCATTGTAACAGCTTTCTTTTGACTTTTTTATGTGAGATTATTTACCCTATTCCATCTCTCCCTTTCTCCTTCTCACAATATATCCCTCTCTCACCTCTTAATATTATTTTAAAAATATCATCCCTTCATATTCAATTCATCCTGTGCTCTCTGTCTATGTATACATACACACACAAACAAATAAATACATATATATTCCCTTCAACTATCCTAATACTGAAAAAATCTCCTGATTTACAAATGTCTTTCCATGCAGGAATACAAACAGATCAACTTTAGTAAATTCCTTATTATTTCTCTTTCTTGTTTACCTTTTCATGCTTCTCTTGATTCTTATATTTGAAAGCGAAATTTTTTTCTTCAGCTCTGGTCTTTTCGTCAAGAATGCTTGAAAGTCCTCTATTTCATTGAATATCCATATTTTCCCCTGAAGTATTATATTCAGTTTTGCTGGATAGGTGATTCTTGCTTTAATCCTAGCTCCTCTGACCTCCTGATTATCATATTCCAAGTCCTTTGATCCCTTAATATAGAAGCTGCTAGATCTTGTGTTAATCCTGATTGTGATTCCATAATACCTGAATTGTTTCTTCCTAACTGCTTGTAATATTTTCTCCTTAACCTGGGAACTATTGAATTTGGCTATAAAATTCATAGTTTTCTCTTGGGGACCTTTGCCATTTGAATTAGTCTATTTTTTTTTCTTTTTGGAGGGCAATTGGGGTTAAGTAACTTGCCCAAGGTCACACGGCTAGGTTTTTGTTTGTGTGTGCGTTAAGTGTCTGAGGCCGGATCTGAACTCAGGTCCTTCTGACTCCAGGGTCAACGCTCTACTCACTGCGCCACCTAGCCTCCCCCATGAATTAGTCTATTTTTAAGGTGTTGTTTTCTTCAGTATTTTTTGGGTCTCCTTTAGCAAGCTGTTGACTCATTTTTCATAATTTTCTTGCATCACTCTCATTTCTCTTCCCAATTTTTCCTCTCCTTCTCTTACTTGATTTTCAAAATCCTTCTTGAACTCCTCCATGGCCTGTGAGCGATTCATATTTTTCTTGGAGGCTTTTAATGCAAGAATTTTGACTTTGTTGTCTCCTTCTCGTTCTATGTTTTGATCTTCTTTGTCAGCAAAGAATGGATCCATGGTCTGATTTCACTTCTTCTGCTTGCTCATTTGAGCAGCCAATTCTTTGACTTTTGAGTTCTTTAGCATGGTAGAATTCTGCTTCCAGAGTAGAAAGTGGCATCTCAAATTTCTGGGACTTTGTACAACTGTTGTCAGAGCTACTTCCAGGCATCTGCCTCAGAAATGTGAGGAGGATTCCCTCTCACATCCAGCATAAGCTCTGCCATACCAGCCAGCACTCCTTCTCACCCCAGCACTGTCACCCAGGACTAAGACCCATGTCCAAGCAGGGCAAAGCAAAAGAATCCTGTCTCAGCATCAGCAAAGAGATTCCTGAAATTGCCCTCCATTCAGCACTTGGTCAACCCATCATCCATGGACCTGTAGCTCTGGAAGCAACCGCTACTACCCTGGGGTCAAGAGCTAGACCATATTCTTCTCTCACCCTGGTCCAACAGAATTTCCCCACTCACCTTTTACTTTCTCTTTGGTGTTTATGGGTTGAGATGTCTGGAAATTACCAAAGCTGTCAGTGATTCAGTCCCCTGAGGTCTGCTCTGGCCAGTCTGTGCTACAGGTCTGTGCCTGTGGCCCACACAGGCCTGTGCTCCACTCCCAGCCCAGTGTAATATACCTTTCCTTTGGGCTTGCCAGGCTGACTTTAGCTGGAGGTGCATTTCACTCTGTCATTTTGTGGGTTCTGTAGCTCTGAAATTTATTTAATCATTTTTACAGGTATTTGCGGTGGTGGGGGCACAAGCTCAAGCAAGTTTCTACTTTTATTCTGCTATCTTGGCTCCACCCCCCAACAGGACTATATTCAAAATATTTCGAGTTTGATAGGGACAGGTTAGAATTTCACTCTGTTGGCATAGTCTTCAAGAACCCAAAGTCACCCCCTTGCCCCAATAAAACATAAGAGTAGAATTTTCATGGAGAATTCATTAGACATTTTATACATAAAAATTCCATCAGAGTTTCAAATACAAATTTATGATATCTAATCAACTATTCAGGGACTAGTATAAAGTTATAGCCTGGGGTCTATCAGGATTAAAACAGGCTTATCATAATTCTGTTAGACTTCATTCTTTGGACCACTTTATTGCCTTTCAATTTAATATCTTTCTAACAATGATAAATTATTTCATCATCCAAAATCCAGAATGCTGACTGTTTCCTTGAGTAATTGATCATAATGTTAAAGAATGAACAGACAGTGACAGAGAGAGAGAGAGAGAGAGAGAGAGAGAGAGAGAGAGAGAGAGAGAATCTGACTGAGCTTCAGTTATCCTGCAGCAGATCACTGAGGTTAAACCTAATGAAAAACATATCCCAGGAATTGGTGAGCACTAATCGGTTAACTTCATTTATATAAATAATCCAAAGTGCACACAAGCTTCACTGAGAAATATAAAAAACATCAGCATTCAGTAATTGACACTAGAAAGTTGAGTTTAAAGAAACTGAGTTAGGCAGGGAGTGAGTGAGTACTGTAATCAAATAAGTCGTGAATTGGTAACATGGCATTTCTCCCTCCATGCAGAAGTGATGCTAAGTAATAAACCTAGAACCATTATTATCAGGCTTTATGGTTGCTAGCTTGAAAAAAATTCTCCATGGAACTACTATGAGAACACTTCTGCTGATGCTTCCTCTCAGGATCTTGCCAAGGCTATGTTTCTTCTCACTGAACATTTAAATTAATGGACAGGAGTGAATCTATATTCTGCCTCTTTGGCCTCACAAAGTTGGCTTTTCACAATTAATTTCAGCAACTGCCAATCTTCAACACAAATTCTTAGAGGACTATAGAGAAAGATATACCATGCAATTCAAGGCAATGATGGAAGCCTAGGAGTCACTGGAGGATTCCAAGTTGTTAATAAGGAGAAAACGGGGCGGCTAGGTGGCGCAGTGAATAGAGTGCCGGCCCTGGAGTCAGAAGGACCTGAGTTCAGAGCCGGCCTCTGACACTTAATGCACACAAACAAAAACCTAGCCCTGTAACCTTGGGCAAGTTACTTAACCCCAATTGCCCTAAAGGGGCGGCTAGGTGGCGCAGTGAGTAAGAGCGTTAGCCTCGGAGTTGGGATGACCCGAGATCAAATCCGGCCTCAGAAAATGAGCACCCACACATAAATAATGACTAGCCGTGTAACCTTGAGCAAGTTACTTAACCCCAATTGCTTAAAAATAAAAAATAAGGAGAAAACAACTTCCCTGTTTGGTGACACAAGACATGTTTGTTTTTGATACTTTGCAAGATCCAATCATAACAACTCAGACTACTTCTACTGCTACTGCCATGATAATGAAGACAATCACAACTCCTGCTGCTAAAACCACTAACATTAATTATGATGACAGTGAGGATTATATAAATATTATTACTACACATGGATATAGCCCTGAAAAGTTTGCAAAATGTTTTACATAACATTAGTAATCAACCTCAGCTTAATTAAACAAAAAATTATAAAGCACCAACGATGGAGAAGACCCAGGGGATACCATGACAAAAATGAAAAATATCTTCCTCCAGAGACTAAACATTCCCCTGGGGTGCTTATGTGCTCTTTCACAAACATAATGCTTTTCAAGCTCCCTAAAAGTTTTTCCCCAAAATCCCTACCTGCTCTCAGCTAGATTTGATAAACTATTTCAACTCTTAAGGTGGAATGTTTGTTTCCTCCTTAAGTATATAAATAGGGTAAGCTGCTAGCCTGATATAAATGACTGATAAGGCTTAATGCAATATACTGCCCAGAGATATTTATGTTTTATCAGGGAACCATACTTTAATGTGAAGGGATGATTCCTATTGATAGAGTTTTAGGCTTAATTTAATAACATTTGGAGGAAATATTTTAGTCAAGTCAACAAGCATTTATTAAACACCTACTATGCATCAAGCACTGTCCTAAGTACTAGAGATAATAATAACAAAAAATAAAATGTTCTTAAGGAGATCACAGTTGAATGTGGGAGGGTATATGCAAATAACTATATATGAATAAGGTATATACAGTATAAACTGGAGATAATCTTAAATTTCGGGACAGGGGTGACTTTGTTGGCAAACTATAAATAATACCACATAGGATAATGATGACACTGTCCATCTGCCTGCAAAGCCAGCAATGCACATATGCACATACATGCATATTTATATAAGTTTCAAAGATTTCAAAGAAAATTTGCTGGGAAAACATTGAAATATACCTTTTGTTGACTAAAGGAAAAAGCCCTTTAGAAACTTCCTTATGTACCCAGGAATCAGAATATTTGAGCCAGAAGGGACCTTACAGATAGGATAGTCCTTACAGTTAAGGAAATTGAGCCACAGAGACATGAGGAATTTTATTCAAGGTCTCCTTACCAAAGTTCCTTTCACTACTTCAGGAGGCAGATTATAGAACCACATCCTTTAAATAATCTGGGAAAAGAAAGAAACAATTTCAATTAGAAGTAGTCTACCTTTTAGAATACAGTTTTAATGGTTGTTGAAGATGAACAAAATGATGTCACTATATTGGGGACAAGGTACAATTTGTGTGACTGTAGCTGATTAGGCCAATATGAGCTCAAAAAGCTCTACCACAGTTTGGGCACAAATAGTCCATGTGAACCTTTGGAGTGGAGGTGTCTATAAATTTGGACATCTCACATTTCTTTTGAGCTACTGCAATTTTCCTCTGGCTCATAGAGTACAGCACTTTCTTTGATGTGGGCATGCCATGCTGGTAGTTCTGTGCCAGCATCTCCCATGTCTCACAGTTGATTCCAAAGTCCTTCAGAAAGACCTTGAGTGGCCTTGTATTGTTCCTTCTTACCTCCATGTGAATGCTTGCCTTGTGTGAGTTAGCTGTAAAATACTCTTTTGAGCAAGGTATATTTGACTTTCAAACAATGTGGCCAGCTTATTGGAGTTACCCTCTCTACAGTAAAATTTTAATACTTGGCAGTTCAGTTTGAGAAAGGACCTCATTTTCTGGTACCCTAGGTAATCTTCAGAGTCTTTCTAAGACAATTCAAATGGAAACAATCCAGTTATATGGCATGATTCTTGTATACTGTTCAGGTTTCACAGGCATACAACAATGAGGTCAGCACCGAGGCTCTGTAGACCTGTAGTTTGGTAGGCAATCTCTCCCACACATTCCTTTGGAGCCTCTCAAACACTGAGCTGGCTCTGCCAATGTATGCATCAACCTCATCATCTATATGTACATCCCTGGAAAGTATATTGCCAAGGGAAGTGAACTTATTCACAGTATTCAGAATTTCTCCATTTGCTGTAATCAATGGTTCTGTGTATAGCTGGTACAGTGCTGGCTGGTGGAGAATCTCTGTTTTCTTGGTATTAATTGTTGGGCCAAAATTAGTACAAGCAGCAGAGAATCGATCCAAACTTTTGTATCTAAACCTCAGAGCCTGAATTGAGTGCACAATAATCTGCAAACAAAATGTCACACAACAACTTTCCCTCCACTTTAGGCTTGTCTTATAACTTTTTCAAGTTAAATAATTTATTATAAGTGTGGTACCTGACCTTGAGGCCATTTTTGTCCCCACTGAAGGCATCAAGTGATTTTGCTGAAAACATCATGTTAAAAAGCATGGGAGCAAAGATATATCCCTGCTTCCCACCATTAATGACTGGGAGAGCTTGAGAGCATCATCCATTTATCTAGAACGTGTACAAGCATGCTGTCTTGAAACTGATGTACAATAATGATGAACTTCTCTGGGCAACCAGATTTTGCCATGGATTTCCACAAGTCCTCACAACTGACATTATCAAAGACCATAGTCAGATAAATGAATGTTATGTACAGACTTCTGTTCTGCTGTGCCTGGAGGACAATCAAACTCTACATACCCTTTGATCCAGCAATATAACTACTAGGTCTATATCCCAGAGATCATAAAAAAGGGAAAAGTACTTCCATGCGCAAAAATATTTATAGCAGCTATTTTTGTGGTGGCAAATAATTGGAAACTGAGGTAATGCTCATCAATTGCGGAATGACTGAACAAGTTGCAGTATATGAATGTAATGGAATACTAACATGATATAAGAAATGATGAGCAGGCAGATTTCAGAAAAACCTAGAAAGACTTACATGAACTGATGCTGAGTGAACAGAATGAGAACACTGTACATAGTAATGGCAATATTATGCAATCTTCAGATATGATTGACTTAGCTCTTCTCAGCAATGCAGTGATACAAGACAATTCCAAAAATTCATGACAGAGAATGCTATCCATATCCAGAGAAAGAATTATGGAGTCTGAATGCAGATCAAAGCATATTCTTTTCACTTTTTGTGACTTTTCCCTTTTGTTCTGTTTCTTCTTTCACAAGATGACTAATGTGGAAATGTGTTTACATGGTTGCACATGTATGACCTATGTGAGATTGCTTGCTGTCTTGGGGAAAGGGAATGGGTGGGAAAGAGGGAGAAAAATTTGGAACTTAAAATCTTATTAAACATGAATGTTGAAAACTGTCTTTACATGTCATTGGAAAAAATAAAATACTATTTTAAAAAACCTCTGTTCTTCTTCTAGCATTTCTCCTGGAGTTGTCAGGTGGCAAAGACTCTATCAACCATTCTTTAGTCCTTTGTGAAGCCCCACTGGCTCTTAGATGCTTGACCATCTTCCAGTAACAAATAAATTTAATAAATACCAAAAAATTATATTTAACATTTATTAAATGCCTACTAAATATAAGAAAAAGTGCTATGTACTCAGGATATAAAGATAAAAAGGAAATGCCCTTGCCTTCAAGGAGTTTACAATCTACTAAAGAATTAAATGTTACAACAATATGTATAGTGTCTGAACTGTCGTAATAGCCTTCAAGTTATTCTCTACAGCCACACAAGTCTCTCCCTCCTCCAAGAATATTCTCTATTCATATATAAAAGTGACCTTACTAAAACATGGGACTGACTATGCCACTTCAGTAGTTCCTTATTATGACTATGATCACAGATAAAATCTGTTTGGCTTTTGTATCCCTTCATAATCTGGCTTTCTTCCAACCTTTCCAGCTTTCTTACACCTTACTTAAGCCCACATAACTCTGATCTAGTAACACTAGCCTCCTTTTCCTTGTACAAGATACTCCATCACACAATTCAAGGCATTTTCCACTGGTTTCCCCCATGCCTGGATTGCTCTCCCTCCTCATCTCTGACTGTAGTATTTCTGGGTTCCTTTAAATCCCAGCTAAAATCCCACCTTCTTCAAAAAACCTTTCCCAATCTTCCTTAATACATGTTATTATTCCTTAATACTTTAATTGCTTGATAGCCTCTACTTTGACCTGTATCTAGCTATCTTAGATGTACAAAATTGTTTGCATATTGTCACTCTATTGGACTGTGAACTTCCTGAGGTCAAGGGCTAGTTTTACCTTTCTTTGTATCCTCAGTACTTAATGTAGGTCCTAGCATATAGTAGACGCTTAGTAAATTATTGTTGACATAGTAAATAAATTAAATTAAATTCTGCTGCTTTCAATC
Organism: Gymnobelideus leadbeateri; assembly: GCA_011680675.1. Classification (NCBI taxonomy): domain Eukaryota; kingdom Metazoa; phylum Chordata; class Mammalia; order Diprotodontia; family Petauridae; genus Gymnobelideus; species Gymnobelideus leadbeateri. Next base: position 284,734 of record WOXC01003455.1, read on the forward strand.
AAAACAACTCTGAGATACCACATCTCTCCAGTCAGATTGGCTAAGATGACAAAACAAGAAAGTGACAAATGCTGGGGAGGATGTGGACAAATTGGAACACTAATACATTGCTGGTGGAGTTGTGAAATTATCCAACCATTCTGGAGAGCAATCTGGAATTATGCCCAAAGGATTATAAATAATTTCATACCCTTTGACCCAGCCATACCACTTCTAGGGTTATATCCCAAAGAGATCATAGAAGTGGGAGGAAGACCCATATGTACAAAAATATTTTTAGCAGCCTTTTTTGTGGTTGCAAAGAATTGGAAACTAAAGGGGTGCCCATCAATTGGGGAATGGCTAAACAAGTTGTGGTATATGAATGTAATGGAATTTTATTGTGCTATAAGAAACGAGGAGATGACAGATTTCATAATTACCTGGAGAGACTTATACAAACTGATGCTGAGCGAGAAGAGTAGAATCAGAAGAAATTTGTATACAATCACAGACATACCATATCTGTGATGACCAACTATGACAGACTGGAGTCTTCTCAGCAATGCAGTGATATAAGTTAATCCCGAATGACTCAAGAAAGTGAGAAATGCGCCATCCAGAGATATAACTAGAAAGAACTGAGACTGAATCCTGATGGAAGCAAACTAAATGATCTTTTTCTTTTCATTGTTTGGTTTTATTTCTTCTTTACCATCTTTCAGCCCACCTAGTACAATATGCCTTTGTAATTTGTCTAATATGAATGCATTTGCAGACCCTATACTATACTATATGCTGTCATGAGGGGAGGGGAGAGGGAAGTAAAGGAAATTTGAAAACCAAAAAAAAAAAAATTCTGCTGCTTTCATGTGACTATAAGTGGAACTTGACCAGAAAAAAAGTCTCCTAGTGATATTATTGAAATGACTTTAATGAGTAGGAAAGAATAATATATTATCTGTTTAAAAGAATTGAATATGCTTGAAAGTAATTTCATTTGTCCCCTTTAGTTGGATCTAGATTATTCTTATTTAATAAACCATCATTAAACAGGCCTAAAGAAGAGGTAGTGTCATACAATGGAAAGAACATTGGATTGAAAGTTATTGGGTCTAGGCTTAAACTCATGGCTCTGCTCTATAACCTTGGGCAAGTCCCTTAATTTCTCTAAGACCCATTTTCTGCATCCGTAAAATGAGGGGCAACTGGACTAGATGACCTGTATCTTTCCAATTCTGAATCTTATGATCAAACAAAAACTCCTGACCAAATTAATAAAATCTGAGCTTAAATTCTACTGGATTTCCAATTTAGGATATTATAAACATCTATTAAATCTTTGCTGAGTGATTGATTGAAAGGTTCCAAAAAACAGTGATGAAAGAAACGACATTTTAAGCATCTGCTCATAGGCATTGACCTATGGCTAGGTAAATAGTTTCTATAATCAGGCAGTTTGGCAGAGTATTTATTGAGCACAAAGTATGTAATAAGAAGATATGTACTTTGCTGTGAGCAAGACTTCTGGCTTTCCCATAGTAGCTACCTATGGTAGCTCATAGCTCTAGTGTTCTTCAGAAGATCTTATGCGTTGGAGGCTGCTGGGAACACATGTTACATCGATTTTATAGCTTGTGCCAATATATATATATATATATATATACACATATATATACATATACACATGCACACGCACACACACACACACACACATTTTAATAGTTTGAACAGAGAGGATTCTGGGAAGATGGTACAGTAGGTTAGAAAATTTCAAACTCTCAAGATTTTCCCACACAAAAGAGTTAAAATAGCACCTTAGGGCAAACAAAGTATGGGTGGAGATAAATAAGAACAAGGGCATAACCAGGGTCTTCCAGGGACAATTTGAGAAGATTGAAAGAAAAATCCCAGGATGAGATTTGGTCCCTGTGAAGAGTAAACACCTCCAGGCTAGGTTTCATTTTAACAACAAGCAGCAAGCCTCTTAAACAACAAGCAGCAACCCCTGGGGTTAGTTGGTTTGGGAAGCTTCCTTGGCCCTAGCCACAGGAACTTTAACCCCTGGGATATTGAGTAGAGTTGGGCATTTGAGCCTGGGAAGACGAAGGAAACCTCTGCTGACCAGGAACACCAGACCCAGCTGTGCTAAGGAGAGTGGTGGGATGAGAAAGAGCCAGCATGCACCTGCTGAGTGCAAAAGCAGTGGGGCAGAAAGCCCTTGGCTGTGGGCACTTACAGGAGGTTGGAGGTTTGGCTTTGATTCCAGGCTAGAGGGAAGAACTGAAGATCTGGGGCAAGAGGCACCATTTCTCATACCCCAGGGCTAGAGGTGACTACAAATAATTAAGCTATCACCACAAAAAATGCACAGGCCAAGGAGAAAGAATCTAATCATAGAAACATGTTATGGGACTAGAGATGACTGGGGTTTATCTTCAGAGAATGATATTGAAGTAAAGAAACCCACAAAGAGTAACATCAAATGGTCACCTGGCCAAAAAAGAATTTATGGAAGATCTTTAAAAAGACTTTAAAAATCAAACGACAGAGATGGAAGAAAAGCTAAAAAAGGAAATAAGAATAATCCTTGAAAAACAAGAAGATGTATAAAAGGAAAGTAAACCAACTAGAAGAGGAGATCCAGAATCTTAAGGAAGAAAATTACACCTTGAAAATTGGGCAAAGTGAAGCCAGCAAAATTGTAAGAGATAAAGAAATGATTAAACAAAATATGAATAATGAAAAAATAAAAATGAAAGTGAAACATCTTATTTTAAAAAGCAACATATTTGGAGAATAGATCAAGAAAAATATATAAAAATAATTGGAATTGCTGAAAATTACAATAAAAAAGAATCTTGATACAATAACACAAGAAATAATTAAAGAAATTTGTCCTGAAGCGTTAAAACAAGAGTGGAGAGTAGAAATAGGAAAAAAAATCCATTGATCACCACTTAAAAGAGATCCTATGAGGAAAACTCATAGGAACAGCATAGTCAAATTCCAAAATCCCAAGGTCAAGGATAAAATATTAAAAGCATCAAGATTAAAGTAATTTAAATATGATGGTGCCACAATTAGAATTACACAAGACCTAGCAGCAGAAACATTAAAGAACTGTAGGTCTGGGAACACAACATATCAAAGAGCAAAAGAATTGGGGCTCTGACCAAAAATATCATACCCTGCAAAATTAACTTTATTGAATGAAAAAAATGGACATTGGATAAACTCTCAGACCTTCAAGACTTTGTTAAAAAAAATCCTGAACTTAATAGATGATTAGACATACAAGAGCCAATAGAAATATAAGGTACATAGCAAAGACTGATTATAAGAAATCGGTAAGGACAGACTATTTACTTTTTAGATAGGTAAAATGTATGTCTATTCTTGCTAATATTTGTGTAGTTCATAAGAAAGATTGGGGAAAACCTTAGTATGATATGAATTTAAAAAGTAAAACCATTTAGGAATAGCTTAAAAGATTAATTATTTTATACAAATGAGGTGCAAGAGGAAAAATTAATACACAGGAATTAGATGGGGAAGAGGACTGGTAGTTCTGGTTACCTACTTTCATCAGGAATAGGTTTAAGAGGGAACAATACATATATGTTTAAAAGACTATAAAAGTATTCTAAATTCAGAAGAAATAAAACAAAGGAGGGATCTTTAGAGGGGAGGGTGAGGGAATAGGTAAATAGGGGTATAGAAGGGTGTTTAGATTTATGGAAATGAGAGGCTAGGAGAGGATCCCTGGAGTGGGCTAGCAAGTCATAGGAGGGCACTACTACCCAAGTAGTGGGTAAAAGTAAAGTAGAGGAGGCAGGAGGGGTAGGAAACAAGAGACATGCACATACATAAAAACAAAGATCAGGAGTAGAATAGGTTTGGAAAAGTATGTCTATATATGTATATGTATATATGTATGTATGTATATATCTACAGCTATGGAGAAACATATTTAAACTTTATTGTAGCCTTCTGGGGGAGGGTGGAGGATATGAATATATTTAAAGCCATAGAGAAACATATATAAACTTTATTGTGGCCTTCTGGGGTGGGGGGTTGAGAGGAGGGCAAAAAAGAACAAGTACACAGCAGAGAACAGAATAAACCTGACAAGGAAGCAAAGAAAACATGGATAGTTCTCAACAAAAGTAGTATTTATCACATAGGCTTTCTTGAAATGAAAATTTATTGTTACATATTTTGAATCCTCTCTTATTTTCTGCTATGCACACGACTTGCTTTTTTTTCTTTTTAACTTCGTATTTAATTTCCAATTTTTAAGTTTAAGATATGCTTTTGTTTCTTTTCTCTATTCTGTATTTGTATTCTGGCATTTTCATTCTAAAATAAAGTTTGAGGAAAAAAAGTTTGAACTAGGAAAATTGATCATTGTTTTCCTTCACGATAAAAGTGATCTTGCTTCCAATCTTACATCCCACTTTTAAATAATCTGATACATCTCTGATCTCATCATCTTGGATGTTTTCTCCAATGATCCATGTCATAATCCATGCATGCCTATTCATTCTATGTGATTCTTGTTTACAACACCCCTTAAGTTCACCACAGAGCATTTTCCTTTATCAAATGAGACAATATTTGTAAAGGCACAGTGCCCGCCAGCTTCTAGGTGTTTAATGAAGATTTCTTCCCTTCCTCCCCTTACTTACCTAATATGCTGGGGGCTTCCCTTACTTTCACCTGAAATCACAAGGATACAAGTAGAATCCTGGGATTGCTTGCCCTTACCACATCACCAATATATCTTCTTGTACTACTAAGAAAATACAACAGTAGCTACATGGTGCAATGATAGAATACTGGACTTGGATTCAGGATGATCTAAGTTTAAATCTAGCCTCAGAGGTGGCTAGGTGGCTCAGTGAATAGAGCACCCGCCCTGGAGTCAGGAGGACCTGAGTTCAAATCTGGCCTCAGACACTTAACACAAAACTAGCTGTGTGACCTTGGGCAAGTCATTTAACCCCAATTACTCTACCTTCACCTCTCCAAAAAGCAAAAAAAAAAAAAAAAAGATTATTAAAAATCTAGCCTCAGACACTATGTCAGCCTAGTTAAATCACTTAACCTAAGTCAGCAGCTGTTTCTTCATATGTAAAATGGGTAATAATAGCACCTAGCTCCCTGGAATTTTGTGAAAATAAAAAATCATATTTATAAAAATGTTTTGAAAATATTGAAGTACCAATAAATGACATATTATAATTGTTAATATTACTAATTGTATCATACATTTTCCCAAATACATCTTTTACTCCAGTTTTTAAATTGCTCATTTGCTATATGTTACATCCTTCTCAATCCTACCATATGACCCTTTTTTGCTTTCTGTGTGATATTCATTTTCAGTTCTCTGCTGAGGCCTTTGTGTTCCATGTCTTGTATCCATACAAAACAACAAAATATGCCAAAGTGTATCTTCACTCAATGAACTTTGGCCCTCCAATGAATATCTAACATCAAGCCATCATGCATATATTAATGTCATATTGCACTATGCTAAGTTGTGGAGATATAAAAAAAAATCTGTTAGAAGGCAAGTAGAAAGTTTTCAGGGAAAGAAATTCAAACTGTCATCAATAGCCATATAAAAAAGTTCTAAATCACAAATAAAGAAATGTAAATTAAAACAACTCTGAGTTATCACCTTGTATCCATAAGATTTGGCTATGGTGACAAAATAAATAAAAATGACAAATGCTGGAAGGGCTGTGGGGAAATAGCTACTTCAGTGGACTATTAGTGGACCTGTGAACCAATTCAGCCATTCTGTAGTGCTATTTGGAGCTATACCCAAAAAAACTATTAAGTCAGCATACCCTTTGACCTAGTGATACAATTATTAGGTCTATGCCCCAAAAATACCAAAGAAAGGGAAAAACTACTCATATGTCCAAAAATATTTAAAATTATTTTTTCTTGTGGCAAAGAATTGAAAACTGAGGAGATTTTCATCAATTAGTGAATGATTGAACAAGTTATTAATATGATATCATATTATTATGCTGTAAGAAAGGATGAATGGGATGATTTCAGGGAAGAAAATAAATCCTAGAAAGACTTGGATTAGCTTTTGGCAATTGAAGTGAGCAGAACCAGGGAAACAGTTTATACTACAACAATATTGTAAAGACACCTCTGAAAGACTTAGTAACTCTAATCAACATACTGACCAAATACAATTCCATAGGATTTATGATAAAGTATACCCTTCACCTCCAGATAAAGAACTGATATACTCATTGTACAGATGGAAGTATCACTTCTCTTCCCTTACCTTTCCTTCTTTTCTTTTCATTTCTTTCCTCTCCTCCCCTCATTCATCTGCTCTCCTTTCCCTCCCCTCTTTTATCCTCTATTCTCTCTTCTCTTTCCCTCTCCTCTTCTCTTCCCTTTTCTTCCCTTCTCTTCTTCTTTTGTTTCCTTTCCTTTCCTCTTCTTTTTTTTTTGAGGGGATGACATGACTAATGGGGGAGCTTGTTTTGCATGTTAGTAATGGAGTTTGTTTTTCTTGCCTTCTCAATAGGTAGAGAATAGAGAGCTCAGAAGGAGAGAGTTTGGAACTGAAAATAAAATAAGCCTGAATTTTAAAAAGAATACAGGTGAAACGATGCAAGTGTGAATATCTCAGTTGTACCAAGGGGACACAAAACATGAGGAGATAAAATTATTTTTCCCCTGAAGGTCAAAAGATATTCTCTGAAAGCATACCAAAGGAGAAAAAAGATTTAAAACAAGAGAAGCAACATGTACTAAGAAAAGTCAAGAACACCTGGGTTCTAATGCTACTGGCTAGCTTGGTTCCCATGAACTAGTCACTTGACTCTGCAATTCTGTTTCCTCATCTGCAAAATGAGGAGGCTGGACCAGATGGTATCTATAGTGTGTTGATTCTAACTGCGTTTCTTATTGCATAAAGCCTCCTCCTTCTCTAGGACACTGTTGGTCATTGTACACTGCATGGAATCCAAAAATCCTTCAGTTCATTGTGTAAGTGTAGACGAACTTAAAGTTTTCCAAGCAGAAATTAGTCTTGACAGGCATTGGGTTAGCCTGTGAGAGGAAAAGGTCTGTTAAAAATAAATGGTCTAGGGAACATTTTCCCCCCATAATCGGTTGCATGAGTTTAATAGTTAGAAATAGTTTCAATGTTACATTTTTAAGTTAAATAATAAAACCATCTGTTACAAGCCGAGTATCATAAGGAGATAATTCAGTGCAAGGACTATTACTTTATTTTGGAATTAGTTTAAGACATAAATAAATACTACTTTGTCTTTAAGTTAGAAAAAAATGGTCCCATCCAACATGTACTTAAGACATTTCCCACCTGTTAAAGGTACACAGGACTGGGAATCTTTCTTAGCAGTGGGAAAAGGACCCAAACTTTCAAAAAATAAATCAAAGCCAATTTTTGATTTGCACGATGACAGAGAACATGTAAGCAAATAAAAACAATGAGCTAGGGGAAAAGCAAATATACTATTGATTTGGCACCATATGAATCATCTGTGAGAGACTACGAGGGGCAAGAGAATAGAGGTTGGGAAGTGATTGATTGAGACTTGAGATCTGATCCTGAGGTAATGAAATTTGAGGGGTCTTGCCTCATGCTATTGACCTAAGGGTAGCTTTGGGAAAAAGTGATTCCTTCTGACTCAATGGTGTTAGTTTAAACAATCCCCTGGGCTCAAATATCAGCCATTAAAATAAATTCAGGAGACAGAGGAAGTGATGTTTATGAGTTGGAAGTCTGAGCTGCTTTTTAAACAATCATGGGTATACAGATCTCAAAATAGAAACCTGATATATTGGGAAGAAAGGAGGAGGAAATGACATGGGGGTACTCTTGGGAGGAGGTGTGAGAGATTCTGAAATCTAGTCTTTTCAACAGAAAAAAAAGACTTACTTTTTTTTTTGTCCTACGGACAAATTGAGAGAATTTTTACTTAGAAAAATAGTTTTAGGTATATCGTTGGATAAATGAAATTTCCAGCAAACTATCTTTGTGAGGTTCCATTGATTTTTCTTAGTTGACTACAGGTTTCATTCATTTATTCATGTATATGACGGAGACCTGGATAATCCCAGAGGGTATCCCAGCACTTAGCATAGTATCTCAATGCTTAGCGTGGTATACAGCACATAATAGGTGTTAATAAATGGTTATTAGACTGACTGGTTATCAGGTAAGAATTTTTTAATCCATTTAACAGGGAAGCTAATTACATATTTTATTTTTAAAATAGCAATATTAACAAAATGTAGGACTAAACACTCCAAGATAGCTTTTTAAAATTAACACTTCCCAAGGATAATGAGAAAGACCTGATTAACATTCTCAGATGGCATGATAAAAAAGTTAAAATATAATGGGAATACTTCTTAAACACCTAAATGCCAATTCTCAGGACAGTAGTGAAGGTTGGTATGCCTATGATATGCATATGCCTCTGGATCTATCAAATATAGCTATTATTGGTTTAGCACCAGACGGAAACAGTGGAGTGTGTGTCTGAGCGCGCTCGTGTGTGTGTGTGTGTGTGTGTGTGTGTGTGTGTGTGTAAAACTGATTCATTAGGGTGTGTTCCCAGAGGATATTATTAATTTTTAAGAAGAACATTATTTTTATTCATCAAAATAAAGTAAAACTTAACTAAAATGTCTACATTAAAGGCAAAGTTTTGCATTGTAAATACCAAAACCAATGCACAAAATACTAATTTTTGAGACATTACGGCATTACTGAACACATCCCATATACTCTGCATGCATCCTTATAGAAATAGAAAAGATGCAAGAATGAAGACAAAAGGCCCATCTACAGAAACTAAACCAAAAACCATATCCACAAAATGTTACTCAAATGAGTAAGTCAAGTAGATTTGTTTAGAGGAAGGAAAGGATTTTTGATAATAGTTACTCTCAGAAATTATTTTTTTTAAGCAATTGGGGTTAAGTAACTTGCTCAGGGTTACACGGCTAGTCATTATTTGTGTGTGGGTGCTCATTTTCTGAGGCCGGATTCGATCTCGGGTCATCCCAACTCCGAGGCCGGCGCTCTTACTCACTGCGCCACCTAGCCGCCCCAAGAAATTATTTTTTAAAAGTAGATTTTTAAAGGGGTTGTAGTATAACTAGTGGCAACCAAGTCGAGGAGTGGATTGAGTTCAAGGTATAGAGTCAGGAAGACTCACCTCCCTGAGTTCAAATGCAGCCTCAGATACTACTAGCTATATCACCCTGGACAAGTCACTTACCCCTGTTTCCCTCATTTTCCTCATCTGTAAAATGATCTGGAGATGGAAATGCTAAGCTACTCTAGTATCTTTGCCAAGAAAACCCCAAATGGAGTCCCAAAGAGTTGGACAAGTCCGCAAAACAACTGAACAACAAAATATAAGTAGGTTTCAATTCTGCAAGGACATGGCAGAAACTGATTTTAATGCAAGTTGCAAAAAAAATTGGATACCTGAATACCTAGATGCAATCAATGGCTAGAATTATACATTACATGTTGGGTATATTTCGGAAACTGACATCTCATACTACAAACATTTATCTTAATGTATTCTTGAGGAGTCAACAAATAAATTGTAGTAGGATTAAAGTATTGTGGCAGACAAACTTGTTGTCCACAGTTGCCCCCAAGATAACACCAATCCACAAATAAAAATCATATTTTAATTGATGTTGTTATATTGATCACTCATGGCATCTATGCTGTGTAGAATAAGCTGTCAAAATATAGAAACCAAATGGAAACAATCAAAATCATATATAATAAGAAGTAAATATCTTCTCCAGTGTCTTGTCTGCTGCTAGAGTTCTCCTAGAAGTGAAACTGTTGAAGACAAGCTTACATACCAAAATTTTCATTCAATTAGTCTAATAACTAGTACCTCCAATAGGCTGGGGACTATTAAATACTAGAGATATAGTCCCTTCTCTCAATAGTCTAATGGGGAAGAAAACATGAAAACAGCTATGTAAAAACAAGCTCTATTTAGGATAAATTATAAGAAGTTTCAGAGGGAAAACATTCAGATTAAGGAGTACTGAGGCTTCTTGTACAATGTGAAATTTTAGATGAGATTTGAAGGAAGTGAGGATGCAAGATGAGAAGGGAAAGCATTCCATGGGTAAGGAAAATCCAGTGAAAATGCTTGGAGTTAGGAAATGGAGTGTCATGTTCTAAGAAGAGCAAGGAAGACAGTATTCCTTGATCACAGGGTATATGGAGGGAAGTAAAATGTAAGAAGATTGGAAATGTAGGAAAAGACCAAGTTATGAAAGCCTTTAAATTCAGAGAATTTTATATTTGATCCTGAAGGTAACAAAAAATATTTAATCCAGCTGAACAAACTTTTTCTCTTCCCAATACTAAAAGTAAAGCAATAATAGGCTGATAGTTTGTCCTACAATCATTTCTATCTGAACTCCATAAAAAATAAAAATGACAAGAATTAGTCATGATAGGAATAATAACAACAACAGCCTTTATATTGCTTTTGATGATTATCACAAAGCTTTTGACTTAGTTCCACACTAATGGTTTATTCATGTACTGCAAACATATAAAAGGGACCCAAGTAGAGTGAAAATGTTAAGCTGTTTGATGTCCACATGGAAAGACATTCTCCATTTAGAACATGCCACCAAAGCATGTTGTCAAGAAAAATGGACAGAAAAAGTGTTATTTTTTCCAAAAGAGATAGTTTAAGATCACTGTAATTCTGCCTAGGTCCAAGGTCATTATTATCTCTCCTAAAAGAACTATGGTTTCAAAATTAAAGAGAGTCTATTATTTGACTTCCATGCATGATATATGGCTTTGTCAAAAGACTTATTAAAGAGCCTTTTCATCCCATTGAGTGTTTTTTTATAAATGATATTAATATGTCATTTGTATTCAACAAGTGTAAAAGTCTCAACATATTGCAAGGAGACTGAAAGCTTTGAATTTGGATATCAAGGTCACATTGAATTAATAAATGAAGGTATTGCCTACAAGTATTGTACCTTGCTCTCTTCTAGATATCTTCCAGATAAAACATATTAAGTAATGAGAAAGAGAGAATTATGACTGAATATGTTAATAAGCTTGCTATTCAAAATAAAAAAGCTGAATAGAAAAATATATTTAGATCAATTATTAATTACATAATGTCAATCTTCTCCACACTTTTAGAACTCAGGGTCATAGGAGAGAGATGTAGAAAGTATCCTACCAAAAAACACATACATTAATAACATAGGGTTTGTCACTCTAATATAGCTATAGAAAGATAAATACTTCATCAAGGAAGAGAAGAAAGATTAATTGATATTAGAGAATATTAATAAGAAGACAAAACCTGTAGAAATACTGTTGAAAGAAACAATTATCACTTGGCCAAGTGATAGTCAAATCTGATAATCACCATATGTCAGTGGATTTGGCAAAAATATCTGAAAGTGTTTTACCTCCATGGTGAAGATCCAATAATAGAATAAAAAGTTCCTTCATGAATAACAGTCACATGAACTCAGTCAAAGATATATTGATAAGATCATCAAATAAATGAATGAATCATGTGGATTTGTTTGTGGAAACTGAGAGTTTAAGATGGCAATGTAGAACAGTCTCATTTATTCCAATAAGTAGAGAAGAATTATCTTTGAAGAGCCTGAACTTTAGTGATCCCTGTAGATCATGCAAGGAAATGATAGAAACTGTGTTACAAATAATTATGGGCTAAAAATTTTTTACCATCTACTGAATACCTAATGAGACATGATCTGGGGCTGGAATTATATATAAGAACTTTCATTAACTGATAGAAAACAAATCCTATATCACAAGTATACATATTAAAATACCCTTGAGAACTAAACCAACTATGTGTTTTGGAACTGGATTATTATTGCAGACTGCACTGTTGCCTGCAATCACCCCAATATAGTATTTCTACATAAAAATTTAGTAACAATATTTAAATAGCTTTTACTATACCAAAATATTCTATCTCTAAGTTAATACAAGGAAATGTTTCAAAAGATAGAGAAAGCTAATAGAAGTAGGAATAAGGAAAGATACATTTCAATTCTGTTATCATGCCTACTACTAAAGTTACACTGAGGACATTTTTTAGTGAATGTATAGAAAATAAATTTACATCCTAATTTTCTTGTACTAAACTATAGAAAGTAAGTATTTTGGGCAGCTAGGTGGCGCAGTGAGTAGAGAGCTGGCCCTGGAGTCAGAAATACCTGAGTTCGGATCTGGCCTCAGACACTTAACATACACAAACAAAAACCTAGCTGTGTAACCTTGGGCAAGTTACTTAACCCCAATTGCCCTCCGAAAGGCAAACAAAAAGTAAATATTTTGCTTACCTATAAAGTAACCTTTCAGAACATTAAATATGTAAGAATAATGGTAGAATAGTGATTTTTCCTATGGCTATTTCTATCTGAACCTAATGGAAAAGATGAGAATGATATAATAATGTTTGTATAACACTTAAATTTTTGAAAGCTCATTGTATAGCTTATCTCGTTTGAGATTCACACTAACCTTGTGAGATATTATTCTTTATTTTATAAGGACATCGAAGCTTACAGAGAATAAAGGTTTGTCCATATTAACAAAGATAATAAGTATTAGAGATAAAATTGGTAATAAAATCTTCTTGTTTCCAAGTCCAGAACTCTATGATTTTCTTTTGTAATTATGATTTGCTTAAGCCTCCATTAGAAATTCATGCTTGTTTCCTACATATATACCAAAAGGGAACCAAGGGGGTCATTGAATTCTAATCTGTCTGAAGCCTAATCTTCCCTCTCCCTATCACTCTGCACACTTCAGAACTTCTGGAATCCCCAGAATTGTATACACTCTCAAGGTAAGTTTCTTCTGAGATTCAAAATGTGCTATTGTCAATTTATTTAGAGAATAATTCATAAAGGATCAATAAAGGGATGACAATAGTATCAATAGCCCTATGATGACCCTGATCCTGTTCCAGTTTGCAAGGAAATTTTTTTTTTATTCAAAAAATAAAATAATGTTTTGGCAATTACAGAGTAAGGTGGATCTCCTGAGGCCTTTCCTGACCATGCCAATTTTCCTATGATTTCCATTCAATTAATTCATTCACTTCTGCCATCTATAAAACTCAAGTAATCATTGCCATCTGTCTTGCAAAATGAATAGGAAACAAACTATGGATATGGTCAGAAGAATTTTTTAAGATCTTCATAAGAAAGTATATTCATAGAAACCTACTTTGTGCAATTTAATAAACAAATCACTTATTTTCCTTGCAATTTCCTCACTTTAAAAATGAGGGGATTGTACTTTATCAAGGATTCTTTTCTTTTTTCTTTTTTTTGGAGGGCAATTGGGGTTAAGTAACTTGCCCAAGGTCACATGGCTAGGTTTTTGTTTATGTGTGTGTTAAGTGTCTGAGGCCGGATCCGAACTCAGGTCCTTCTGACTCCAGGGCTGGCGCTCTACTCACTGCACCACCTAGCTGCCCCCTTTATCAAGGATTCTTAACTTCTTTGTGTCATGGACAGTTTTGGTAGCATGGGGAAACCTATGGACACCTCATTATATTAAAAAAATCATAATGGAAGAAAATGCTAAATTTCAGTTAGAAGTTAGTGTTCAAGTTCACGGATCCCCTGAGATCTATTGATTACAGGCTAAGAAACCTTGATCTATTTCCTGAACTCTGGTTCTCTTTCTCTGCTTCATTTGTACCTCTTCCTTGGATGATCTGATATCAGTTCAAACTCAGTGTAACTAAAATGGAATTCATATTTTCCTCTTTGTCCACTCATCCTCTGGACTTATCTATTTCTAAAAATATTCCCACTCATCCAAGCTGGAAACCTTGAAACCATACTCAATCCCTTCCCTTTCCTCATGATTACTAAGCTTACTTAATACAATATCCATGAAATCTTTTTAAAGTATCCCTTTCTTTCCTTTTCTTGTTTTCACCACTTCTAATATCTCCCTCCTTTTACCTATCCTATATACTCCCAATAGATTAATCTTTCTAAGGCATAATTCTAGGAATTTTACTTTCAGCTGCCCTATATTGTCTACTAATAAAATCCAAACTCCTTAGTTTAGCATTCAAAATTCTTTATAATCAGGTCCAAAGCTGTCTTTCTAATTATATCTATCAGTGCTCCCTTACATTCACCCTATTGTGTAAGCAAAGTAGACTACTTGCCATTTCCTGAGTATACTTTTTGCTTAATGGTTCAATATTTTAATTTGTGTTGAAATATGACCTTTATTTCAGGATATTTCCTTCCTCCACTCCCTAGGAATTATTCCCTTTACCAAAACATTTTTAAAAGGTGAACAAAACTAATCAGCACATCAAATAAGCCTGACAGTATATATTCCACACCTGGAGTTTGCCTCCTGTCCAATGAAAAGGAGCATGGGCATTTCTTATCTCTTCTTTAGAAATGAGACAAGTTATTTTGATTAAGCACCATTCAGTTTCTTTTTGTTGTTATAATTCTCATTTGAATTCTAGATATTTATTTCAGTTCTGATTATTTCACTGTAGATGAGTTCACTTATATAAGTTTCTTATAGCACAGAAATATTTCAATGCCTTGTTGTTGCTGCCTAGTCATTCAGTTTTGTCCAACTCTCAGTGACCCCATGGACCAACTGTACATGGAATTTTCTTAAACATACTGAAGTAGTTTGCCATTTTTTTTTCAAATGCTTTATTGACTTCTGGTTTACATCACTCATTTCAGTCAGATTTTTTTGAGTTACAATTTTCCCCATTTTTCCCCTATCTACCACCCCAGAATATTTTTTAAATTTGATTTTAAAAGGAAGATAAGCAACTCAATATATACTGTACATGTGTAGCTATGCAAAACATTACCATAGTAGATATATTGTAAAAGACTGACTATATTTCCCTCCCTCCTATCCCATCTCCCACCTGGCCACTCCCCACTTTGGTCCTGTCCCTTTTCAAAACTGGGTGCTTCCAATTCCCCCCACCAGCCTGCCCTCCCTTCCATTGACCCCCTCTCATCCCCTTTTCCCCTACTCTCCCATAGGGCGAGAAACCCTATTTAGTATGTATGTCATTTTCTCCCTGATCCAAATTCAATGAGAATAAGGTTTTGCCTTTTTGCCTTCCTGTTCTTCCCCTCCCTTGTAACCATTTTCCCTTGCTTCTTCTATATGAGATAGTTCATCCCATTCTGTCTCTCCCCATCTCCTCTCATTATATTCCTCTCTCACCTCTTAATTTCACCTTTTAAGTATCATCCCTTCCTATTAAATTTGACCTGTGCCCTCCATCTATGTATACCTGAAAACACATATACACATATTCACATATGTATTCATATGCCCATATACCCTTCTTCAACTATTTTCATACTGAGAAATGTTTCATCAGTTACAATTATTGCTTTTCCCTTTAAGAATGTAAATAGTTCAACTTTGATAAGTTCATAGTTATTTCTTTTCCCTGTTTACCTTCTCAAGCATCTCTTGCTTCTTGTGTCTGAATGTCAAATTTTCTATTCAACTCTGTTTTTTTCCTCAGGAATGCTTGAAAGTGCTCTATTCCACTGAATGACCATATTTTCCCCTGAAACATGATACTCAGTTTTGCTGGGTAGGTGATTCTTGGTTTAATCCCAAGTTCCTTGAACTCCAGAATATCATATTCCATGCCCTTCAATCCCTCCGTGTAGAAGCTGCCAGATCCTGAACTATCCTGATTGTGTTTCCACAATATTAAAATTGTTTCTTCCTGGCTGCTTGTAATATTCTCTCCTTGATCCAGGAATTCTGAAACCTGGCTACAAATTCCTAGGAGTTTTCTTTGGGGGATCTTTTTCAGGAGGTGATCTATGGATTCTTTCAACTTCTGTTTTGCCCTCTGGTTCTAAAACATGAGGGCAATTTTCCTTGAGAATTTCTTAAAGGATGATTTCTAGATTATTTCTTTGATCATGGTTTTCAGGTAGTCCAATAATTTTTAGATTGTCTCTCCTGGATCTATTTTCCAGTTCAGTGGTTTTTCCCATGAAATATTTCACATTGCCTTCTATTCTTTCATTTGTTTGGATCTGCTTAATAGCATCTTGATTTCTCCTAAAGTCACTAGCTTCCATTTGCTCCAGTCTAATTCTGAAGGAATGATTCTCCTCAGTAAGCTTTTGAGATTCTTTCCAACTGGCAAATTTGACTTTTTAAAGCATTCTTCTCATTGCCTTTTTGAGCCTCTTTTTCCATTTGAGTTAGTCTATTTTTTAAGGTGTTATTTTCCTCAGTCAGGCTATTGACTCTCATTTCATATTTTTCTTGCATCTTTCTCATTTCTCTTCCCAATTTTCCCCCCACTTCTCTTATCTGCTTCTTGAGGTCCTCTATGGCCCGAAACCAGCTTGTACTTTCATTTGGGGCTTTTGGTGCAGGGTTTCTGACCTCACAGTCCTCCTCCTGTTGCATGCTTCGATCCTCTTTGCCCCCCAAATAGGAGTCTAGTTTGGAATTTTTCTGTTTATCTTGTTTCCTTTGCATATGCATGTTGCCACTCAATTACTTCACTTTTGGGCTTATTGCCACAGCATGACTCTGCCACCAGCCAGAGGAGCTTTCATCCCAAATGCTGGGGTTTTCTCAACTTCTGGAGGTATTAGTTGGGTGGCCTCTGTGAAGCCTCCAAACTCTGGCAAGCTGGTCACACACCCCAAGACCTCCACCCCAGACCATGATCCAGATCCAAGAAGGTTAAAGCAAGAGTGATTACTGCCCAGATTGATCACCAGATCCCCCTACATTTTGCAGGCCAGAAGCTGAAGCTGCAATGTGGCAATGTGGTGCAAGCTGCTCTGGCTCCTCAGCAGCTTCTCGCCCCTAGGGGAAAGGGGCCATACGCTTTCCCAATCAGTCCCAAAGTCCATAGGGTACTGACCTCTCACTTAGTCCTAGGAATCTTTGTGTTGATAATTCTGGAAATGCCATAGCTGCTGGTGTTCTGGGGTCCCTCCAGCCAGCTGCTGGTCCAACTGCTGGTCTGGCCACCCTGGGGCTAAAACCTCTGACTCACAGGGGCCTGGGCTCAGCTCCCAGAGCTCTGTGCTGGGCACTCCCTGCCAAGGCTGCCAGGCTGTCCTCAGTGGGAGGTTAGCTTCTCTATGTCATTTTGTGATTTCTGGAGCTCCAGAGGTCATTCAGAGTCCCTCTTTTACATAATTTTGAAGTGGTGTGGGGAAGAGCTCTGGGGAAGTGCTGTTTTCACTCCTCCATCTTGACTCCGCCCATTTTGCCATTTCTTTCTCCAGTTTTATGTAGACAGAGGTTAAGTGACTTGGCCAGGGTTACACAACTGGTAAGTTTCTGAGGTTATATTCAAACTTTGATCTTTCTGACTTCAGGCCCAGTGCTATGCCACCTTTGTTTAGTCATCCTTCAATATATTGACAACTACTTTGCTTTCAGTTTTTCACTAACACAAAAGGTGTTGTTACAAATATCTTGGGGTGTATGGGAATTTTCTTTCCATATTTGACCTAACAGTGGTACCTCTGGGTCAAAGGGTATGGACATTGTAGTTATTTTTCTTAGTATAGTTCCAAATTGCTTTACAGAATAGTTGAATCAATTCACAATTCCATCAATTAAATTTTTCTCTGTCTGGAGGGGCAAGAAGGAGGGAGAACTTTCCTCTTTCCTACTACCTAATTTCTGTGAAAGTTCTACTCATCTCTTGATATTAGGCCTAACCTATATACCTTCTTTACTATTAAGGACAGCATTGTGAAGTAAAAAAGGATTCTTAGCTCTAGAGTTGAGATATATGTGTGTATGTGCGTGCATATAAAAGTATACATGTATGTACCTCTATATGCACACACATATATACACACATATATAGAGAGGACCTATATGTGTCTGTGTATATATACACATACATATTTAAATGAATATTGTCATTTAAATGTAACAGAGATACCCACGGTTTTTAATTGTCATATATCTCTCATAAATGACCAATGGTATGGCAATTTTTTTTTTACAAAAGATACAAGAACAAGAAAATATTTAGGAAAAAGAAACTATTGGGATAATCATCAAATTAAAAGTAATGAATTTGGGAGGTTGTAGCAGCAAGCACCCCAACATTCCCAGGGTAGCTGCCAACACAGGTTCTTAGATCTGCTTTTCAAAAGGAAAGCAACTCAAAATGGGTTAACAAGCTTACTTTAATCAAACAAACATATATTACCTAGTTCAGCGGTAAAAGGTCAGCACCCCGAACTTCAGAGTATACAGACAGATCAAACAGACAGGCTTCCAAACTGTCCAACCATTACATCAATACCAAATCACAGTTACCAGAGAGGGAAGCATCAACATCTGGGTTTTTAAAGCTGGGGCAGGGGGGAGGGGGGGAACTCTCAACAACGGCTTCCCAGAGTCAAATCTGGTCAAATCACACAACACTTCTCAAAGTGAGCCCCAAAGCAAAGCCTCAAATCAGGGATTATATAGTCTTCTCCTGGCTCAGAATGTAACCACCCTCTTGACCCACTGACCAATCACACAGCATCAAGGTGTGGTCATGCCTGAAAACCAAGCCTCCTACCACAGGCTCCATGTGACCACATTCAGCCTATTAGGAGGCAGAGTCTATTTTCAAATGAAGGAAGGTTTTCAGAGTCTCTTAAGCCAAAGTCTCTTAAGCCAATCAAAGGGCCTAGGGGCAGAGAAGATCTTTAAATTTGTGTTTTCATTACAGAGGTGAGATTCAAGAGATATTTTGAAAAGTAAGAAAAATGTCATGGATACTTCCACCAAAAAAAAAAAATCACATTACTACATTACTTTGGGATGGAATCCACCAAAATTACAACTTGCCTTATTCACCTATACTATATTTTAGAATATTTCCCATGAGGAAACCTCCATTTTAGTTCTCTACATGTAAGCAGTATCTACAAATCCTTGTAAATAGGGTTTATATATTCTCAGTGATTTTCTGAAATAATTGACATTCAGCAAAGTACCTCTTTCTTGCAGTCTAGGTTATTTATTTTTGTGAACTCTAAACCTATGGGAAAGTTCACCAGGTAGAAAATTTAGCTTCAGAAATGTTCTCATTTTAAATGACTAATGTGAAAATATGTTTAATAGGAATGGATACATAAAGCCTATATCAGATTGCAGGTCATCTTGGAAAGGGAGTGAAGAAGGAGGGAGAAAATTTAAACTTATGGAAATAAATGTTGAAAACTAAAAATAAATAAATTATAAGAAAACAAAAAAAAAGAAATGTTCTCATTTTGTTTTAAAATTTTTTTAAGAATTAGCTATGTAAACTATTAAATGTAATGATTTGGAATTTATAACTATATTTTAAGTCAATCAATCATCAACTGATTTCCTATGCCACCAACTGAAATAGAAGAATCTGAAAATTCATCTTTGAGTGCTTATCCATTTCCTTTACATTTCCAGTCTCCTAGATAAATGACAATACAGTTTAAGCCACTTTCAAGAAACATATAGCTTAAAAATAATTAGCAAGTTTTCTGGAGGCTTAAACCAAAGTTCAGAAGAACTTAATCTTGGAACTTTGTTTCCATGGAATTGGACTAACCTATCTGCTGTTTGTATTGGTAAACAGCCTAAACTTTCATGGCTCCTTTTCTAGCTATCTAAGGTGATAAGTGTTCTTACCATTCTGTTGTTTAGATTTCTGATAAACAGAACTTACCAGGTAAATATACCCTCTTTGTTTTTAACAAATATATTAACTATCCAAGGCTGTATGGTACACTGGAAAAGAAATCTGGATTTATCTCATAGAACTTGGATTCAAGTCTCAGCTCTAACATTTATTTACTTCTGTGATCAGAACTTAATTCTTTTTTCCCTTCAGCCCACCCATCTTTCAAACTTTCCTTTTTCTTCCAAAGGAAGCACCATGCTATTCTCCAAGGCTTATCACCTCAGCATTATGCATTTTGCTCAGCTGAGGTAATAGTTATAAATCCTTTAGCCCACTGCCTGGCACATATTAGCCATTAATAAATGCTTGTCCCTTTCCTTGCTTCAGCCCACTTATCTAATCAACTGGCAGATCTTCCCATTTCTACCTCCATATCTCTCCCATTAAACTCTTTCTTTCCACTCACACAGGCCTAACTTTTGTCCAGAACCTTATCAACTCTCACTTAAATTATTTTAATAGTCTTTAATTTATTAAGTGATCACTATGTGCTAGTCACTGGGTTAAATACTGGAGATATAAAGCAAAGTAAAAAAACATTGGCTCTGCCCTCTAGGAGTTCATATTCAAATGAGGGCTATAACATGCAAAACATATACATAATGAAATATGCCAACTATATAGAAGGTAATATCAAAGACAAAGCTTTAGTTTGGGTAAGGAGGGTGGGTGGAAAGTTTTCTTCAAGAGGAAAATAGAGAAAGGAGAGATGACTAAGAATTATTGGACTCCTTGAAAGCCATGGTTAAAAAAAAGAGCCTAGACACTGTGTTTCACAAAATTATAAAAGAAAACTGCCCTGATATCCTAGATCCAGGTGGTAAAATAGAAATTGAAAGAATCCACTGACCACCTAACAGAAACTCCCAAGAATATTACAGCCAAATTCCAGAGCTCCGAGGTCAAGGAGAAGATAATGCAAGTAACCAGAAAGAAACACTTTAAAGATCATGGGGTCACAGTCCAACTCATATAAGATTTAGCAATTTCCACATTAAAGGAAGGGAGGGCTTGGAATATGATATTCCATAGTGAAAAGGAGCTAGTATTACAACTAAGAATATGCCTGTCTAGCAAAACTGAGTATAATCCTTCAGAGGAAAAAGCAGATATTAAATAAAATAGAGAACTTCCAAGCATTCCTAATAAAAAACAAACTTCCAAGCATTCAGAGATGAATAGAAAATTTGACATTCAAAGAGAAGACAAAAGAAGAGCATGAAAAAAGTAAACACAAAAGAGTAATCAAAAGGGACTCAATGGAGTTAACTGTTTATATTCCTATATGGGAAGATGATATGAAGTCCTAAGAATTTTATCATTTAACTTAGGGCAGTTAGAATGTATAGACAGAGGGTATGGGTGTGAGTCAAATTATATTGGGATGATTTCCAGAAAAGAATGTAGGGGAGAGAAAGAGGGGTGCACTGAGAGAAGGGAGAGGTAGAATGGAGCAAATTTTTCTTCCATAAAGGATGTATACAGGGAAGAGCTTTTATAATAGAGGTGATGATGGCGATGTCAAACAGTGCTTGAACTTCACTCTCATCAGAATTGGTTAAAAGAGGAAAGAATATATAAACACACTTCATTTAGTATAGAAATCTATCTTACCTAATAAGGAGGTAGGAGAGGAAGGGAATAAAATATATGGGAATGGGTTATGAGGGGGAAGGAGGATTGGAGGAGGCAGTGGTTGTAAGTAAGATAGACTTATAAGGAGGTACAGGGAAAAAAAAGAGAGAGAGAGAGAGAGAGAGAGAGAGAGAGAGAGAGAGAGAGAGAGAGAGAGAGATACAGGGAAATGAGATGGAAGGAAATGAGCAGTTAGTTGTCATAGCTATGAATGTGAATGGGATGAGCTAAGTCATTGAAAAGAAGTGATAGTAGATTGGATTGGAAATCAGAACCCAACAATATGTTTTGTATAAGAGACCCATTTGAAACAGTAAGCCACAAAAAGAGTTGAAATGAAGGGTAGAAGCAAAGTCTGTTTTGCTTCAGCAGAAGTGAAGATGGCATGGGCAGCAATCATAATTTCAGACAAAGCAATAGAAAAAATACCTAATTGAAAGAGATAATCAAGGAAACTACATTTTGCTTAAACAATGAAGTATTAGCAAAAAACTTTTATAGCAAGTTTCTCCAGTAAATTCCCCATTTCTCAAATATATATGGAACTGAGTCAAAATTTTAAAATTAATAGCCATTCCCCAACTGACAGTCAAAGGATAAGAGCAGGCAATTTTCAAAAGAATAAACCAAAATTATTTATAGTCATATGAAAAAATGTTTTAAATTACTATTGATTAGAGAGAGGCAAATTGAAACATCTTAGAGATATGACCTCACATCTATCAGAAATGACAAATGCTGGAGGGGATAAAGGAAAATATGTATATTAATGAACTATTCATGAAGTAGTGAACTGGTCCTACCATTCGGGAGAACAATCTGGAAATATGCCCAAAAGGCTGTGATCCTTTGATCCACATCTCTACCATGAAGAGATCAAAGAAAAAGCACCTAAATGTACAAGAATATTTTAGCAGCTTTTTTTGTGGAGGCAAAGAATTAGAAATTGAAGGGATGTCAATTGGGGAGTGTCTGAACAAATTATGGCATATATGATTATGATGGTGTACTATTATCCTATATGAAATGATGAAGGAAAGAGGAAAAAATAAAACAAAACAAAATATGACAGCCCTGTATAAACAGCTGCAAGGTGAAATGAGAAGAACTAGGAGATCATTATGCACAGTAGCAGCAACAATTTAATGATGATTAATTGTGAAAAACTTGGCTACTCTGATCAATACAGTGATCCAAGACAATTCTAAAGGGCTCATGATAAAAAAAAAATGATGAACTGATGAACACTGAGGGCAAATTGAAGTATAATTTTCTCACTATCTTTTCCTTCTCTTTTTTTCAATATGTCTAATATGGAACCATGTTTTGAATGATTTCACGGATGTATGTGACAACATATTGCTTGCCTTCTCAGTGGGTAGTGGAGTTGTGGGAGGGAGGGAGTCTGGAACTCAAAATGAAAAAGAATAGAACATTAAAAATAAAAAAAAATAATATTTTTAAAAAGATGAGACATTACACTGTCCTTAAATTTGCCTTACACCTGTCCAGCAAAGTGTTATATAAATGTAAATCATAACTGGGTATTCATCTCTTTAGGAAAAAAAAAAAGCAATTAGTTGCTTCCAGAGGACAATGTAAGACATGCAGTGTTTGGTGCAGGATTTAGGAAGCTGAAATTGGGAAGAAGAATTGAATATGTACTAATATATAATATCAACTATGTCTAATATCAGAAGAAACAACTCGTGCTGCTAAGTAATATTCAAGTAGCCTCCAGTCCAACACTGTTTTTTTTTTAATTTATTTATCCATTTTTAGTTAACAACATTCAGTTCCACAAGCTTTTCAGTTTTAAATTTTCTCCCCCTCCCTCCCCAAGACAGTGTGCAATCTGATATAGGCTCTACATATACATTCATATTAAATATATTTTCACATTAGTCATGTTGTAAAGAAGAAAGCATTTGTTTTTGAAAACAAAATCCATGGATGTTTTCCTGGGGAAATTTATCTTAGGTTACATTAAAAAAAAATGCTAGGGAGGTGACAGTCCTACTTTATCTTGGTTTGACCATACCTGGAATATTCTATTCACTACTAAAAGCCATATTTTAGGAGGGATATTAAAAGGTTGGCAGCTCCTTTGGAGAGGGAAACAAGGATGTCAAAGGATTTCAAATTAGGGTGATGCCATCAGCAGTGATAAGAGAGTTCAAACGGAGAGAAAGTGAAGTAGTGAAGATAATTCTTTTTTTAACACATCAAATTTGAGACACCTATGTGACACCAGGTTTTGCAAGTCCAGTAGGTAGTTGGTGATGTGGGACTAGAGCTCAGGAGGGAGAGAGAGTAGGGCTGTGCATATTAACCTAGGAATCATCTGCATAGTGATAATAAACGATTCCATGGGAGTTAAAGAAATCAACAAGTCAGAGGGTATATTTGGCACTTGAGTTCGTTTGTTACTTTGGGGAAAGCAGTTTCAGTTTAATGATGAAATCAGAAACCAGCCTATAGGTGGCTTAGACTAGAGTAAAAGGAGAGGAAATACAGGTATTGGGTACAGGCAGTTTTTTCAGTGGGTTTAGTTGAAGAGTGGTAAGATATTGATAGTAATTGATGGGGCTATTAGTTTCTAGTGGGCAGTCTGGGCAGAAACAGGTGATTATGACAAGTTGTGATTGTGACTAGAAAACCAGCATGCTAACCAGATGCCCAGTGGTAAGGAAAAGTGGGTAAGTGAAGGCATGAGGACACATGGCAACTTTGGGTTATTCATTCACACCATAAACTTTTATAAAGCGTATTGCAGAGCACCATGGAAGAAGCAGAGAAAAATTAAATCTGGTGACAACTGTCAAGGGACTCATAAACTAGTCAACTCAAAAACATAACTGAGTATCGTAACAAAGTTCAAAATGAGATTCAAATATCTTGAAGATCTAACTCTGTCTCCAAATTTTGGGGAGCAAATTTCCTGATGCCAGTGATTGAGGGGAGATCTTCTCACTAGGATAATTCAACGAAGATTCTTACTTTAGTTTACCACAGAGAATGTTTTTGTTTTGATTTGATTTTGTGATTTTGAACAGGCAAGTGATATGATTTGAGCTGTATTTTTTAGAATTTTAAATTGGCAATGTTGTAGGATAGATCAGTGATGTGCTGAATCTGACTTATGCCATGTTAAGAGAGCTGATTGTTTAATTTTCATGGTGAACATTTATACTTTGGAAATTAGCAAATGCAACAAACCACATCTTGAATCATTGTTTTCTTCATTGTCTAGACTGAAGAAAGCCATGGAGAAAATGCTAAAAATATACTTAAATTTAAAAAGTATGCCATATATATATATATATGTATATATATATATATATATATATATATATATATATATGTTTGTTTTAGAAAGCCAGGTGTTAAACACCAGCACACTCCCAGATATATTCCATTTGGGAGAGATCAGTTACAAGGGTATAGGCAAGAAACAATGATATATTAGTGACTTTTCTTCACATATATGTGTGCCTTATGGCTCTCTCTCTCTCTCTACATATATATATATATACATATATATATATGGTCTAATTAGAAAGAACAGTTGGACTTATGTCGTTTTACAGATGCACAAAACTGCATAAATTAATATAAATCACATAAGTGAAAACAGTATTATGCTTTGACATTTGCTATTTAGGGGAAGCAAGCATAGTGCAATGGAAAGAGCATTGGACTTAGCATCTAAGTAACTGGGTTTTAAGTACCATGGGTCTCAGTTTTCTCATCCATAGAATGAGTGGATAAGACTCAATAATTTCTTGGGTATTGTCTAGCTCTAAATATTTGGTTCTATGAATTGTAAACTAATAACTATATCTCATAATGTGGGAGAGAAGGAAGAAGGATTTTTGTCTTCAAAGTAACTTGCATACACTAGGTATTTAATACTAGTTTCTTGAATGGGGGGAAGGGGAAGAAGCTGGAGTGGTTGCAGTGCAAATAGAAATGATGGGGCTTTATAAGAGAGATTAACTTCGGGACAATTTATTGATTGTGGAAAGTAAAGGAGGTAGAATAGTCAAAATGATTCCAATTTCTTAAGCACTGATAACTACTAGAATATTGATACTATTAAGAAATATAAGGAAATCAGGAGGAATAGGTTTGCAGAGGAAGATGATGAGTTCTATTTTAAGCATATCAAATTTTAAGTGTTGATAGGACATTGTCAATGAATGAATCTTACTGCAGGCATTTGGAAATGTGCAACAGGAACATAGAAGATAGATTAGAAATATAGATTTTGGATGATCTGCAAAGATGGGATTGTTGAGGCCAAAGGAGTAGATAAGATTATCTTAATACACAATAGTGAGGCTTATTTTCAATAAGAGAAAGAGACAGAAGAGAAGAGACAGAACCAAAAAGCATTGACATAGATTGTGATCATGCAAATCTGAACAGGCAAAGGCTTATAATTTGGGGAAAGTGAAAAGGAAGCAAAAGCCAGTTGGCACAAAGCAGCAATAGATAGCTCTTTTCCCTCCAGTTCTTTAAGGGGAAAAAAATCTTGTTCACAGTATGAGATATGCAATACTGTGGTAAAAACCATATGGTAGAGCATTTTCCTTCCCTGGTATAATGTTATTATGCATCATAATTCATCAATGCAATTTTGACATCCTGCCAGCAAAAGTAAATCTCCTCAGGGGTGTTCTTGACTGTTTTACTCCATAATCTGCCATGGGTAAAACAAAAATATGGTCAAGTGTATGATAGGGTAAATGGATATCTAATCTACCAGAGTGGAATGAAAGAGAGTATCGGTCTTTAATGTTATAACTCCTTTCCATCATTCTGAGAATACTAGAAATGTAGAGATCATTAAATTCAATCTCTTTTTGTGGATAAGGATACAGAGGTGAGAGAGGAAATATTTTGCCTAAGGTCAAATAACTAGAACTAGAACCCAAAGCTCCTGATCTGTGTACTATGATGTGCTTTCTTCATGTCTGATAGTGTAGTCAGAATATAACATTTGTTCTTTTGATCTGTATGCTGATTTTATTTTTCATCTGTCCATTACATCTGCATGCCTGAATTTTCGTATGCCTAACATAGTGTAATTCATATTGGAAATGTTCAATAAGTATTTGTTAAAAGAAGGTTTCCCTATTCTCTCTGTTCTCTAGTCATTTTCTCCTCATCACTGGAGAAACCTCTTCCCTACCCCTCTTAATTGGCGAATTTTTCTCCCTGACTACTATTTCAAGAAATCCCCAGCCACTACCATGCTTAAGCTATCATTTCTCTCCCAAATCCTTGGCTGTCGTCTCTTCCTTGCCAGCCACTTTGCCACTGCCATTTTGTCCTTTCCTTCTCTCTTCCCAGTTCTGGAGCCAGGAACCAGGGTCAAATCCACTGACATCTCTGAATGAGATTTGTCAGCATAATGGCCTCACTTCCAATATCTGTAATGTTATGGACCAAAATGCTGCTCCCTGAACAGTTACCCTTTTGGATTTTCTCTTCCCTAGAATATAAACTCCTTGAGGATAGGGACTGACTTTGTGCTTTCTTTTCTATTGTAGCCTTTAGCACAGTGCTTTGCTCATTAAAAAAAATGTTTTCTTTTACTTCATCCATTTTCTTTCATCCTTTCAATTATGTAATCTAACCAGAGCTATTTGTGCAATTAAGAACTACAGCCTCTACTAGGAATAAGCTACTTCTTGGACATAAACTAATAGCTCAGGAAGCTGTATACACTTTTCTTTTTTTTTCTTTTTTTTTTGTAGGGGAGGAAGGGAAGGCAATTGAGGTTAAGTGACTCTGAGGCCTCATTTGAACTCAGGTCCTCCTGATTCCAGGGCAGGTGTTCTATTCACTGTGCCACCTAGCTGTCCCTGTATTAACTTTTTTTTTTTTATAAGCAATTGGGGTTAAGTAACTTGCTCAAGGTTACACGGCTAGTCATTTGATTTATGCGTGGGTGCTCATTTTCTGAGGCCGGATCTGATCTCGGGTCATCCAAACTCCGAGGCCGGCGCTCTATTCACTGCGCCACCTAGCCGCCCCCCTGTATTAACTTTTTAAAGAATTTATTAGGCCTTCATTTAGGCAAAGTAGACAATCAACTAAATCCATGAAATAATTTCAGCCCCTATATAATTATGCATATATATATATATATATATATATATATATATCCAACTTGCTACTTGAAAATTCTACCATTATTAGTCATAACTTTAAAGTCTTCAAAACATGCACTTCAGTTGAGTTGAAATTAACTTGCAACTTGGATTCTTCTGAGTTGGTGATGTTCTGTGATCCACAGCCATATAACATAACTAGGATTACATTGATGTTAATAACATGAACTTTTATGGCATCAAATTGCTTGAGGATTGAGAGTTCTGTGACTTTGTCTAAATTCAATCCAACTTGATCTCTATTAATTCAATTATGCATCCAGTCCATTGTCCATATGTCCAAGGAATGGATTAGCTCAATGAGTCACCTGTTCAAGTGAATGCCATTAGCAGGGCAATATGTCATTTCATTCACTTTGTTTTTCCATTGTGAATGGCTAGACTGATGTGGTTTAAATAGACTTGGATCTCATTAAGAATGACCAATCATATCCCTGGGCTTGATGTGAGCAACATAATGTTGTCCATGAACAAATGTATCTAGAGAACATTGACCTTGAATAAGGAATCCTTTTTCTATTTGAATTTCATACACCACATAGATACTCTATGACAATGGTTTACCCTTTTTATTTGTACTGCAGTTTACTCAAACTATAATTATAAAGACTCTTGAGGGTTATAAATAAGTAGAAGATTATTAATAGTGATAATTTATATTCAAAAATAGCATAAAATGTATCACTTAGGACAGATATGTTGAATATACAGCCCATGGCATGCATTGCAAACTGGAACACTTCCAAGTGCAGCCTGAACCAGTAAAATATAATTAAGAAATAGTTAACAATACACACACACACATATAGGCTATATTATATATGTATATATATGTGTGTATGTGTGTATACATATATATATGATAGAACATAGATAATGTTAATATGGAGTTTCCTAAGTCAATATATGGCTAACAAGAATTCTTATGTACAATTTAGTGCCCCCCATTTATATTTGAGTTTGACACCATTGATCTCGGATGTGTATAACCAGAATATTTGCTGTCAGTCAAGTTGCAAGATTTAGTGATAATAGTTAGCTATACTAGAGTCACAAAATATGAAAAGAACTAAAGGAATACTTCTAGTAAACCTCTCACAATGATTCATAGAAGTGTATCAGACAAGATGAAAAGGCATGGGTGGGTTTCAATCTGCTCTAGAAGATGGAGTAACCTCATTTATGAGATCACAGATCCATTAAAATATATCTGCATGGATGTTATTCAAATTGACCTATGATGTACCTATTATCACATAGAGAGAACATAGTCCCAAAGCCATGGTATACAGGGATGGGGAACCTGTGGCCTCAAGGCCCATGTGGTCCTCTAGGTCCTAAAGTGTGGTCCTTTGACTGAATTCAAACTTCATAGGAAAAATTTCCTAAACAAAAGAATTTGTTCTGTAAAATTTATACTCAATCAAAAGGCTGCACCCAAGGACCTAGAAGGTCACACGTGATCTCAAGGCCACAGGTTTCTAGTGGGGATAGGGGAAGAAGTGTGATGTATTTTCTATACTCTGATATAGCCTGTAACAAGTGACCTACTAATGGATTGAACATCTAGGGAACCACCAAAAGGATCACTGAAATTGTGCTAAGGACAGACCACTTCCATTCAAAGTTTACCTAGGTAGTATCTAGGGAGTCTTTACCTTCCCTACTAAGCATTTGTTAAAATGGTTTTTTTTGGGGGGAAGAGACCATTTTGAAATCCTTTCTGACCAACACTAATTAGCAAAACCCTTCAATTGTGATCATAGTAAAGGAAAATTGTTACTGGACCATTGCCTCAAGAGGCAGTGTGGTGTGGTAGTTAGAATGCTAGACTTGGAATAAGGCAAAACTTGGATTCAAATCTCATCTCTATTATTTACTAACAGTATGACTCTAGGCAAGTTAACTTTTCTGAGCTGCGGTTTTTTCACCAAAACCATAGATATAATAATACCTACTGTACCTAATTCAATGGTGGTTGTAAGTTTTGGCTAAGGTGTTGTATGTAAAACATTTTATAGGCCTTAAGGGGCTATACAGAAATAAAAAATACACACATTTATTCTCAAAGTGCCCCACAAAGCAACCAAAAGTCCAAGCTTCAGAGTCCAGAAAATATTTACTAAAAATGCTATTGCTTTTATGGTAAAGGATAGGGTTACCTGAAACAGAAGACTTTGGTGGTGCCTAATATCCCCTCCTACCTCAGCTTAAAGACTAAATAAATAAATAAAAACACAACCTTCATTCGATAGACACATGTCAGAGTTTAACCTATAATTCAGAAAATTATATGTGACTAATTGCCCAACAGAACAACTGTGAGCTGCTCTGCAAGAATTCAGGACTCCAAGTGTGGGGAGGAAAGCTCTAGGAGAAGCTGGAACATGAATCCTCTTACAACCACGGGTGGGAAGAATGTTTTGGGGGACAGTGCAGGGGAGAGGGTACAGAGGTGTGTCCTCTGTGTGTCCAGGGGGAACAACACTGAAGGCTGCAAAGAAAACATTGCCATAAGCCCTAAGTTAAGACTGTGTAAACAACTATCCTGAGGCAACATCCTTTTTCTAATCTTAGACTTCCTTGGTTTATATATAATATACAAAAAACACTAACTGCAAGCCACTTACTAACCTAACTGAGGGCTGACAGACTATTCTAAGATTTATACCTGCCAATGATAAATGTGGTGTTAGTCTGGCTGCAGAATTTGGTTTCAATAGATATCAAGTGAATTCTTACTCAAAAAACAGAAAAGTGGAGTTACATCTGGCATTGATGCATGGGGAGCAGTATCATTGGGAAGCACTGGAGTTTCCTGAAGTCTTTCAACTCAAGGAACTTTATCTTTGGGCTCAGTGACTTAACCTTTCAGTGGTGAGACTGTTTCCAAAAGAAAAATCAGTAGATTATTGTGACTTTGGGGGTGCACATTTTTGCCAATAAAATGAAAAAGTATATAACAAAACCCCTGAAAGATTTATATAGCAGGACTTGATGAAATTATTTTCCTTTCAAACCTGCCTATGAAAAGGTTAAAAATAACTAGAAATTTATAAGATCCTAATATCAAACCTGAAAGGTACAAACTCTACAATTCACTGGGCTTGACCTTCAGCTTACCAGATTTACTGTTTATAATTTCTTTGAATTGTTTGGTCTTAAGCAAAAAGAAAAAAAAAAGGAAAAAGGAAATAAAAGAAAACTAAATGCAGCTCTTTCCTGATGACAGGGCTTGGCAGAAAACATCTGTGCAAATAAAGCTATGAAAAGAGTGTGGAAATATTGGCCAAAGTCACCTCATCTTTCTCTCTCTCTCTCTCTCTCTCTCTCTCTCTCTCTCTCTCTCTCTCTCTCTCTCTCTCTGAAAAAAAAAAAAGATATAAAAGAACATCTACCCCTCTTACCACTTTGGAAGGTCTCCACAATCTAATTGTTGAGGTAGAAGGAAGGAAGGTCTGTATGCTCAGCGTGGGTGGGGACTGCTGGTGTGCAGCCTCCCAGCCAGCTCACAGATGGGCTCTTGCTTTTATCCCTGCCGAAAGCCTCTGCTTGACAGGCGTGCTCCTTATGACAAACCCTGGGTTAGGAATTTTGAGTCAAGAGTTCAAGGGGTTGGAGTGAACTCCTATGTGTATCCCCTTTTGTGGCAAAATGGATGGAAAAGACTTACCAAAGGCTTCTATGCAGAAGTGTTAATACTAACAAAAGCTTTGCTAAAATGTACTGACAGATTTCTGTGATGGGAAAAAGAAAACTATTTGATTTATGCATAAAATGGAGTTACAAAGTATGTCTTAAAGAAATAGAAAAGTTGTATCACTTTCCGACATAAGACTGTGTTGATGTGTTGTTGTTTTAGTAGAGATCCTAATTTGATAGATTGTATTTGTCAAAAGCATATTAAAAACTGAGGATCAAGCAGTAATCACATGAGCATATTTACTTCTAATACACTTTGAAACTCAGTCTTACTCCCAGCATGAGGTAAGGTTCAGCCTTCAAATTATATGTTCCGACACTTTACTGGGAAAAACACATTTATGGAGGTATACCTGTAATTCTAGAATTCAGTTTGCAGAGTTAAAAAATGAATTGATTCATCTGCCTGACACCTGACTTGCCCAAAAGCATAATGGGATCTTGTAAGGAAGCAGTGAGTTCCCCCTCACCAGAGAATTTTAGGTGGTTTCTGGATGAATACAAGTAAGGGATATTGTAGAAGACTTTTTCAAGTATAGTTTGGTCATCTAACTCCCTCCTAACTGTGGAATTTAGTGATTGGGTTACAAATGCAACATTATTATGATAGCACCAGCATTAGCCTGGCAATTTATTTCCTCCCACTCACAACATGAGGAGGCTTTATTTACCTAAAAGGAGATAAAGCTGCCCCTGGACTTAATTGACTCCAGCTTCCTTGTCAGTTTTCTGGTCATCAAGGTACATAAAATGTCCCAGCCACATGAAGTCTCTATTCTTCTCAGACTTGGTGTTTTGACCTTGTGAGTCACCATACTCTGAAGATCTACTGACCAAGGTGTATTTCCAGATGGAAACAGAGGTCACATCCATAGAAACTAAGTGCCACTGAATCTTTGCTGTATGTTATAGTTAGAACAAAGTAAGTTATAGTTTAGGGTAAAGTATAGTTATAGTTAGTGATACTTATACTTAGGGCAAAGTATACATCCCGTTGTAAATGTATGATGACTTGTGAGTACATAATTTCATTCCAATGTGAGTAAAACTAAACAAATACTATGGTCCTATCAACCTCTAAATCTTTGATTCTATAAATTATAAACTAATAACTATATCACATAAGGGAGGAAACTTTGTTTTCAAAGGACCTTTCATACAGTAGACATTTAATTCTTGTTTGTTGTTGTTGTTGTTTTTTTAATAGAAAGGGGAGAAGAAATAGCAGCCTAAATTGGTGTGATGGCAATAGAAATGGAAATGATGGGGCTGCTGTAAGAGATATTAATCCCTATGACAACTGATTGAGTGTGGAAAAGCAAAGGAGATGGAATAGTGAAACAATATTAAAAAAATTCCAAGTTCTTAAGTCCTCATAAATAGAAAAGTGGTGGTTTGTGGGAGAAGATGATGAGTTCTATTTTGAACATATCAAATCTTAAATGCTGACAAGACATTGTAGAGGGATAAATATCACTATAGTCATTTGTCTGTATATATAGGACTGGAGCATAGGAGACAGATTAAAGATATAGATATTGGAGTCCATGGTATAGAGGTTATTGTTGGGGTCAAGGGAATAAATAAAATTGTCTTAATACACAATAGACCCTATTGTTTTTCATTGGGGGAAGAGAAAGAGACAGAGACAGACAGATAGAGAGAGGAAGCATATTGTAATAATATACATTTGAGCAGGCAAAAGGTTGTGGTTTTCTAGGGAAATGGAAAAGGAACCTGTTAGCAGAGAGTAACTATAGATTGTTACTCTTTTCCCCTCCAATTTGTCAGGGGTTTCATAGAAAGTTCACATTTTAAATGAGACTAGATGATCTCTAATATTATGATTCTATTATATCTCTATAGCCACACTCTCTTCTATTGCTGAAAAAAAGTTAAAAAAAAGAAAATCTTTATCTTCAGTCATTTCCTTTTTCTTCTCGCTTCTCTTATGATAGGCAGCTAAGTGAATAGAGTGGATAGAATGCTGGACCTAGAGTCAGGAAGATCTGAGACATTCATTGCCTATGTTACCTAAGCAAGTCATTTATTTTCTGCCTGCCTGAATTTCCTCAACTACAAAATAGGGATAATATATAGAGATAGAGATAGCCAAGGACATCGATGCAGACATAGACATATGTCTAGCTTTATATCTATACCTGCTTGTGTATATATGCATATATAATGATGTTATATATAAATATGTGCAAATACTTCTCATATATGCAGATACAGATATGCATATAGAAATATATTGATTTACGTCCATTTCTCTTTTCATATCTATATTCATATCTATATCTATAGACATGTAAAGACATAGTTATACATATATATGCAGAAATATAGATATAAACATGCACATGTATATAGTCACGTCTCTGTACTTTTATTACTGTGTAAATGTCTACCCATATTCAAATACATATATTAACATTGATATAGAAATAGACTACGCCTGTCTCTAAATAAATATATTTATGTAACTATATATCTATGTCTACCTCTATATCTACATGTGTATATAAACATATATAGATTTGCAAACTAATAATATTATAAATATAGGTATTTCACATATCTATAGCTACAAATAAATGGATAGGTATAGACATATATCTTTCTATGTATAACTATATAGATGTCTATATGTATAGCTAAAAATAGAGATAAATATAAATTATCTGATATAGATTTGATATACATATGTAAGTAGATATAGATATACATATAGTTATATATACATATGCATATATTCATATCTCTATCTATATCATATAGATGAATACCATATCTGAATGTGTATCTATGTGTATAGAGAGATAAGTTTAAGTATAGATGTAAATAGATGATAGATAGAGACAGAGATAGAGTTATATAGGTGATACAGTGGGTAGAATGCTAGGCCTGGAGTCAGGAAGACTCATCTTCATGAGTTCAAATCTAGCCTCAGACAGGTACTAGCTGGGTGCCTCTGGGCAAATTACTCAACCCTGTTTGTCTCAGTTTTCTGATCTGTGAAATGAGTTGGAGAAGGAAATTGGGCAAAGTACTCTAGTGTCTATGCCAAGAAAACCCCAAATGGAGTCACAAAGAGTAAGACTTGACAGAAAAGTCACTGAATAACAACAGAAATAGAAACACTACAAATTCCAGAGATTTGGACCTATCCTCTCAAAATACCATCCTTTTTTTCTCCCTTTCATTTCCAAAGTTGTCAACAGCATAGCCTTCATTTCCTACTTCCGTGTCCTCACCACCAACTTATTCTTAAAATCGGTATAATTGAACTTATGTCCTAATCACTTTGCTGAAATTGATTTCTCCCAGTACCTTAGAATAGTTGGATTTAGAGAAGGAAGGCAGAGAAATAATCTAGTCTTCTCTTTACAGAGATAAGAAGAGTAATGGCTTTGGTTTCTATAGTACTTACATGTTTACAAAGTGCTTTCTTTACAATAATATGGTAAAGCAGGTCTTCAAATAAAATGATGAAAACGAAGCCCAAAAAGGTTAAAGGATTTCCCCAATGTCACCCAGCATATAGAAGAGCAGAATTCAAATATATACCTTTAAAGTCCAATATACTTTATTTACCCCACACTGCACTCCCTCCCTTGGCATCCAATCCAATACACTTATTTTCTTTAGCTTTAATTTGTCATTTAATG
Source organism: Gymnobelideus leadbeateri (assembly GCA_011680675.1). Lineage (NCBI taxonomy): Eukaryota > Metazoa > Chordata > Mammalia > Diprotodontia > Petauridae > Gymnobelideus > Gymnobelideus leadbeateri. The sequence goes on from WOXC01003455.1 coordinate 319,735, forward strand.
CTGTTAACCTCCTCATCCTTGAAACTCCTTTTCTCTTAGTGCCATCTAGCTTTTTCTGTTGCTAATCCGACCTCATTTCTTTGTCTTCATTGCTGATGCAGCTTCCTTTTTCCTCAATAAAAGAATTCCTCAAGGCTCTGTCCTCCTTTCTGTGATCTACCCTCTCCAAGATTTCATTTTCATTCTCATGGTTTCTACTATTGCCTATGTCTATGTTGATAGTCACCATATTCATAGCTTTAGTCCTCAACTCCGTCCTGAAACACAATTTTGCACCTTACCAAATTTGTAGATCAAAAATAAAATCTGAGATGAATAGCTCATATGGTCAGAAGCAGAATCTGAATCCAAAAAACACAGGATATTCCAAATGTTTTAAAGCTTCCTTAATCTTTATTAACTTAAACACATTACCATCACTTCTACTACTGTTCTAACTTCCAGTCTGAACCAGATCCTGTCTAGGATGAACTAAACTTACTCAGTTCTATACTGCCTTGAATGCTATTTCCTTATCTCCACACAGGACATTTTCTTCCTGCTGCTAAGCAGCAAATGCTCAGCATTTACCCCTCCCCCACCACTATCTCTTTTTTATCTTTTCCTCTGAGAATTGTAATTAAATCAACCCTATCTCTGAAAGAAGTACATCTGTAGTTTACTTTATTGTTCTACTCACCTAGCTGAGTGATTTCACAGGCCAAAATACCTTTCCCTTACAGGTCTCCCCCACCCCCTACCCAAGGGAAGGGTATGTATCTCCTTTATTAGAATTTAAGCTTTTTCTAGTCACAGAGGTACTCATGTTTGTGTTAGTATCACCAGGGCCTAGAATGATTCAGCAACACTGACCTTTCTGCTGTTTCTCCAAAATGACATACCATCTCCAAATTTCAGTGGTTATCCTCCTTGCCTGGAATGCTCTCCCTCTGTCCTCCTCTTCCACCTGGCTTCCCTAGCTCCCTTCACTTCAAATTCACTTTTCTGAAAAGATTTTTTTTTCCTGGTCCCTTTAATGCTAGTATCTTTCCTCTGAAATCACTTCTAATTTATCCATCTTGTACGTACATAGTTGACTGTATAGTCTCCACCATTAAAATGTAAGCTCCTTGAAGGCAGAGACTGTTTTTGCCTTTATGTCAAAAGTGTTTAGCACATATGCCTGGCAGAGGTTAAGTGCTTAATAAATGCATATTGATTTAACCAAATCTACAAAATGAAATTTAATGTAGAAAATTTAAAAGTCAAATCTTTAAAAAATGAATACTTAAGCAAAAGTCAGTAGGTAGGCATGTAGGGAAGAAACATTTATATGTTCATTGACTACAAGTTCAATGAAAAATGGGATATAGTTACCTCTAAAATCTAACCACTTCCATGCTACATTGATAGAAATAATAGTGTACAGAATAAGAAATATGATAATAGAGTTGTGCTTCACCCTGGAAAACCTGAAAATGGAGTATTTATAACTTCAGTACCACAATTAGAAAGGTAAGGACATTAAAAAGTTAAGGACATTGCCTGTGAGTATATACTCTTGTGAGTTCAATGACATAAAGAAATGTTCCCCCCCCCAAAAAAATAAAATAAAATAAAAAAGGGGCACCTAGGTGGCGCAGTGAGTAGAGCGTCGGCCCTGGAGTCAGAAGGACCTGAGTTCGGATCCGGCCTCACACACTTAATGCACCCGCAAACAAAAACCTAGCCGTGTGACCTTGGGCAAGTTACTTTAAAAAAAAAAAAGAAATGTCCCCAATATATTTATATAAATACTTTTTGTATTAGCCAAAAAAACTGAAAATGAAGTATACACCATAGGCTACGGAATGACAAGTGGCACATGAATGTTATGGAAAACTACTATGTTGTAAGAAATTATGAATGTGATGGCTACAAAAAATTATATGAGTACTTATGTGAACTGTTACAAAGTGAGATAAGCAGAACCAGGAAAACAACACAGTGACCACAATATTTTAAGTAGAAGAATCAATAAGGACAAATCAATCAAAACTGAATCCAGCAAAATTACAATAGCAGTTTGGCACATTTTTATAGAGGTGGGGGGATTATGAGACAGGAAAACTGCATATAGAGTTGTTGGTTTTTTTTAAAGCAATTGGGCTTAAGTAACTTGCTCAAGGTTACATGGCTAGTCATTATTTTATGTGTAGGTGCTCATTTTCTGAGGCCGGATTTGATCTCGGGTCATCCCAACTCTGAGGCTGGTGCTCTTACTCACTGCGCCACCTAGCCGCCCCTAGAGTTTTTTTTTAATACATTGGTAACTTAGTTTGAAATTTTTAAAAATTATTTTTGTTCTCTTTTATCGGTGGGTACCTAAGACTTCATGAGTTAAAATAAATACTCTGAAGACCTACCATTTCCAGATGGAGACAAAGAGGGTCACATCCAGAGAAATCAAGTACCACTGAAATTGTTGTATGTTCTTAGGTTTAAGGCAAAGATGGTTCTCTGGGAGGAGAAATGAGATGGATATATTGGGAAATCACAATGTTATAAAAATGAAGATATCAATAAAAATGTATCATTTTTTTTTAAACAAATACTTTATTAACTTCTGTTTTACATCATTCATTTCCGCCAGATTTTGAGTTACAATCATTTTCCCCCCATTATTCCCCTACCCAACCTCCCAGAATAGCAGTCCCACAAGATATCGCTTCCTCCAATCTGCTCTCTCCCATACCTTCTCCCATACCCCCATCGACTTTTCCATTAGAGGAAGATGAATCTTTGTGTCCCAATGCCTGCACATCTTATCTCCCAATTATAGGCAAAAGAGTATTAATAATAGTATTTATATATATATTTGAAACATTTAATGTTATGACCTTGAATTTCAGATCCATTTCCTTCCTCCCTTGTCACCCATTCCTTCTTGGGATATAAGTAATTCAGTATATGTTGTACATGTCTAGCTATGCAAAACATTATCATAGTAGATATATTGTACAAGGCTGCTTATAATTCCCTCCCACTCATCCCACCCCCCACCTGGTCCATTCCCTACATGATCCTGTCCCTCTTCTATAGTGGGTACTTCCAACCTCCCCTCACCCCAAGGATGCCCTCCCATCCATCATCCCTCCTCTCATCCCCCTTCCCCCTATCCTGCTGCAGGTTGAGATATCCCATTTAGTATGTATGTCATTTTCTCCCTGAACCAAATTCAATGTGAATGTGGTTTTGCCTTTTTAGCCTTCCTTATTCTCCCCCTCCTTTGCAACCACTTCCCCTACATGAGATAGTTTACCCTACCATGTCTCTCCCCATCTCCTCTTGCCACTTTCCTCTCTCACCTCATAATTTCATCCCTTGAGTACTCTCCCTTCCCAACAAAATCAACCTATGCCCTCTATCCATATATAACTGTAACCATATACACACACATTCACATATGTATTCATATGACCACACCCCCTTCTTCCATTATTTTCATAGTGAGAAAGATATCATCAGTCACAGTTATTGCTTTTCCATATAGGAATGTAAATAGTTCAACTTTGATAAGTTCCTTTTGATTTCTTTTCCCTGATTACCTTCTCAGGCATCTCTTGCTTCTTGTGTCTGGATGTCAAATTTTCTATTCAACTCTGGTTTTTTCCTCAAGAATGCTTGAAAGTCCTCTATTCCACTGAATGACCATATTTTCCCCTGAAACAAAATACTCAGTTTTGCTGGGTAGGTGACCCTTGGGTTCATTCCCAGTTCTTTTGCCCTCTGGAATATCATATTCCATGCCCTTCGATCCCTCAGTGTAGAAGCTGCCAGGTCCTGGGCTATTCTGATTGTGTTTCCACAATATTGAAATTGTTTCTTCCTGGCTGCTTGTAGTATTTTCTCCTTGATCTGGGGATTCTGGAACCTGGCTATAATATTCCTGGGAGTTTTCTTTTTGGGATCTTTTTCAGGAGGTGATCGGTGGATTCTTTCAACCTCTATTTTGCCCTCTGGATCTAAAACATCAGGGCAGTTTTCCTTGAGAATTTCTTGAAGGGTGATTTCTAGGTTCTTTCCTTGATCATGGCTTTCAGGTAGTCCAATAATTTTTAAATTGTCTCTCCTGGATCTATTCTCCAGGTCAGTGGTTTTTCCCATGAGATATTTCACATTGCCTTCTAATCTTTCGTTTGTTTGGATCTGCTTAACAGCATCTTGATTTCTCATAAAGTCACTAGCTTCCATTTGCTCCAGTCTAACTCTGAAGGAATGAATCTCCTCAGTGAACTTTTGAGATTCTTTTTCCATCTGGCAAATTCGACTTTTTAAGGCATTCTTCTCCTCATTGCCCTTTTGGGCCTCCTTTGCCATTTGAGCTAGTCTATTTTTTAAGGTGTTGTTTTCCTCAGTCAGGCTGTTGACCCTCATTTCATACTTTTCCTGCATCCTTCTCATTTCTCTTTCTAATTTTTCCTCCACTTCTCTTATTTGATTTTTAAAGTCCTTCTTAAGGTCCTCTATGGCCTGCAACCCGCTCATGTTTTCCCCTGGGGCTTTTGGAGCAGGACTTCTGACCTCACAGTCCTTTTCCCGCTCTATGCCCCCAAAATAGGAGTCTAGGGTTGCATTTTTCTGTTTCCTTTGCCTTGGCATGTTGCCACTTAATTGCTTGACTTTGGGCTTGTTGCCACACTATGGCTTTAAGGCCAGATAGAGGAATTTTCGTCCCGAACGTGTGGGGGGCAACTTCCGTTTCTGGCAAGCTGTAAACCCACCCACAACTTCCACCCTAGATCACAATCCAGATCCAGGGAGGTTAAAGCAAGAGCGATTACCCCCCAAGACTGATCGCTGGATCTCCCCACGATTTGTAGGCTGGGAGCCGGAAATGCCTCTGAAAACTACACAGTGGCTTGTCTCCTCAGCAGCTTCTAGCCCCCAGGGGAGGGAGCTGACGCATTCCCCAAATACAGGTCCCAAAGTCCATAGGACACTAACCTCTTACTTTGTCCTAGGCAAGTCTATGTTGATAATTCTGGCGTCTCCACAGTTCCTGGTGTTCTGGGGTTCCTCCAGCCGGCTGCTGGCCCTGCCGCCCTGGGGCTAAAACCTCGGCTCACGTGGACCTGGGCTCGGCTCGGCTCCTGCGCTCTGCGCGCTGCCGGCTCCCAGACCACTGCGCTGGTCCTTCCTGCAGGGTGCTGGGCTGTCCTCAGCGGGAGGTTAGCTTCTCTGTGTCGTTCTGTGGGTGCTGGGGCTCCAGAAAATTTTCAGAGTCCTTTTTTACATAGTTTGTGGAGAATCTGGGGGCAGAGAGGCTTGGACGAGCTGTTTCTATTCCGCCATCTTGGCTCCGCCCCAAAAATGTATCATTTTTTAAGAAGAAAAATAAGCAATCCACAAATAATGGCATGTGGGAAATAAATTGAAACATTAGCTTGGAATGGAGACGACTGTGTGTTTGTGTGTGTGTGTATGTGTGCACACATGTGTGTATATGTGTGTGTGTTGGGGGGAGGGGGAAAATTAGCTACCATCTTGAATTAATTATTTGAGAAATAAGAATTTATTCCTCCTGTCTTCAGTTCCAGAGGACAGAATGAAGACCAGTGGATGAAAAATAGACTGAAACATATTTCTAGCTCAGTGCAAGCAATGATTTCATAAGAATTGTACCTGTCTAAAAATAGAATGGGCTGCCTTGTTAGGAAAGGATCTCTCTGTTACTGGAGGTACTTTCCACTAAGTCTGGATGACCTCTTGTCCAAATTATTCTTGGAATACTGACAATTGTAGAGGAGATTTGTGAATCAGGTAGGATCTCTATTAGGCAATCTCTTTGACGTCTATGAAGATTTCTAACTGCCTGGTGGATAACTTCACTTAAATGCCCTACTCTCACTCAGATCTAGTTTATCTTAACTCAAACTCACCATCTTTCCCATAAAATCAACTCTTATTTCAGATGTTCCTTTTTTGTGACTGCCAACATGTTTTCAAATTGCTGTTTGAAACCTTTGAGTCATCTCAGATTCATCTCTTGTTAATATATTTAATTAACCACCAAATCATATTGATTCTCCATTCACAATATTTTCCCATCCCAAATCTTCCTTTCCATTCCTACTTTTTACATTCTGATGGAGACACTCATCTCTTTATACCTAGACAATTTCAATAATATCCTAGCGTTCTTCCAATCTCTAGTTTCTTCTATTTCTAAAACATACACTGCTGACAAATTATTTATTTTGAAACTTTCAAAGATCAATGATTTCCTCAGTGGAGACACACAACCACTGAAGCAGGTCACAATAACTGTATCTTACAATTGGTCTTCATGAATCTCTGTGGAAAAAAAAATTTATCACCAATAACAAATCAACTTGAATTGAATTAATCTAATAATAGATAGAAAGCCTGATAGAGCCCAAATTTTTTTTTGTTTTTGCTTTTTCCCAGCTTGGTAAGACTTTGGTAAGTTGCAAAGAGACAAATTTAGGCTCAGGAAATATTCCTAATATTTTGAGTTAGCTAAAAGGTGGACACTTCAGGGTGCTTTACAAGGTAGTGTATTCTCTCTCTCATTCAAGTTGAGTCTGGATTATGAATTGTGTTTTATGTTACCATGGAGATTGGTTTCATATGTGGCTTGGACTAGATAGCCCCTGAAGTCCCTTTGAACTTTCAAATTCTATGAATTTTTTACTTTTAAGAACTTGCCTTTAGCAGCTTAGTCTTTGAGAGCCCGTAGTCAACTCCACATCACAATAAGGCAGTGAAGGAGGCCGTTAGTGTAGGACTTTCAGATTAATATTCCAAAAATACCCCTTTGCACACATTATTCTCTCTCAAAAAGCTTCAATGCCTATCTATAACATAAAGAATAAAAAGTTCGAACTCCTTCATTTGGATTTTCTGGATAAACCAAAGAGTTTAGTTTTTATTTAGGGCTCTCCTTTACTCAGAACTTCCTCTTCAATCTCAAATTAAATTAGTTCCCTTAATGAACTTCCCAGTTTTAACTAGGCCTACTCGTCATCTATGAACAGGCTATGTCTAATCAGTAAACAAAAATCCTTCATAAAGTTGCCTAAGTAATCTTCTTAATAGTCAGGTCATTCCCTTAATGAAAAATGTTCTGTGGTTCCTTGCTGTTTCCTAAATACAATTTTTATTCAATGGCCTTCCATCCTTATTTCACAGCACCTCCTTTTGTGTACTCTGTGTTCCAGACCAACTGGAGTAGTAAATATTTCTGGATCTCTCACTGTCCTCTGATGGCTTCATTCTTTTCTCTTACCTAAGAAATGAACCATTCCTACCTCATCGCTTCTTCACTTGACTCACTTTTTGTTGCCTCAAGGCCAAGCTCAGATGCCACCTTTTATGTAAATTCTACAAGTTGGAAGTGATTCTTCCCTTCTTGAATCCCTAATGCCACTCTGGCTTCTCCAATGTCCTTAATCATTGTTTAATTTGTCTTATGTGTATTCCCTCTTCCAACCTTGCCACCACCCTGGTATAAGCCTTTATTACCTCACACCTGAACTATTGCAACAGCCTTCTGGTCGGCTTCCTTTCATACATTTATCAAAATGATCTTCCTAAGCATAGATCTGACTTCAATAAACCCCAGTGGCCTCTTATTTCCTCCATGATCAAATATAAAATCTTATTTCTGGCATTCAAAATCCTTCACAACATGGCCCCTTTCTACCTTTCCAGTCTTCTTCTACTCCCCTCCAGATGCTCACAGATACTCTGACTGGCCTCTTCACTGTTCCTCACACAAGATACTCCATCTCTTTCATTTTTCTAACTGTCCCCCAAGCCTGAAATTCTCTCCCTCCTCACCATTACCTGTTGGCTTCCCTGACTTCCTTCGAGTCTCAGCCAAAATCCCACCTTTTACAAGAAGACTCCAATTTATCCTTTGTGTACCTTGTGTACATAGTTGCTTAAGTATTATCTCCTCCCAATAGATTGTTAAGTTCCTCGAGGGAAGGGACTAGTTTTGCCTTTCTTTGTAACCCTAATGTTTATCACAGTGCCTGGTACACAGTAGGCACTTAATAAATAATTGTTGACTTGTGGAAGTATTTCATCCCCTTACCATTGATGGTAGGGACTATTTTTCATATTGTCCCCTCGCACTTAGGTAGGTATATGTTCTATAGACATAGCATCAGATCTGGAATCAGGAAGACCTGAGTTCAAATATGGTCTCAGATACTTACTAACTATGAGACCTTGATGAATTTGTTTATCCATCATCTGCCTCAGTTTTCTCCATTAAAAATGGGGATGATAACAGCATCTAATTCCTATGGTTCTTGTGGAAATAAAATTTTTAAAATGGTGTATCCATAAAGACCTTTGCAAAGCTTAAAGTGTTACCATCATCATCACTATTATTTTAAGCCTTATACATACCCAAATACTCACAAATATCTGCCGTCTTATCAATATGGATATTCCTTCCACTGATGCAGGATATAACCCATTTATCCCTATCCATCCCATGTAACTTTGTTCTGTGTCCTACCATAAGTTTACAACATGGAATGTCACTCATTATGCTTTGGGCTCTTACTTCATCTTGACATCTTGAGGACACCAGTGGAGTTTTCACTGAACCTCACTCTAGCCATGTAACTAGGCCATTTTCTTATATGCTCAAACATTTCATTGATAATATCTTTTATTAGGAGTCATCTCCATAATTCCTTGCCTATAATATGTTGTATGCTAACAAAATGCAATACTGCATGTAGCATTACTTAATGAATATTTGTTAAATTATTAAATTAAATTGTATTTCATACTAATGTATTCTTCTGTGTTCTATGAGCAACGACTCATAAAATAAAATGTCCGTTTCTCCCTGTTTCCTCACTCCTATTTTCTAAGACCTATACAGGCTTAAAGGTCCAAATCTCCTCAATTTCAATAAAGAAGCCTTTCCTGATTACTTCAACCCACAGGAATCTCTCCTTCCTCTTCCCTGCTATTGTACATACCTATATCACCCACTTTGTATTTAATACATGCTATGGTGAGTTATACTGTATCGTTTTATATAAATGATGTCCACTAACAAGATTCTAATCCCCTGGAAGGCAAATACATGTCTCATGATGCCTTTTCATACTTCTGAGTTTAGTACAGAATCTTACACATTGAAATACTGTATAAATATTGTCTGATAATGGTTAATAGATGAACATAAAAGAAGAAAAGGATTATTTCATCATTTTAATGGATCAAAATGAGAATGTTTATGTAATTAGATTTTACAAATATCCTCAGGTTATTTCTCTTCTACCATGTATTGCAGCAATAAGTAATAGTGACAACCCAGTGAGAAACAATTCCAACCATAATTAGCCATCAACACAGTCTAGAGCTGTGGTTAAACTAAATCTTTTACATTTTCTTGCTAATAAATGTTCCTAAATATTTTGAGTTTCTCCAAAGTCACTAAAGCTTAGAGAGGCTATTTGTCATAAGTCAAGCAGGATTCAACAAGGCATGACTTCCAGAAGAGCTCAGCTGCCTAAAATTGGCCAGCAAATGGAAAGAGAGTATTGCTTGCAGTAACCCGGCCTGCTGTCAACAAGCAAGTCTGTGACCAGCCTAGTAAATGTTTTATTGATTTAATATTAAATTAACTACCCCAGCATAAGGAGTGCATTATGTTTAATGGCATTCTGATATTTGTAACTGTAGTTTGCTATAATGCACCTGTAAAATTAGTATTTCATAATATTCCACAAAAAGCTATAAAATCTAATTATTTTTATGTGGAGTTTTGAAAAAGCTTGACATGGGCACTGGTACATGGATTTCAAATGCATCAGAGAGTAAGTTTCTTTTTAACCGCCAATCTGCAAGTGTGCTGCCCTCTCCCAAATACACTTCATGATGTTTAGCTGATAAAGATTTTGTTTATCTTAAAACATTCATGAGTTGTTCATGTATTAGTGTTACCTTTATCTTTCCTCAAAGACTATAGTGATAATATTTATAGTTACGAGTTTACTAAAACCATATATACATATATCTATCTACTTCGTATACACACATGCATATATATGTGTATATGTAAGTATACGTGTGTATGTGTACGTATCAATATTTATATATGATTCTGGCTACTCCTGGTGGAAAATAGGTGCTGTTATACCATAATCAGGGAATTATTATTGATGATGATGATGCTATCATTTTCCTTACCTTTAAAATCAAGAACATCATTTACAAATACTGGATATTTCATGGCAAATACTTACCTCTTAGTGAAACAGTTTAGATTAAAAGAAAAACAAAACACATAAAAAAATATTCAACTCAGTTCCTCTGCTGATCAATTCAATTTAAATGCTTATGGTTCATGACAGTGTCATTCCTACAAAGTAATTCAATCAATTTGAGTAAATAAGTTTCAATCTCAAGTTCTTTATTTATTAAGTGATTGAAATTTGCTAGGATTGATACTCAAGAAAAATTATATTTCTGAAGAATCACAGACTATCAGAGGCAGAAGTTATTTCAGTGGCTATTTGTAGACCATAGAGACACAGGTGCTATCCTTCTGATTTTTACATCCACTAAAAGAATGTGTAGGGATGCTATTTCTCTTTCTTGGATTCTAGGAGTATTACTTAGGGCTTGGTGATGCTAGTGCTATAGCTCATAAACCCCCATCTATGTGCTTCCATCATGTTTAGCAGCTGATATCAATTCATCAGACAGAATTAACTTTTACAGAGGGGTATTTACCAAGATGGCATAATAAGAACAGTGATAATATCTTAGTACAAATGGAATCCAGGGGGGAATGACTTTACACTTAAATGAAATGTGCAAAACTCATTTTCACAGAGCTCCTTATTGCTGAAAATTCTTTTCTTCGTTACCTACTTCTTTTTTTTTTTTTAAAGCAATTGGGGTTAAGTAACTTGCTCAAGGTTACACGGCTAGTCATTTGATTTATGCATGGGTGCTCATTTTCTGAGGCCGGATCTGATCTCGGGTCATCCCAACTCCGAGGCCGGCGCTCTTACTCACTGTGCCAACTAGCCGCCCCTTTAGGGCAATTGGGGTTAAGTAACTTGCCCAAGGTTACACGGCTAGGTTTTTGTTTGTGCGGATTAGGTGTCGGAGGCCGGCACCGAACTCAGGTCCTTCTGATTCCAGGGCCGGCGCTCTATTCACTGCGCCACCTAGCTGCCCCCGTTAACTACTTCTTTAGGCATGGTATAACTTCATTAGTTCTCTGTGTAGAGTCTTGAAACTTCCTTTCCTCAGTTTATCTAGTTTGTCCTTGGTTCCTAATTCACATGACACATCAGCTGTTCTGAGGATACTGATGAGACTAGGATTTCAGTGGAAAGTCCAAAATCCTTCAAATTCTGAAATTTATAAGGTCCTTCTCTGGCCAAAGGGAAGCAGGAAAGAGACTGAAGCTGAGGCTTCTTCTTACCCTCCCCATACCCCATTTCCACCAAGTGACTCCTCAGAGACTTGGCTAGAGGCTTCCACCTAAATCTTAAATTCCTAGGTTCTGACCTGGAGGTGAATGTGTTTCTTAGCCAACACTAAATAAACTTTCCATGTTTCACTTTTCATCAAATGACTTTCAGTGACTTCTGAAATGATCAAAGATTTTCCAAATTTAATCTGAAGCCATAGATTGATTGATTGTTCCTCCTTGACAAAGATATCGAGGTTTAGCATCTTGTTACTTACTTGAACTGGTATTGACTCAATCAACCATCACCCTTATATACTATAACTGACACTTGAAAAAGAATTATTTGGTCCACCCCAGTCTTTACTTGAATACTTCTAATGCAAAGCAACCCACAACCTCTTAAAGCAACATTTTGGGAGAATTCTAATGGTTAGAATGTATTTCCTTACATCAAGCCTATATTTGCTTCTATATAACTCCTACTCTTTACTCCTAGTTATATCCCTATTACAGAGAAAAGTCTAATCTCTTCTTTATAAAACATCACTAAGTCTTCCTGTCTTGGCTAAATAATCTTATTTCCTATAACCAATACTTATATAATATAGTCGAGACCCTTCAGTATCCTTACTACATTTCTCTGAGTGTTATCTGAGCTTATCAATATCAATTTTAAAGGCTCCCAAAACTGAGCACACTATTCCAGGTTTAGTCTAACTAGGGCATACTACAATGAGACTCATATTTTTCACCCTTGAAGCGAAGCCTTCTTTTAAAAATATATTTTATTTGTCTTATTAAATATTTCCAAATTACATGTAAATTTTTAAAATTTCATTTTTAAAAATTTTGAGTTCAAAATTCTTTCCTTCCCTCATTTTCTTCCTTCCTTAAAAAAGCAAATGATTTGATATTGATCATACATGTGAAGTCATGTAAAACATTTCCATATTAGTTATGTTGCAAAAAAGACACAGACAAAACCCCCCGCCCAATGCTTCAATCTGCATTCTGAGTCCATAGGTTCTGTCAATGTATCAAAAAGAGCAGAGTTTAAATCCTCAGTCAGGCCAAGTTACTTAACTTCTCTCCGACTCAGTTTCCACCTCTGTAAAATAGGGATTATAATAGCACCTGCCTTATAGTATTGTTGTGTGGGTTAACTGAGATAATATTTGTGGAATATTTTAACACCCTAAAAACATATACTAGCTATCGATATGGTTAATGAATGGATCTATTACTAGAGGGACTAAATTACATAAATTTTGATATTTGTACTCTGAACAGAGTCAGAAAAATGAACTTAAATGGAGGAATGGTTCACAAATACTCATTAGAGAGAAAAAGCAAGTAGCCAGCAGAGTTAGCTTTATCACTTTCCCGATGTTAACATGAAAAATCTTTTTTTTTCTTTTCTCTTGGTACATTATTTCATCTCATATTGAGAGCCAATTATAAATATATGCAAAAAAGTCCATACGAAAATAATTGTAGCTTATGCACCAACATTGGTTACAGAGAATGAAGTACAAAAAGTCTTTGAAAAGTGAGTGCAACACTCCAAATTAAATCAGCATATGCATTAATAGTAAGAAATTTCAGTGAAATGATGGGACTATTTAAGGACAGTTGTGCCATATGTGTTTGAAAGCTTGGGTCAGTAATAAGAAATCAGAAAGGATAAATATGTATAACCTATACAGAAGCTTCATGCTTCTACATCATGTATACTACCTTCAAAATAAAATAATGTGCAGGCACTTTATATGGCAAGTACCAAATAATTAAGCCAAAATAATGAAATTGATCACTTCTGTAGCAGTGAAACAACTTCTTATGGAGTTGGACATTCATACTTTGGCTCCATTCGGAGGCTCACATACATTCTGGCCCTTGCTAAAAATATGCTTACAAAGAAAATGTATAATAAGGCACTTCCTTCTTCTTCTTTGCAGAGGTAGGGAACTATGCATGTGGATTATTACCTATAATGTCATATTTTTTACTATACTGGCTAGTTCTGCTAAATGGCCATTTTTCCTTTTTATTCTTCCTTTATATTCTCTGTTATAAGAATTAATTCTATGGGAGGAAAAAGGGAAACACAGAAAATGTAAATTATATAAAAATAGACATGTCAAAAAATTAATGATGAGCATTATCAGAGTCTTAGTTTCTTCCCTGGTTCCCATAAAAGAAAAGGTTGATGTCAAAAAGGATTTGCAATTGAGCTAGGAAGACTTCACTACTTATTAGGTTTAAAAAGGAGAAAACAAAAATTTTGTCTTTCTCTATTTTTTCCTCCAGCTCATTTGAATATGTCCCTTCAGATCCTTCCAGACTCCATATGTGTGTATGTATGCGTGTATGTATGTATGTATGTATGTATGTATATATCTGCACAGGACAGAAAAAAATATGCACTTATTTAGGTGAGCCTGAGTGGGAACTGACATCTCTCGATGTCTCTTCTGCTTTTTCTTTCATTAACTAAAGGTGACTAAACAGTAATACTGAGAGATGGACTTTTTCAGCCTTCATGATTACATTTGTACCTTGTGGGTAGAGTCGAGATACCAGAGTAGAAACAGGATTTCCTTGCAGCTCTGGCTCTCATCTCCCCCAATTCATGTAAAAGATGACTGAAGAAACTTTGGAGCTACAGAACCCACAAAATGACACAGAGAAGCTAACCTCCCACTGAGGACAGCCCAGCAGGCCAGCAGGAAGTGGCTAGCACAGCACTCTGGGAGCTGACCCCAGCCCTGCTTGAGCCAGAGATTTTAACCTCAGGGCAGGCCTGACTAGCCACTGGCTGGAGGAACTTCAGATCACCAGCAGCTATGGCAGTTTCCAGATTTATCAACACATAGATGCTAAGGACAAAGTGAGAGGTCAGTGCAGTAGGGACTTTGGGATCCATTAGTTCGGGAGTGTGGTCGGCCTTTGCCCCCCAGGGCAAGAAGTGGCTGAGGCCCCCCAGCCTTGCAGCCTCCACCATGTGGATGCTTCAGCTCCTGGACTGAAGACTGTAGGGGGACCAAGCAACCAGTCTGAAGGGTAATCCCTCTTGCTTTAACCTGCTTGGATCTGGATTGTGGTCTAAGGTGGAGGTGCTGGGGTGTGTGACTAGCTTGCCAGGGTGTGTAGAAGATTCAAAGAGGGCACCAACCTTTGGCAGCTGAGAAAACCCCAGCATTTGGGACAATTCTCCCCTGTCTGATAGTAGAGTCCTACTGTGGCAAAAAGCCCCAAAGTCAAGTAATTGACTGGCAACATGAGCAGGCAAAGGAAGCAAAGCAAACAGAGCAACCCAACTTTACACTCCTATTTTGGGGACAAAAAGGATCAAAGCATGGAACAGGAGGAAGACAGTGAAGGCAGAACTCCTGAGCCAAAAGCTTCCATGATTGAGTGTTACATGTTTCTGTATGTGCTTCTGCAACTCTGCCCTTTTCAAATGAGAATGTGGCCACCACTGGGAAGATGAGCCTTGCATGCCTGGTTGAACAGAAAGCATAGACTTTGAGTTGCTTCTTGGACATTATAAATCTGAGGTGAATGTGAAATAGCTGTTAAACAGTCTCAGCAGTCTCCCAGGAGTCTTTACCTCTCCAGAGAATACAATATAGGTAATAGGTTATAGTTTATATACTCTAAGTATCTATCAAAGCACACTTTTTTTCCTATGCATTTCTTTTTTGATAGAAGAAATAAATAGCTGCCATATCAGGTAACTATTAATTTCCATATTAAACAACTTCTCTAGAAGGGATCCTGATCCCTTTTAGGTACACCTTAAATGTGACCCATCAATAAGTTTTTTTTAAAAGAATTTCCTTGGTCTTTGGAGTAAAAGAATAATGAGCTAAAGAGTAAGGAATCTTTTGTTTAAGTTTGAACCCCTGCCCCTTCCCTCCTCCTTCTTTCTAGAGATCACACTACTTCATGACTGATCCAAAATCTGCATGAGTCCAGAAATTTACTAGGAATAGGTTCCCTGGTCTACAGATAACATAGTTTTCTGGCAGGAAGAGATTAATTATTGATGCGGAATTCATCTCTGAATCAGCTATCATTATAGTCAAACCACCATCTTGTTAAAGCAAAGATAATTTGTATAAA
Source organism: Gymnobelideus leadbeateri (assembly GCA_011680675.1). Taxonomy (NCBI): domain Eukaryota; kingdom Metazoa; phylum Chordata; class Mammalia; order Diprotodontia; family Petauridae; genus Gymnobelideus; species Gymnobelideus leadbeateri. The sequence goes on from WOXC01003455.1 coordinate 335,309, forward strand.
ACTAGAAAAAAAAGAATGATGAGAAAAATATAGCATACAATTAAAATAATTTAATCTGGACCTATTTAAGCAAGATATTAATAATAAAATGGGTAATGGATGATAAAAACCATTATAAATCACAATTGTGTAGATGGTCAAGGGATATGTCAATTGTCATAGGAGATGAGAAAAGCACTAAAAAGTGCCTTAGTCAGAAAATAATCCATTTACTTGCAAAGAAAATATAAATATAAGCCAAAAGCAATATAAATTTAGAATATAAACTCATTGGGTCAATCTTATGAAGAAGGATGATAGAAATTTGTTAGAGGTATTACCTTATAAACAAGAGAGGGACAGTCGAAGATGAAAGTTTTTGGAATAGAATTTGGAGAAAGACTCAACTAAGTAAAATTAGCACAGGACATTTAATGACCTACAGCTCAAAGAGCTGGGAGAATCAACGGAATTATATTTATAAAGTTCTTAGCCCAATGCCTGGCACATAGTAGGTACTTAACATGCTTGTCCTCTCTCTGATATTTTAAAGATCAAAATGGAAGGAAGCCAAAAAAAGTAGGAAAATGGAAAACATTTGCCATGAGTTTTATAACAAATTGATTTTGTTATCAAGGTCTGTAGTGAGAAGACATTTAGACACTAGCATGACTGTACCATATATACTTACGTAGGAGGTAGAAATGGCACCTCAGAGAACAAAGGGAAACAAAAACAAATTAAAGCAAATGGAATAATGGAGATCTAGGCTGAAGGCAAAATAAGTATAATGGAGATGAACTGGTCTGGTGGTGAAATAGACACATAGGCAATGTGAGATTGATTCAAAAGGGATAAGACAGAAAGGAAGTTACCAAAGATGGGGGAAAACCCAAAAACTTGGATTGTATTAATACTGAAAATAATGGCCAAGAGAACAAAGACACCTTCCAAACTATAAGGCTACTTTCTCATTTTTATGAATTTCTGTGTGAACTATCTCTATATCATTAAGGATGTTTAGGTATTAGTAACTAATAATCTCTCATAAAACAATATTTCATAGTGAATGATATCTTTACTATCACACAAAGCACTAAAAGATATAGAGACTCTGAGATCCCATTGGGGTAATTATATTTGTTGACCATTAAAAAATTCGAAAATGTTATTAAAGGCTCTCTTTTGTAGGTCAAGATTATTCAAAATTCCTTGAAAGATAAAACAATAGAGAAAACTGTCCGGTGACTTAAACATTAGGTGAAGTATAAAACATGGAGATGTAAGCTTGTCAAAATTGTTCAGTACTATGGTAGAGGAAATTCAGAGCTGAGGACAAGTTGAAGAGGGAGTCCTTGTGGATGGTGAGATCTTTCGGACGCTCCTATTTATAGAAAATATTGTGCTCATTCTATGCAACCTCACAAAATTGTGAAACATCTTGCAATAGAATTTCATTCAAAAGAGTTTGTCCTGATCATCTACACAAACCAAGTGGATGAAGAATATTAATTGCACAGATTATGACATGCAATTGGATGAATAGCCTATATTATGTATCCATCAGTATGCATATCTGTAAGAGACAGTACAATTAGATAGCAAACCAGGCCCAGAATGTAAATGGAGACAGGGTGTAAGCTAGATTGGAAATTATTTCTAAAAACCACAATAATTTGTCTCAAATTTCAAGAGCCATCTTTCAAGAAAAAAAAGGTCTTGATCAGTATTGTTATAAGACTGTGAAACATGGAACATAACTATCTCCAAAGAAACAAAAAATAATATCCAAGAATAGCCAAGGAGCCTTTGCAAATGTGTCTCTTTTCTATCTTTCACTCATTCTCCTGTCTGCTATCTCCACCTGTACTATATCAAGCAGCTATGACAAGAAGTGTATTTCTGCTCTCTTCCTTACTCTACAAATTCTTCCTGGGCATCCACACTGCTCAGCTGCCACCTTTCTTTATTCTTGAGCATCAAGTCTAGTCTGATTCAGGGTTTTCATTACAACCTACCTTGAGTGTGGCATGGAATCTCACAGTGTCCCTACCCCCAATACAGCTAAAAAACTAACTGCAAATGTCTGCCAAAAACCATAGATAGCCACAGTGAGAAACCCACAAATACCAGTCTAATGACTCAGACCCGTGGGCTAGGTATGGGAGGGAAGCACCAGGAGAGTCCAGCGCACCTCAAACTGCTCTGAATGGAGGGACGGAGAAAGGGGGAGGGAAGGAGAGACTATGTATTTACAAAGGGCCTATTATATAGTACCTAGGAATTGTTCTAGCAGCTTTGCAAACAAGGTAGATATTGTTATTATTCCCACTTAACAAACAAGGAAACTGAGGCAGATAGAGGGTAAGTGACTTGGCTAAATGCTGATTCCAGACCCAGCCTTCTATCCTCTGTGCCTCCTAGCTGCCTTGGTAGTACCTGGGACACTGCCAGATGGTTAAGTGTGAAAGTCTATGCAGTTTTATATTCATTCCTTTTTTCTGTGCAAGCTACCTTTTGTAAGCTTCTTTAAATTATTCAATTCCTGCCACTGCTGATTCTGTTTTAGCAAAACTGCAAAGTTGTTTATTTAGGATGGTAGGGGAAGAGGTCCTCCTAGGTTGTATCATGCTCCACCATCTTTCCAGGGTAAATTACTTTTTAAGGGAGTCTGTCTTTCAGAATTCCAACTATCAATGTTACCAGTCAAGGATATTCAGGATTTAAAAGAGTACTGATTAATGTACTTTGTTCACAAATCCTTTTAGTTTTAACTGATGCCATGCAAGCATACAACTAGAAATGAATGAGGTTATTTCCTTTCCAAACTTCCATGTCTGGGAACATATTCATTAGTATTGTAATTTTATCCAAGTTACCCACCCATAGGAATATTTGTTGTATCTTACTTACATCACAAGACTAAGTAAAAATCTCAATGGAAAAACATAGTTTAAAAGGAAAACAAATTATTTTATTCACTGAACCAAGTCCTTGAATTATTTAGGCTTGACAGTTTGTTTTAAGTGAAAAACTAGGCTTTGGCCTCTCACAATGAGTTCACAGCAGGTACTAATAGTGTCCTAAAATAATTTTTAAAAAAGCAGAATTATACAGCAGTCCCAAGTAAGAGAGAAGGAAGTTCAAAATAAAATGTATCATTTAGCATATGCAGTAAGAAGGGTACTGGGCTAGGAGTCAAGGTGTTAGATTGGAGACTGAATAACCTCTCACTAGCTATGTGATCTTAGGCAAGCCACTTAACTTTGGCCTCAGTCTGTTTAATTAATCAACAGATCATTAATCTAGAGATGTAAGCAATTTAAGATATCATTTATTCTAGCCCTTGCATTTTGAAAAATTCACTTAAAATTGATCTTTGTTTTTTAATTAATGTTCTTAAAACCCTCCTCCTCTTGGGTTGGGGTTAGTTGTGAAAGACATTTGTCCAATAATATTGATATGATTCATTACTTGCCCCTACTCAGAAGTTATGTCTGCTAAGATCTGAAATTTCTCCTTCTCTCTCATAATCATATTCATTCTTCCCTTTACAAATGAAAAAGTGGCTGTTAAGTTACCCTGAGACTTTTGATCATTTATTCTACTTTAGATAGATTCATAGAACCCAAACACTTCAAGTTCTATTGTTTCATAGGTCAAAGAAATTGTACTGAATGTGAGAGTAGACTATGTACTTAATCATTTCCTAAAATGGCTTCAAAGAATGGGAATACAGATGGCCTACTGAAGGGCCTCTACTAGCCAGAATTCAGATGAAATTAATGGAAATCAGAGTCTGTTATTAAAAGCACTGTAAGACTTAATGAGAGAATATTTAAAAGAACTAGGTCTATGCAGTATAGATAAGGAAAGAGTAAGGGAATAATATGGTCTTATGAAACTAATCCAGACCTAGCAAATAGAGAGACAATGGATCATAGCAAAAAAAAAAAAAAAAAAAAAAAGCACAGACAAGAGAGTTATAGCCCTGACTCTGGATTCTGGGTCAGACATTTCCTGCCCGTGTTACCTTGAACAAATGAATGAACAATCTCAATTTCCTCATCTGAAAAAAAATGTGGTTAATAATATTGTCGTTCAGTCATTTCAGTTGTGTCTAACTCTTTGTGACCTAATTTGCAGGAGATGCTTAAGTGGGTTGCAATTTCTTTCTCCAGCTCATTTCACAGATGAGGAAACTGAGGCACACAGGGTTAAGTGATTTGCCCGGGGTTATACAGCTAGTAAGTGGCCAGATCTGGTTTCAGGAAGATGAGTCTTCCTAACTCCAGGCCTGGCACACTATCATTTACAAGTGATTTGCATTAATAAAGAACAATACAAATACAAGTTTTAACTATTAATATTATTACCGAGAGTCAACGTCCATAAGACCATAGACTTATAGCTGGAAGGGATCTCAAAAGACCTCATTTTGCAAGTAAGGAAATTAAGACCAAGGAAACTAAATAGAATGTAAGCTTCTTGAGATCACTACTTTTTTTTGAATCCCCAGGAATTAGTACAGTGTCTGGCAGATAATAAAACTTCATAAAAGCTTGTCAATTGATTGACCAAGTGATTTGGTTAAGGTCACCTAGATAGTAAGTGCTAAAGACAGGATCTGAATTCAGGTCCCCAGAATCCAGGGTGACACTTCCACTACACCATGTTGTCTCTACAGACCTAATGACTATAAGCAGGAAATTATTAAAACAACATAGAAGTCTTTTGCCTAACTACATTATTATAAAGAGGTTAAAACTCCATCATTGTAAAAAGGGTAAATTAAATTTTCATTTTATTACTGCCTTAGAGTTCATGTTTAATAGAAAAGACATTCAAAAACTTAATCCAAACATTCACAGACAATGAGTGTTTATGATGCAATTTTGAAAGCATAGAGGTTGTGGTTTTGAAGCTATCTGCTAGAGGATCTCATTATCTATTGAGAATCCTTCCTCCATTTGGACTTTACCATTGGTAAACATATATATCTTGGTCTTAGGTTTTGTTTGTTACTGATAATCAGTTATTAAGCAATATTACCTCTGTGATTGCATTCATCAAAGAATCTTTTTTGATCTGAATAAATGCTTCCACCTCATTTGAAATATGTTTTTGAGGTTACATTTTGCGCTACAAAGTCAAACTTCAAGAAAAAAGAAAAACAATAAATCCATAGAAAGACTATATTCATTGTACTTCTCAGTAAATCGTGTGGCTGAAAATTTCATCTGATAAAGAAAATCATTCCCTGTTTTTAATCATATTTTATTAAGACTATTCCCTAATCATATCTCAAATTATAGGGATGATAAAGTAGATATGTCTTAGTAATTATTTTGTTTTGTAAATTTATTTTAAGTTTGACAAATATTTATTGTCTACTATGTGTAAAGAATTCATCTGAGTGCTGAGCCTACCAAGACAAAAATGAAACAGTCCTTGTCCTCAAGAAGTTTACATTCTATTGGGGGATGAGCATGACATAAATATAATTTAGTACATAGCACATAAAAATCATAGATGGTAATTTCCTTTTTTAACTTTATTTTTGAGGGTTCCAAATTCTCTCCCTTCTTCCAACCTTTTCTCCATTCATTGGGAAGGTGAGCAATTTGATACTTACTATATATGTGAAGTCATATAAAACCTATTCCCAAATTAGCCATGTTGCAAAAAGAAAAAAAAGAAAAAGAAAGTGAAAAAATTTTACTTTAATCTACACCCAAAATTCATTAATTCTCTCTCTGACAGTGGATGACTCATTTGAAATTGTTGTGGATCATTGTATTGACTAGAGTCATTTTTCATAGTTCTTCATTACAGTATTGTTACTGTTTACAATATTCTTCTGCTTCTGCTCACTTCCTTTTGCATAAGTTCATATAAGTCTTCCCAAGTTTTTCTGAAACATTCCTCCTCATCATTTCTTTTAGTACATTAGTATTCCATCATAATAATACTACAATTTGCTCAGCCATTCTCCAACTGATAGGCATCCCCTTAATTTCCAATTCTTTGACATCACTAAAAGAGCTGTCATAGATATTTTTGTACATATTGCTTCTTCCCCCTTTTCTTTCATATCTTTGGGATATTGATCTATTAGTGGTCTTGCCGCACCAAAGGGAATACACAGTTTTAGCCCTTTGGGCTTAGTTCTAAATTGTTCTTTAGAATGATTGGACCAGTGACAACTCCACCAACAGTCCATTTGTGTACCAGTTTTTCCATATCCTCTCCAGCATTTGTCATTTTCCTTTCCTGCCATGTTAACTAATCTGATGGGTATGAGGTGGGACCTCAGATTTATTTAAAGTTGCTTTTTCTCTAATTATTAGTGATTTTGAATATTTTATATGACTATTGATTAACTTAGCTGCTATTAATGTTCTCTTGATCATCTTTTCTTGGTAAAATACTGTCAATGATGTTTTGTTTTTAAGTCATTCAATATATTCCCCTCTTTAAAATGCCTTCAAAATTATATCCTCATTGTTTTTAAACCTGTATCACATCTATGCACTATCTGTCTCCCTGCATTCTAGACCACTATATGCCTAGAAGCATAATAATAATTCATTATTAAAATCTATTCTTTAGTACCACAACATAATAATAATAATAATATTTATAATATATTAAGTAATGTTATTTAATGGGCCTGGCACATAATAAGTGCTTAATAAATGTTTTGCTTAATTTACTGTAATATTTTAATTATTATATACATTTTATTTCCTCTGGTGAAGTAATTGTGATGAATATATGAAAACATATCAAAGCAAAGATCTAAGTTATTATTGTAATGATAATGGTGAAGACTTCATAAAGAAGGTACCAGGTATTTCCTATTTCCCAAGAACAAAGAAGAAAGAATAAAAAGAAATGAGTTGCTATGCGGCATAGAAATGGGGGGGGAGGAATTCTGGCAGTATTTATTATTAAATATGGAAACTAATAAAAATGTAAAGCTATAGAAACCTCTCCTCACAGAATGCAAGTGCACTGAGGTCAAGGAATCTTTTCCTTTTAATCTTTAGGTCCCCAGCACCTTACACAGTGCTTTGTGCTAGTAGGCGTTCACAAATGCTTGCGAAATCTACCTGCACTAAGTTCTGGCGACTTAGAAGAACAGAAAAGATTCTCTTCTAGCTGAGAAAATTTAGCATGTGAAAAACACAGGATCTTCTAGCGCTAATACACTATGAACCTACAGCAACTGCTATTCCTTTCTTTTTTCTCCAGGGAGTCAGTAATATTGTTGAGAAGAAGGGAGTTCATAGTGCCTTCAGGGCTCTGTAGACTACTAATAAGAAGTGGGAAGTGATCCAATTGGCCTTCAAACCTGTCATTATTGTTGCCGTTGTTGTTAATATTATTATTAATGTTATTACTGCTTCACATTTATATAGTGTGCTGAGGTTTACAGAGCATTTTCCCCACAGCACTGCCAAACAGATAATACAATTATTCTTCTTATTTTACATATGAAGAAAGCAGGACTTGCTCTATGGTTATGTAACTTGTCCAAAGTGTGAGAGCCACGAATAAAGCATAGGTTTCCTTGATCCCAAATATAGTACTTATATCTGTAAGAAAGTGACTGCCTTGTCCTGCACTACTGCCTGAAGGCCAGGTAGGTTATATTGCACTCTGCCCTTAAGGTTCTCTGATACCTTTAAGGGAGCTTGAAGTGTCTAGGTTCTCTGCCAATGACCCTAGTCCCAACTGATAGTGTTCCCCCAAGTGGAGGAAGGTGTCCCTAGTTCCATTTAACCACTGATAGCCACATTAGCTTTCACAAGTGAATATTTAATTCAGAAAGTATAATCACAAATATAGAAATTTAATCCCCCAAAATGTGGGAGGCATAATCCTCCCGCCTTTATACCAATTGAATCCCATCTCTAGGGAGGGGAAGGGGATTAGTTTTATAACTTTGCTCATTTCCCAAATTCTCCAAAACCTCCTCCAATGGGCACTTCCATTAGTTAAACCGGGCATGCCCAGATTTTTCTGAGTTACACATTTTCCCCTGTTCAAAATTTGCCATCCCTGACAAATAGGCACAGGTTGTTTTTGGTTTTTTTTTTTTAACAGTCTTCATCCCAAATTCAGACCAGTTCTCTATGGTCTCTGAGGAGGCATAAGCAAAGTTCTTTCACTTACTACCCTAGTGACATTTAATAAAGTCTCCAAATAGCCAGTGTTACATTATTAGAGGCCATATGACCTGTACATATAAAAATCACAATTATCTCCAAATACAAATTCATGAAGATCCACATAATAAAGACCATTTCGTAGAGTTTCCTAAGTCAGTCAATAAAAGTTGAAACATTTTTAAAAACTTACCAGATTCTCTTTTCTTGTTGTTTAGTCATTTTCAGTTGCATCTAACTCTTTGTGATCACATTTAAGGTTTTCTTGGCAAAGATACTGGAGTGATTTTGCCATTTTCTTCTCTAGTTCATTTTACAGATGAGGAAACTGAGGCAAACAGGGTTAGTGAATTGCCTATGGTCACACAGCTACTAAGTGTCTGAGGCCAAATTTGAACTCAGTTCTTCCTAACTCCAGGGCAACTATTCTATCTACTATGCATCAAGCACCTTTCTCAATCCACGAGTAGAAGAAGAAAGAACAAAGAAAGTTGGCTTCTCTTTGTAACAGAAACTTGGTCCACACTGAATTTCCCTAGCCACATAGAGTTATCCCTAGAAGAATTTGGGACCTGGTGTCAACTTGGCACTGACATGCTCTAAAGATTCCTCAATTGTGCCACCATTTGTCAAATTGGGCTTGCCCAGACCAGCCTAGGTTATATACCAACACCCCACACTATTACCTATAGACTCTTGCTTGTACCTAGGGAACATTTTTGGTATAGTCATCTTATCCTTTCGCTTTTTTTCCCTCTGGAGGAGTAATGATTGATATTTTTTTTCAAGAGAGAGGTTTATAATTGTATAACTTCGATACAAGTATCCTTAGGACACTTATAGTACTTTCTAAGACGTTCCTTAAAAGGGTTTTTCAAAAGTCAATTTAAGTGGCAAAAGAAAATATAGACCAGATGAGGAGGAGGATAGGAAAGGTTTAGTAATTCAGTAATAAAAGGGGGGGGTAGGCCAAAATTCATGTCTACAGCAGAACCCTAAGAAAAAGAGAAGCAAGTTTCTTAAAAGAGAGCTGTAATAGACAAAAACACTGTCTAGTGTTAAGGCCCAGTTCCATGGCTCTCTACTTGTGGTGATTCTGTAGCTTCCCATCCATCTGTATAGATGTCTCCCAAGTCCTTACATACAGCACAGGGCTGAAGCTGTAGTTCTGCCTTTCCATCTACCTGCTGAATATTTCCACCTGGATATGTAACCAACACTTCCACTATACATGAATACACACACACATATACATATACACATATATGTGTATATGAAGACATACATACGTGTGTTATATGTGCACCTATAGATACACATCCATGAATGTCTACACGTATCATTTAAATTATCTTATTTCTCAAGCCTACTTCTTCTCCTTACTTCCCAGTTTCTGCTGATGACATTAAAATTATCCTAATCAAGAAAGCACGAAATTTCCGTCCTCCTGACTACTCTCTTTCCTACACCACACTCTTGGCAAACCCTTTCAGTTGTAGAATCTTCTTGATAACTTAACATCTATCTCTTCCTTTGTATCACCCATTTCCACCACCTTAGTTAAGGCCCCCCATCCAGGCTCTCCTAGACTACAATATTGTTGTTATTCAGTCATTTCAGTTGTGCTCAACTATTAATGACACCCATTTTGGGTGTTTGGAGTGAAGATACTAAAATAGTTTGCCATTTCCTTCTCCAGTTCACTGTATAGATAAGGAAATTGAGGCAAACAGAGTGAAGTGACTTGCCCAGGGTCATACAGCTAGTAAGCATTTGAGGCCAAATTTGAACTCAAATCTTCCTGATTTTAGATCTGGCACTCTATCCTGGCACTCTATCTACCATGCCACCTAGCTTCCCAGACTACAGTATTAGCCTCTTAATTTATCTACCCGCCTCTAGTTTCTCACCTCTGCAATCCATCCTTTACCCTATTGACATTTCCCTGATAAAAAAAAAATAGTCAATGACTCCCTTTGTCTAGAGTGTAAAACACAAGCTCCTTTTCCCCCTTCTGTCTGTGGAGTTTTATCTCTCTTTTCATCCTTGAATACCCTTGTAATAATATTGCCATTGTTGTTCAGTCGTTTTCCTGTCATGTTTGACTCTGAGCCTATTTGTGGTTTTCTTGGCAGAGATACTGAAATGGTTTGCTATTTCTTTCTCTAGCTCATTTTAAAGATGAGGAAACTGAGTTAACTAGCAAATATCTGAGGCTGGATTTGAACTCACAAAGTTGTCTTCCTGATTAAATCACAGTGCTCTATCCACTGCACTATCCAGCTGCCCTTTGTACCAGTTATGATTTCACTTAGATCCATATCTTGCCAAATTTTCTTTTTTTTTTTTTTACTGGTTTTACCCTCCCTAGCTCCTTCTTTCTGCTTTATGGAATTAAACTACTTAATCATCCTATCATTCTTCATCATCAGATTTTTTAAACGGGTTTATAATCTAACCTGATATTGCCTTTGGCTTTCATCTCTTCATTTAGCAAGGGAGTTGAATGTTTGATGATTAAGGCAAGTTTTTTTTTTTTACTTTTTTGCTCACCTTACTTCAGCAATTAATTTTCATTGGTTTAAATTCTGGAGGAAATTATTACAGTTGGTAACAATGTCATTTTTCTTGTCCATTCCCCACTTGTTCTTCATTTTCAATGCTGTTTAAAATTCCATATTAATTGTATGTAATATAATTATTCACATTATTACTTTTCCTTCTTGTATATTATAAATTGTGATCTCAGCTCTGATGAGAACATGGTCTAATTTTGTCCACATACTGACTCAGGAATAACTATCCCTAACATGATAAATTTCTAATAATGACATTATAGTCTTGATATACTCCATCCTAATCAGAACACATCTATAGTGCTTTGTTCAGTGTAGATCATTTTTCAAAAGATGTTGAATAGGGGCGGCTAGGTGGCACAGTGAGTAAGAGTGCTGGCCCTGGAGTCGGGATGACCCGGGATCAGTTCTGGCCTCAGAAAATGAGCATCCACATATAAATAATGACTGGCCATGTAACCTTGAGCAAGTAACAATCCCAATTGCTTTAAAAAAAGATGTTGAATAAGCCAAAGCATGTTCAGAGCAAGGCAAACATAATAATTGAGATCCTTGAGTTTATGCCTTCTGAGAATCTGAGAACAAACCAGGACATAAGGCACCATGTAGGAGGTGGCCCCTGAACTGAGCCTGACAAGGAAGATTCTAAGGGGCAGTGGGGAAGAGGGGATATCTACCAGGTATGGTAGAAATTTTTTGCTAATGCACACAGATGTGTAAAGAATGTTAAGTAGGCTAAAATGCAGTCAGAACATAAGAGTTTGTGAAGGGGAATAAGGTAAAATGAGCCTAAAATGTAGGAGGGAGTCAGATTGTGGAGTTATTTAAATGCCAGGCTAAGGAGTTTGCATTTTGTTCAAGAATCAGTAGAGAACCACAGGACATAGTTTCTGATCATACCAAGTGCCATAGTGTTTTGGCCACTAACTATATAATTGGACTCAGAATGGATTCTTGGTCAGAAAGGGATATACTACCAGTCATTCCATATATGTTAGATCAACCTTTTAAGGCAAGATCTGAACAGGCAAAATGGAGGTTCATTCTAAAAGTTATTGCTCCTAAAATCAATAGAAATGAGCACTCTGGAGCATAAGTTTACCTCATAATTATCCAAAACCAAATGGAAAAAGATGACATTTAAAATATAATACAAAAGCTGTTTTTATTGTTAGATGTTGCAGTCCTTCCCTTCATAGCAGAGTATCTTGCTGCCCCCAAACACTATAGTGGTGAGGATGTCTAAATATGAGAGTTAATATCATTGTCAAAAGAAAGTCTAGTGTCTTGTTCAATCCAGGAGCATCAACAGAAATGACAATAGTGATAGTTTTTCTTTGATCCTAACATAGCTAGGTCCTATGGCATATTGTATAAGAAGTAAATGATACTTCTGTTAAGGGTCCACAGCCCAGTTCGTTTAAAAGGGACATATCTTGTGCATTACCCCAAAATGACATGGAAAGCAGTGTGGTACTTTGGAAAATCCCCTGGACATGAAATTAAATTCTTGAATCCTTTCTTCATTACTTTTGTGACTTGGGACAACCCATTCAGCCTTTCAGGGCCTATGTTTCCTCATCCATAAAATGAAAAAGTTGCATGAGGTAAACTCTGAGGTCCCTTTAAGATGTGATCATTCTGGAAATTAGCAATGTAAAAGACCAAATACAAAGAATATTTTTATAACTACATCTCACGGATGTTACTTAAGGCAGATCAAAAATCACAATTATGTAGCTAACACACTGGACGATAGAGTTGGAATCAAAAAACTTCTTGGCAGCCTAGAATGTTGGGTTCAAACTAATAAGAGGATTTAGCAGAGAAAAATGTAAAGTCATATATTTGGGTGAAAAAAATAAATTTCCTAATTCCAGTATATCAGCTGAAAACCATCTGGGGGTTTTAGTGAACTACAAGCTGAAAATGAGCCAATAACATGTGATAACCAAAAAAGTTACTGAGATCTTAGGTTGCAATTAAAAGGGGTTTCCCTTCCAAGAATAGGGATGTGATACTCTGACTTTTTTTCTGTCCTCATCAGATCTTATTTGGAGAATTTTGTTCAGTTCTGGGCTCTACAGATTATGATGGACATTGATAAATGGATGGATGTCCAAAGGAGGACAGTTAGAATGGTGAGGGCCTCAAAAAGTGACTTTATCTCCAGTCGAGATTGGAGAAGAGATTGGGGGGGGGCACCTCTTACTGTCCTCAAATATTTGAAGGTTCCAGAAAGAAAAACCAGAAACACTGGGTAGAAATTGCAAAGAAATCAGGCTTGATGTCAGGAATAAGTTCCTAACCATTGTTGTTGTTAGTAGTGTGTTAGTTGAGTCTTTGTGACCCCAGATAGGGTTTTCTTGACAAAGATCTTACGGTGGTTTTTTATTTCCTTCTCCAGTGGATTAAGACAAATAAAGGATAAGTGACTTCCTCAGGGTCATACAGCTAGTAAGTATCTGAGGCTAGATTTGAACTCAGGTCTTCCTGATGTCAGGTTCAGCATCTTATGCACTGAGCCCTCTCACTGCCTAACTGTCCAAAAGTGAAATAGGCTGCCTAAACTCCGTCTCCTTGGAGATAATCATGCATATTGTAGTGGGAATTTATTTTGTGTACATATTAGCGTAAGTGGCCACCATGGCCCCTTCCATCTCTAAAATATTTTGATTCTGTGAGACTTGATCAGTTGATGTCCAAGACTTCCTCTAGGTCTACAAGTCTTTGATATTATGAAATATATACTGAGTTGTATCAACATGCTAAAAATTGCTAGAGACCTAGTCTCTCTATTATACTTAGGCACATATCAATGTCCTTCCTATTTGAGGATCCATCAAATGTTTTAATGGGACTTTTTGTTTATTACAATCATTCCTCTGGGAGAACAGAACCCATAGTCATGTAACATTTTTAGGAAGGAAGGTTATTTTTAAGGAATAGGAGCATCAAAACAAAATTCCAGAAGATATGGGTATATGAGGGACAATGTAGTTCTCACTTTTACTCTTTTTTTTGTTTTTTTTTGGAGGGGGGAAGGCAGGGCAATAGGGGTTAAGTAACTTGCCCAATGTTAGGTGTCTGAGGCCAGATTTGAACTCAGGTCCTCCTGGCTCCAGGGCCAGTGCTCTATTCACTGTGCCATCTCACTGTTCCAGTAGTTCTCACTTTTGAGTAACTTTAGAATTCTGTCTATATTTTTATGATTCTCTTAAATAGCAACAAGAAACTCAGTCCTAGCCACACAGTCTGAAGTTCAGATTACTGGTTTAGGTAAAGAAAAAAAAAGTCTATGTGTAAACTGAACTGATAGTCATTTTTAGTACATCAATGCTAGACTACTTCAATAGACTACAACAATCAATATTCCAGAACCAACTGGTCACTATAAGCCATCTCTACAGGCAAATATCCAGTGAGTTCAGAACAACTTTCCACTATTTAGTCAAGCTTTAGTCTTTATAATGCAAAACAATCTAGGTTGACAGTTGGATATTGAATTTCTGATTGCCACACATTTTAGAGAGAATTGATTGAATACTTTGATGTCCTAAGATGCTTCCTAGTGACAAAGATATTCTCCAGCTGAAGTAGTCCATCAGTGTTTAATACATTTTATATCCTGTTCATAAAGGCTAGCTGAATGACAATGCTAAAATCACATTGATAACTATGACAGAATAAGCTATATCAGAATGCTTGCCATGTCGGGGAGGGAGGGGCAGGGAGTTTGGAGCTTACAATCTTATAAAAGTGAATGGTGAAAACTTTCTTTAAATATAATTGGAAAAAAATACTATTTAAAAAACTATGATAGAAAAAAATAATGTGGATTCCAGAATTCTTATCCTGCCCTCTTCCTTCATTTAGGGATTTTTGTTTTATTTTTATTACCTTTTTGATCTCCCTAACCTTCCCAGGCTGAAAGTGCAGTGGCCACTCACAGCCTGATCCCACCATTAATTGGCATAGTAGCTTTGACCTGTTCCATTTCTGTCCTGCGCCAGTTCACCCCTCCATAGGGAGCCTAATGTGCTCACCCCTTCTTCTCAAGGACTCAACATATTGCTGCCATACTTAGGATACATGATTAGCTTAGCATACTACCTCTTAACACTCCTGAGCTCTAGTGATTAACCAGCCTCAGCATCCCCAGTAACAAGGCTTATAAGTATGTGCCAACATTCCCAGACCCATTTTTAGTTTTAGCTCCATTTGTTTTCATGCATTTTTTTTCTTTTTAAATTTCCTTCCTGGGATGCTGTGTTCCATGGTTTCAGGTTAAGAATTTTGTTTTGGTTTTGCTTTTATATTTTTGACCTCCTACCTTCAACAACAACCTCATCCCTGTCTCTGAAATGTCTTAAATGTTATGGCCCTTGTATCCAGTAATTGTGTTTACATCATCTCTGAAAAAGGCACATAGTTAAGAGAAAAAATAGCCAAAACAGCTCAGTGTTTTTTGGCTTATTGTTTGAATATCTGAAGACATTGCATCTGGAAAGAATTCCATTAATTTGTGGCTAGCACCCATACATCAGCTCCAAGAGCTTCCAAGTAAACAGAGGGAAATTGGCATTGCTATCTTGGGGCAAGGAGCAAAGGAACATCGTGGTACAGACTAATCCAAGAAGAAAACATTAACCCAGATGTGAACAAGACAATGAATGAATTGTTCCTCAGAACTTTTCAACTCTTCAGGTTGTGAGCTACAATTATAATCACCGATACATTCAAGTACTCACAGAAGGTTTAAACCTGAAAATTACAAACCATGGCCTAGGAAACAATCATATCTCCTTATCTCTGGGCCATATAGCCATCCCAATTAAACTTAATCACTTAAGCAAATTAAACTGCTCTTTAGGAAGCAACTCTGAAAATCATGAGGTCCCTTAAAAATGTACACAGTCATTCAAACACAAAATAACTGGCGTTTATCTGTAAGAGTGAACAAATCATAAGGGGTTGCATAACCTTGCTTTCACTTTTAATCAGAGAGGCAATCTTTCTTCTAACATAGCAAATAGAATTTGTTTGCAAATTTACCAGAAAGGATTACAGCTGACTATTTTGAACCTCTGACTTCAGAAGATTTTATAAGACTACAGTTCTTTTGCCCTTCCCAAGGAATACATGGGATTGCATCAGAATTTGTTTGCTAGATTACTGTCACCTGCTTTAAGCTATTAAATAAATGAAATAGTGATTGAGTAGTAATAAAATTAGAGATGACAGACTTGCTATTTATACCTTGGCCCTTGTAGGCAGTCTTCAAAGTGTTAAATACTAAAATAGATTTTTTTATATATCATTGATGGTGATTTCAAACACTGCATGACTACCCGTTCTTTGTTCATATCCTTCTACAAATTTATCACAGCAGGGCCACCCAAAATGCTGGGATCTTTTCTGACTCTCTTGACATTGAAAGGATGACACTGGACCACATAGTTTGTCCACCAATTATCACTTATCCTTTCCAAATCACCAGTACATCTTTTTGGCTCATACATTCCTTTGATGAGAACCATTACATTGCTTCTCCTTTGTATTCCCTTGTTTGTAATGAGTCTGGTCAAAGCTACCATTCTTTATCCATTGCCCTTTGCGTGATCTTCAGTGGCAGTTCCCCACTAGTTGTTAAATTCAATCAAATTATATTCAACAAGTAATTATTAAGCACCTACTAAAAGAAAAGCATTCTGCTTAGGTGCTCAAAAACAGAACTGTTCCTGACTTCAAGGAGTTTAATATCCTACTTGGAGAATTAAGGCATTCACAGATAAACAAATACAAAATATATACAAACAACCATAAAGTACTTTCCAGATATGAGAGTGCTACCAGCTAGACAGGATCATGAAAGGACTCATATAGGAGGAAGTGGAACACGAGTTGAGATTTGAAGGATAGGGATTCCCATAGGAGGCAGCAAGAAATGAGATTATTCTGGATTTAGGGGCCAGGCTGTGCAAAAGCATCCAGGACGTAGATGGACTATTGTGTAAGGGGTACAAGTATTCCATTCTATCACTATTATGATTGTCTGTAAAGAGCTATCCAATTAAATGAAATTATTCATTCAATAACCATTTATTAAGGGCTGTGGCTAGGTGGCACAGTGGATGGTCACTGAGGTCCTTCCAACTCTTAGATTCTGTATAACACTCACCCCATTTCTATGTCAAAGAGCTATTTTAAGAAGATCAAAATAAAAATATGAATGAATAACATTATGTTGTTGCTAAATTATAATTATCATCTTAATGGAGTGTTTTGGTACATTAGGTCAAAGATATTCAAAGGGCAATTTGACCCTAACTCTATTTCTATTTTTACACAAAGGAACCTAAGAAGAGAGGAGGGAACTTTGAAGGCTTGAAACAATTCTTCTACAAATTCTGGCTTAGGAAAGGAAAAAAAAGCCCTCTAGCCAAGGACCTTTTCCCTTAATGTGTAATCCACTAAGTACTTGATGGGAAATTCAATCAGTATGTTTCTAATTCATTTACACTCAATTGGTCAAAATATTTTGTAAGAGCTATTTCATGCCCAAGTATCTTTTTTTCCCCTTCTGGAACCTTCATTATGCCTTTCTTCCTAGAAATAGGATGCCATATATCTGGTAGAAGTAAACAAACTTGAACCACCCAGGATTTGGTGAACTTGTAATAAGTTTATAGTCAGTTGACAAGCATTTATTAAGTACTTATTACATGCCAATAACTGTGTTTCAGACATCAGTAACACACAAATTGCCAAGACATGTTGTTCCATCTTAGAAATGTAATTCTAAAAGGTAAATAAAATGTTTTGTTACACCTATATAAACATGATGTCAACAATTTATTTGTTTTCATTGCCCTTATATGAATGATGAACTTGGGAAAGCTACAATTTCAGACAGTATCACTCTTAGAATTTTTTTAAAAAATGAGTAATTTTGCTCCTGACAAATTATGGATAATGTTGGTCACATTTCCATGACTTTATGTAAAGACATTGATTCATATTCACAAAAAATTATCAATTTACCAGACCTTTTTTTGTTTTTAGGAACATATGTTGTTGATGTTATGACCATATTAAGTGACATTTTTTCAGATAATTTTCCCCTCCATCATACTTGGCATTTGATGAGTACTGGGCAATTAGAGATAGTGAAGAAATTTACTAATAACAACATTTCAAGGGCAATAAGAAATCATGTAGATTTTAAAGTTGAATTAAAACTAGATAGCAGAATGTTAGTCAAGCAATGAAATGTCAATGATGCCTTGATTTCTTAAGGGTGCATCACAAAGCTATATTAGCCTGAGTTACCATATTCTTAACTTCTGTAAAAAGAGGTTTTCTTTAAACAACAGTAACAACCAATATTTTTATCAAAACTCTTGCTTTTATTATCCAATAATAAATTGTGATCTCATAGATCTGAATGTTCCCTCCAGTGAGATAGATGGCACTTTATTCATATTCTTAAATTTCAGAGTTAGAAGGGATCTCAGAGGTTATCCAGTTCAACCCTTACCGAAAGCCCATATCCCTTCTACATATCCACATGAAAATATCCAGTATTGCATAGCTTGTTCTTCAGAGAGTCCATTTCATGTCTAATGGGCCATATCTTGGGTCATGCCTAATGATGAAAAAAGCTATCCACATATTGATTAGAAACATGTCTCCCCATTCCTAGATTTTCCTAAAGTAAAATGTGTTAGTTACCTTTAACTACTAGGTCTACTTGCTAACCACTATACTGATTGTATTTAGTAGGAAGGATCAGATTCTGGCAGCTGGTTGCTTACTCTGGTGGTTATAGAATTCCACTGTGATGACCCTCAGTCCCAGACAAGCACTAACTTCTCTTTGCTTCTTAGTGAACAACCTTCTATTCTTCAGCTCTGCCTTTCTTTGGAGGCTTTGCCATCTCATCTGTCCAAGGAATATGGATAGTGTGAATTTTCCAAAATATAATCACCAGAGTTCCCATACTAATAGAAGCTTTATTCCTCTTTGAAACTGCTTTATTTGACTAAGCCCTGGTTACACAGCCTCAGCAGAATAAAATTGATACCCACAAAAACAAGACAGATCATTATCAACTGCATGCAGCTTTTTGCCCTTGTCATACAAAAAAAAAGAAATTGGCTTATATCAAAAATCTGAATTGTATGTGCCACTCCTACACCAAGATAATTCTACTCCCAAACCTAGGCTGCTTTGTGTTCAGAGGTTCTGGAAAAGAACTGATTGATTTGTTTCATCACCTATAGCTTCTCCTATGAATAAGTAAAGAAATGTAGACCATACAACATCATTCCCAAATGATGTTCAACTCAAGCTATCCATTGTAGTCAATTATTAAAGATTCAGAGGCTCTGGACCCAGAATTCATAGCATATGGTATGAATTTAGGATTGGCTACAGACTGAAGGCCTTACCTCAGGAGCTTCTATATTCAGTGAACTATCTTGGGCAGGTATTTCTAACTGATTTTCACTATAGCAAGCTTATTGCTAAAGGAGCAGGGCAAATGAACTCAATGACAGGTCTGGACAATGAAAAGCTTGCTACCACCATGCTATACCTGTATGTCTAACCTTGAGACTTTCAATTCAATTTTCTGCTATCTGAAAAGTATATAATATTCTTGTCATGGTCCCATCACAACTCTCTTCCTTGCTACTGGGTCTGATCACTTGCGTATTTTTTTTCCTCACACCTCACGAAGCTCTCAAAGCTTTTCCATTCCACACCAGAGGGATAATCAAAGGGAAAGAAGGGTGCTACATGGCTATCACTCTGAATACCACATATACTTAAACTTGCCCAGTTTATGATTGGATCTTACTTTCACTTTGGCTATGCTGCTTCCAATATTCATATTTTTGTAAGATCTCTCAGTCGCTGGTTTGCTAACAGCATCTCCTGGCCCTCCACTCTGGAAAATTTACTGAGAAGATATAACAATAATACAAATATAAACATCCTCCTTTCACAAATTTGGAGCACACCTCCTCTGCATCACTTTGCTCCCTTAGTAAAGTAGGCTCAGTTCTGAAGCATTAGCTATAAAATATTTACCCCACCAAGTTCATTTTTGCATATAGCATGGCCAATGAAGTTGATCCTTCATATGGAAGACCTAGCATTTTGTATATTGGGTCAATTTATTGTTGGGCTCAATCTTTGGCTATGCTGACAAACCAGTTTCTGTTGGAAAACTCTGGTCTGGACTCTAGTCTCAGCATTTCAAAACTCAAAAAGCCACAGCTCAACCCATCTCTAATATTCCTTCATACAAGGCAGGAAAGAAAAGGCACAAGAGGGGCAGTAGCAATGTGAAGGCCATGAATTCATTCATGGCTTCATCTCAACATTGGCAACAATAGTGCCAAGGTCTTTCCCCCACCCAAAGACCCATTGCTATTCATCCTCCTCACTGGATACCAGGGAAGAAAAAAGGACTGAGATGCCACCAAAGCAAGTTTTCGCACACTCTTCTAGTTCTGGCTCAACAGACAATTTGTTTCTTTACCATGTAGTTAGAGGAACAGAACCAGTCATGTTTATACATACTTTAAAGTGGGGACAAGGGTCTTCGTTATGTGACATTCCACACCTCCTGAAGGAGGCTCACCAAGCCTCCTCATGTGGTGTGGCAGCATACTTTCAGGATGGGGCTCTCATTGTGCAGTTTCCTCCCCACCATATCACAAGTAATTTGCCCAACTGTCTCTAACACATTCTCAAATGCTCATGCAGTCAAATATGAAGCCAAATTCCAGAAGTAACTTGTGTTGTCAATGCTTTAAGGTCAGGCAATGTATCTAATGCTTTCTATTGAAGGAAGTCATTAAGAACATTGGCCCTGAAATTAAAACACTTGAATTCTAGCCTTGGGTTTTCCATTTCCTAGCTGTCTAACTTTCAGGAAGTCACTGAGCTTTTCTATTGCCCAGGACCCTTATACATAGGAAAACAGGCAACATCTGTATTACTTACCTCTCAGAGCTATTATTTATCCAATTAGATAAGAAATATAAAGCACTTATTAAGCAGAAAGTTCTATATAAATGCCAATTTTATTGTAAAAGACCTGTGTTCCAATTTTGCCTCGTTTGTGATCCTGGGCAAGTCTAGGATAACTATTGAGTTACAGAGGAATCAATTTGCATTTATAGGTATTTCCTATATCCTTGAAACCATAGATTCATTCTCTAGCCCTATCTTTATTAGGGTTCAACTCAGGACTTAGTTGTGCCTTATTTCTCAGGCCCTAGTCATTTCAGTTGTCTTGGGACTCCTCATACTACATCTAATCACCACAGATATAACAAGGTCATTGGGGTGACAATTGTACCATTCCATAAGTCATTTTTTTTACAGCAAGTTCTTGTTTGACACCGTAAATGTGTCCTCCAAGAGAAAATTTGTTGATTACCTCCCATTTATTGTGTGCGTATCTTGTTTGTGCATAATTGTTTACATATTGTCTCTCCCATTAGAATGTGAACTCATAGAGTGGGAACTATTTTTGCCTTTGTTTGTATCCCCAGTGCTTTTTGTACAGTTCCTTGCATATAGTAGGCGCTTAATAAATGTGTGTCAATTAATACTAGTAAATAATAGTGATACTAGTAATAACTAGTAAACTTGAGGTGAAACTGATCACCTTCTACTACCAGTTTACTCACCAAATATCCCCCCAGTAAAATATACTCAATGTATAACTGAGTCTTACTCAGTGTAGATTGTGAACATTTCCAGCTCTTGCAATCTTCCACACTTAACATGCAACTATGGGAATAGGGGACTATGGGAAGGGCAATATGGGGATTGTCCTAAGCCTCTCTTTGATTTCTGCAAGAAGGCTTGTGCTTTTCTTAACCTCACACATTCATTGGCATTGGTACAGCAAATATTCCATTTTTCTTTTTGAATTAAAAATAAAAGTCCCCTAGGGAAATTATGCAATGGGAAATAGCCACTTCAATAAACTTGGCTCACACATTTTATTGATTATGGTAAATCTAATTATTACAGCAAAGCCTGGGTTAACCCAAAATCTTATCCCTTACATGCTCAAGTGATATATGTTTCTTCCTACTGGGGCCTTACCTGCCTGATTAGAGACTTTTAAAAAAATAAACAAATCTAGGAAACAGACCATACTATTTTTTCCACAATTATCTAGATAAACATCCCCAAGGCTTGATAGCTCTGTTTCTGAAGGGCCCTATTCTAATGGAAGCTATAAAGGATAACACCTGCCAAATGTAATTTCAAACAAATTTGAGATTAAAACTATGCCACATGAGAAAGGCTATAAAGGGTTTAGACTTCAGTCACCTTCCTCAATAATGCCACAGTGACAATCTGGTGCACTGGAATGAGTACTAGATTCAGAGGCAGAGGATGTGTAGGCAAATCACGATTCCAGCAACTATTAAACTATGTAGCATCTGCATTTCAGATTCTTTATGGGTAAAATGAGGGAAGGTAATGGGAATGGGAATTTGAAGATCTTCCCGTCCCTTGGCCCCTTGTTAGGCTTTAGTGAATTTGAGGACCTTCCATGATTTGAAAATATACTCTGCCCCCTAATAGGCTAAATGTGGTCACATGGAGACTGTGGTGGGAGGCTTGTTTTTCAGGAACACCCACACCTTGTTACTTTGTGATTGGGCAGTGGGTCAGAAGGGTTGGGATGTTCTCTGACCCTGGGGAAGGCTACCCTGAGGTGAGGTTTTGCTTTGGGGGCTAACTTTAGGAAGAGTTGTGTGATTTGGCCAGATGAGACTCTGGGCAGCAGTTGAACCCCCTGGCTTTGAAAATCCAGGTGTTGGTGCTTCTGTCTCTGGTAACTAACACTGTATGTATGTGATGGTCATACATACATAGAAGCCCTGTTTTTTTAATTGTGTTATTGTCTCTGTATTTTTGTCTGCTTGTAACTTCTGTTTGTTTTCTCTGACGTTCAGGGTGCTTTTTTCTCTGAACTAGGTAAATGATATATGTTTGATTAAAGTAAGATGGTTAGCCCCTTTTTGAGTTGCTTTCCTTTAGAAAAGCAGATCTAAGAACCTGTGATAGCAGCCATCCTGGCTATGCTAGGGTGCTTGCTGCTACAGGAAGTTAGACCAAAAGAAACCCAAGGTCTCTTCCAGTTTTGAAATTAAGATATGAGGATTCAATACAGTGGGAAAAAGTTCTGGAAGAAAGGAAACAATCATTTATTAAGTGTGTTATTGCGTGTGAGGTACTCTGCTAAGTGCTTTACACATATTGCTTCCTTTTATCCTCACAACTCTGGATGGTGGATGCTATTATTGTTGCTGTTGTTATGAAGGAAACTGAGTCAGGAGAAGTAAGTGGCTTACCCAGGGTCACACACCTAATAAATGTCTGAGATTTAAAATCCTGACTCCAGGCCCAGTGCTGTACCCGCTTTGCAACCTAGCTGCTTTAGTTTTGTTTTTGTTTTTTTTTTAAAGCAATTGGGGTTAAGTAACTTGCTCAAGGTTACACGGCTAGTCATTAGTTATGTGTGGGTGCTCATTTTCTGAGCCCGGATCTGATCTCGGGTCATCCCAACTCCGAGGCCGGCACTCTTACTCACTGCGCCACCTAGCTGCCCCTTTAGGGCAATTGGGGTTAAGTAACTTGCCCAAGGTTACACGGCTAGGTTTTTGTTTGTGTGGATTAAGTGTCAGAGGCCGGCTCCGAACTCAGGTCCTTCTAATTCCAGAGCCGGCACTCTATTCACTGCGCCACCTAGCCGCCCTAGCTGCTTTAGTTTTGGTTAGAGAACCTGGGTTTGAATGACTTCTCTTCCATTTAGCGGCATTACCTTAGCCAAGTCACTTTACCCCCTCATGATTTCAGTTTCATCATCTATAAAATGAGGGAGTTGGATTCGGAGTGCTCCAAAGCTCCTTCCAAAGCTCCTTCCAATTCCAAGGTTACACTTCAGTGAGCTGGCTAGACTAGGAAATTGGTGTAAGTTTATGTTGTCCTTTGAAATGATTTCTATTGCCTAAAGGAACAATTAGTTGTTCCTGTCTGGTAAAAACAAAAGTCCCTGTCTGGTAAATAACTTCTCAGTCAAATCTAATTACATTCAATTGAACATTTTATGCATTATTTGACTATTTGTATCAATAAGATATAGTGCAATTCTCCCTGAACAAGGAAACAGAACATTCCCAGGTCCTCCATTTATTAACCAGGTGAGACTGTGCCTTAGTGACTTAACCCTTTGAAGCCTCATTTTCTTCATTTGTAAAATATGGGTAGTCTACCTGACATTCATTTTCTCAGGGCAGTGTTTTGCAAAATATAAAGCATTATATAAATGTAAATTATTCTTATTACTAGTTAAGGGCAAATACCTAGTGAGGGCTGGGTAGCATATAGAAGTAGATAAGGGTATTGCCCAGTGTGTAACAATTTAACGTGGGTGTTACTGGAACAGGGCCTGGAGTATTGCTTTCTACAGTTGATGCACTTATCTGGAGAATCCGTTTGCTAGAAAGATCCTTTTCCTACCATGTGACTTGGTCATCCTGTCATAAGGTCTTTTCATTTAGAATCATAAAATGTTAGAATCAAAGGGTCCTTGGAGGTATTTTAGCCCAATTGTTTCATTTGACAGGTAAGCACACTGAAATAGTCTTTGGGAATCCTCTCAATGGTATCTGGAAATGGCCAGATGTGAATAATTAAATAAAACCCTCATGGTGTAAAAAGAGAAAAATAATAGATCAGATATTTTGTATGGATTTGCCATGGTGCTCTTTTGCTGAACAAAACTTGTTCATCTTCAAATACTATTTCTCTTTCCCACTCCAGTCTCTCTGGGGTTCCTTTTGAAGCTAGTTGGAGGTCTGTAGGAAGGGGAAAAAATCACACTACAAAAGGCGACCCATTAAATCTGCGACCATGTAGAAGTGCAGATTCATGTTGCTAAGTTTCAAAACTTCAAGTGGCTGATGACCACATTAAGACGGATGTCCTATTGTTCTGTGAAACCCCAATTAAAGAGACAGATTGAGGCCTAGTGCCTCAGGTCCTTGGCACCCAATTTCAATTCCATTTTGGTGGTAGGCCATTTTCCATTTGGGATCTGTTGTTTTATTTCCATATTAACTGTTCTGTTTTCAGAATGAGAATAATCAACAGCTCTTCGGGTGGCATCCTGGTGGGTGGGTGTTCATTCAGTTATCTGGATCTGCTTGGGATTATTAAATTTGCCCCATGTTATTTGAAATTTTCTTTATGGTAGGAAGTGAGGTGGTTTTTAAAAAATATATTGTTATTGTTTTTGGTTGTTTCCCCTTATCCCCCCAACCATACCACAGTGAATGGAAATGAGTACTAGATTAAAACATGGGAAAATCTATGTTCTTTTCCAGATTCAAAACTAAGTGAATCAAATTGCTTAACCTAAGCCATATTTTCTTCATCTCTAAAATGGGTATCATAACTATCCCATTTGTTTTGAACATTATTATGTGAATGATATAAATCAACCTGTATCAAAGTATTTTGAAAAAAATAAAACAAAACCTTATACAAATACAAGATACTGTTATATTGCAGAGCTTATCCCTAGGTCAATGTCCCTAAGATAATTAATTCTCATTATAATGAAATTCCAAGGTACTATTTATTTAAATTCTACAAATATTTATTAAGTGGCTCCTACATAGATTAGTGACTGTTCTGGGCATTGAGGATAAAAAGTCAAAGAAGAAATAGTTTATTCAGTCAAGGGTTTACAATTTGTACACCAAAAAGTATGAAGTATATACAAAGTAATTTCAAGAAGGACAAAATGTTAATAACAATGGAGTGGGGGGGATATGAGGAAAAGTCTCATGTAGGAAATGGCATCTGAGATGTTCTCTGAAGGCAACTAGGGCTTCTAAAGAGGCAGAAAGGAGAAAGAAGGGATCTCATTACACAACTGGAGAACCAGTTGTAGAAAGGTACAGAAGGTAGAAATATGTTGAGTAAAGGGAACAATGAAGAGGCAACTTTGACCTGAATGGAGTATGAAGGGAAGTAATATGAAACCTAAAAAGGTAAGAGAGAACCAAATTTAAAAGAGCTATACATTATTTTAAAAGTAAAGATTTGTATTTTATCTTGCAAGCAACAGGAAACCATAAAAGTTTTTGAGTAATGGAAAAACATCATCATATTTGTTTTGGGGATATCAATTTGGAAGTTATGTAGAGGATAGAAATGATAGGCAACAGAATGGGGGAAAAGAAGACCAAATAGACTTATGTAGTACTCTAGGCAAGGAATGATAAAGAACTGAATTGGAAGAGAGGTTGAGTAAATGGATAAGGCAGATTCTAGAGGTATTATGAAAGTAGGATTGATATAATAGGTACCTGAGTAGATCTGAGGGTTAAGGGAACTGGGAGCATGATGGTACCATCAACAGAAATGGGGAAGCTTGGATGTGATTGAGTTTGGGGGAGGGGGGGGTGGAATTTATTTCATGTCTATGGGAAATCCAGGAGGAAATACACAGCAAACATTTAGCAATATGGAGCTGTGATATATATGTACACATAGACATACATATGCATATGTATGTTGTTTGTATATGCATACATAAATATGTGATCTATATATGATAATAATTGAATCAATAGGAGCAGATAATATCAGGAAGAGAATATATAAAGGGAAAACAGAAGTGAGCTCATGAGAGAGGCTTGGAGAATGCCAATAGTTAGTAAGCAAAGAAAGAATGATGGTTTAATAAAGGAAACTAGAAAGGAGTAGTCAGAGAGAAAGAGGACCAAGAAAAGACTGCCCAGGAGCCACTAATGAGTGGTCAACCATGTCAAAGACATATTGATCAAGAAGTGTGAGGACTGAGAAGTTAGGTGATTATTGCTAATCTTGGAGGGAATAGTTTCAGTCTAGTAATGATGTCAATATCCAGATAGTGAGACATAGAGAAAAAAGTGGGATGGGGGAATTAGAGGCGAAGATATAAATGACTCTTTCTAGACTTTGGTTCAAAAAAGTATAGGATGATGGCCTGAGGAAGAAAAAGGTCAAATGATGGTTTCTAAGGATATGTCAATCCTGGGAATAGTTTTTAGGAAATGGGAAGGAACCAGAGGCTATGGAGAGATTGAAGAGAAAATATAACAAGAATGATTGATGGCAAGATCTTTGAGGAGACAGGAAGAGTTGGAATGAACAACTCAATTAGTAGGGTTATCCTTTAAAGGGAAGAGGTCCAACTTTTTATCGTAGCCAAGAAAGAGGTCCAACTCTTTATCATAGCCAAGAATAAGCAGAGAGAATCAGAGTAATTTTTTTTAAATGTCTTGAAGCATGGAGTAGATTAGAAGAATCAATTCTAGGAATGGCTTTTGCTTTCCCAGTAAAATAACAAGACAAGATTCTCTAATGAGATAAAATAGGGAAGAGGTAGTGAAGTATCTGAATTCGGTGGCCTTACCTAATCATCATTTCAAGTAAGTGAACCCTTGTTTTAAGCTTGTAAATCTTTCTGCTAAATAGAATTTCTTGTCCCAAATCACTATAGGTATTTATTCTTCTAGGATTATCAGTTTAGTGAGTCAGACTTAATTTCTTATATAGCATTTATATAATGGAATTTTGCTTGGATTATAACACAATCCACCTTTAAGGACTAATACCCATCATACTGTTCTTCAAATATGTTTTACTTAAAACCTTTGAAAGTCAATCTTTCTTCAAATCCTCATTTATATTATAACACTTTTGCTCTAATTTCAGACGGAATTTGTTCTATTCTATCAGTTTATAAACTCTTTCAGCAGCTCATGCTCTCTGAGAACAGAAATCTGTCATCTGCTAAGTCTCATAGCTGTTCTATGTCATATACAGCTAACAAATAGTAGTATTCAATGAATGTTTGTTGAATGAATGAATGAGTGTTTCATTTAAACTACAATTATCCTTTGTCCACGGACAGATTTCCTTTGGTCCAAGCCTTGTCTCCTTAGGACTAAAGGTCAAATTACTTGTCTGGAATAATGAAGAATGTTAACCACAGGACCCTAGAGTAGCTGAAGCAATCCTGGACACTTCAGTAGCAGACTATGACTTCTTATTTTAGTAAATATTGAGCAAACCATAATGGTTTGGGCTTGTTGGATAGTTTTTCTGTCATTGATATTTCAATGCCCATTATTAGAATCCATTTGCTGCCTTTGCCCCCTTTGCTTTTCTCAGACAGTTACTATAATCACGTTTCTCATGTGCAGGCAGCCCAAGGTCTGCCTATTTTCTCAAACCACTTCCTGCCTCTGGAGGCAGATAGAAAGAACCCCAAAGCATACCCTGCCCAAGGACTGTGCCTGCATTCTTCTCATCTTTAGGGCTATGCTCTTATTCTACTTGCCTTCCTGGTTTTCAGATCTTTACTTGGCTTGACTGACTGAGACTTCCTGATTCCCTGACACTTGATTTCTTCCTAGTAACCAGTAACTTGGCTGTTTCATCTGTTAGTCTTCAGATTTCCAGATTTTAGGCCTATACCTCACCACAGATACCATTTACTCCTTAGTGATTACCTTCTCCCTTTGACCTTGACTTCCTCCCTCCCCCTCTCCAGAGCAGAAGACCTCATGAAATTTAGAGACCCAGGGGACTTTTGATTTCTTGTCTTCTCATTGGCAGCTTATCAGTGTCACTGGAATATCTGGTAGCAGCAATTGTATTGAGAGAAAAGGACAGATTCAATGAGATAGGTAAAGCAGATTTGAGGCTTTATCAAAAATTTGTAAAAGTACCTGTGTGTATGTACATATGTATATAGTATATCTGAAGGTCATATTTTGGGGACTCCAGAAAAAAGAACTAATAAGAGGTGTGTTATTCATACCTCCCCACCTTTGTGGCATATGCGTTAAGCTTAAACCCACTTTATCATGGACTTTTTATATACTTATAAAAGAATATGTCATGGACTTTTTGGTGAGATGTTTGTACCAACTATATTACTGTAGTAAACTGTTCTTTTCTAAAATCTAATTGTCTGACTGACTAAATGACATTCACTGATAATCCTAGAAGAATAAATACCTATAGTGATTTGAGACAAGAAATTCTTCTTATTTAAATATCTCCATGTCCCTCCATGTAAATTTTGTTCTTTATTGAACCATCTAGCCACAAGATATCAACAAACTATCTCCAAGTATTGAAAGGCTGATTTTGAGGTCTAGGTATTTATGCTTTACTGTGGGTATTATGACATGAGCAGATTGCTTTTCAGCACCTTTGATCTAGCTGTAATAAAAAAGCATACAGATTTTAGAATTGTTCTATCACATGAAAGAATTTCTCATTCCAAAAACTTTATCTTCCAACCATAGACCCTTAAGTGCATCTCAGTTCCTGATGAAATGAAAAATTTTCTTAAAGAAGCAGAATTTATGGGTGCAATTTCTGTTGTTTAGTGGAATTACAAGCAGGCATATTCAGAAGCTCTTGGGAACAAGTGCAGAAGTGATTCATTCAGAATTTACAGTTTGGAGATTTTTGAGCTGTGATATCAAGCATTTAACACACATGGAAAACACATTGTCATTGAGTATTTTTATGAGGAATTAGCCAGTTTAATTGCAGATTGTAAATAGAAATCATTATGAAACCTCATTACACATTGTAAACACTTCATCACAGGACATCTTGACATGTCATAAATACATCATCATAGACAATTACATGCACTAAATGATCATTTCTCATGCCCGTTCATCGAGTAAAGTATTAGATTTCAGAAGGAAAGAATGACCTGCATACTTTGACAATTCTGTATTTGAAATTTCTTGTGAAATTTTATGATTTTCATGCTCAGAAATGCACTCCATAATGTGTTGGGATAATCATAATTGGACGTTTTTTTCCTCTATTACAAAACAACAAAATTAGACTTGGCTTATTGAAAATTTCTTGCATAATTAGGTGCTTTAAAAGTTTATATAACTTTAGTCTTCAATAAAACCTCAAAAATAAAAAATAGAAAAATTAAATTTTCATTTCAAAATTAATTTGTATAATCCCCAAATTTCAATGTTAGGAGGAACCCAGAGAGACCTAGTTTGGTCCATTTCTGAATAAAATCCTTTTCCTTCACACAAACTAATAATCATCATCCCACCCTTCCTTGAAGAATCTAAGTAAGAGGAAACCCATTACCTTGCAGGGCAATCTAATGAGCTCATAGATTCCAGACCAGCCCTCATAAGCAATATCCTGGAAAACAATCCCTGTATAGATACAAAGTATAGTATACCTACAATAAGAACCATCAATTAAATGGATAATTTAGTAAAGAATATCTGGCCAAAAATATTGAAAATATTCTTAACAATTAAAAATGTTGATCTCTCTCAAATAATCAAATTTCATTATAGTCAATAGACATTTATTAAGCATCTAGTATGCACCAGTCACTGTGCTTTGTCCTGCATTTATAATGTTTCAAGGAAAAGGAATAAATCCATTCAGTGTGTGTGGTATTACATATATGTAGCAATGATCTACCTTTATACTGCATTACAAAGAGGTAAAACATAATGGTTATTCACAAGCAATAAACAAAAAACCAAGAGTCAGAGATCTGAATCTTTCTTCTCTGACGCACACTTTACCTTGCAAGAGCTAAGACTGCCAGGGCCATATTGTTGCTCAAGTTCTAAAAGTGATCTCTGAGGGGCGGCAAGATGACATACTGGTCCTGGAGTCAGGAGGACCTGAGTTCAAATCCAGCCTCAGACACTTAACTCTTACTAGACATGTGACCTTTGGCAAGTCATTTAACCCCAATTGCCCTGCATTCCCTCTTCCAAGAAGAAAAAAAAATATGATCACTGAAGTTCAAGGTGACATTTACTTAGCTGAAAGGAAGTGAGCAGACTCCAAAGTTATAAATCTTTGAAAAAGGATTTAAGTATTTAAGGTCACATCTTTGACAGGCTCATTACTAGAAGGGGGCAACAAAGTAAGGGTTTCAATCAGAGGGAGGCAGGACAGTACAGTAGTAAGAGCCCTGAACTTGAAAATCCGATCTAATGGGTTGGATATGATAGCTAGCTGACTGGATAGATAGAGAAAGAGAGAAACACAGATATCTTACACTACCAAATTAATACCATTTATTAGCAGGAACGATGGATATTTTAATATACTTTGTTCATGCACACATATGTAAAGACGCATACATACATCACATCATCAATTTGATGTACTATGTAAATGACAGATTAATATCATCATCACATCAATACAAGGCAAACCCAATTATCTTAGGCAGCACTTTTTCCGATTATGTGTATCCCAACCTATTTATACCTGCCCAACTTGTGAGACTCTTCTCCAAATCATCCCACAAATCTTCAATGGAAGGGTCAACCAAAAATGCTCAATCTTCCTCTATGATGACATGTGTAAAAAAGACATGATCAAACCACCTCTTTTTCTGGATATATGTTTATTTGATCATTTTTAATACTGCTTTCTTCTTCTTTTGAACAGTCTTCCATTGGCAAAGCACTGCAAGATTAAAAACACATAACCTCACACAGTAATTTCTAAAGATGATGGCACTGCATGTTTTTTTCTGACTTCACTCCACTTGCCATCACATCATCTCTACTAGGGAGTCTACTTCCACTGAGCTTTGTGTCGCATCTTCTCTGTTGGGTCTCTTCTTTTCTCATGCTCATTGAGCTCCTCTCTGCTAAAATATTTTGGAGTGGAATCTAGGTGGTGCAGTGGATAGAGTAGCAGGCCTGGAGTCAAGAAGACTGATCTTCCTGTGTTCAAATCTGACCTCAGATACTTACTAGCTGTGTGACCCTGGGTAAGCCACTTAATCCTTTTTGACTCATTTCCTTATCTGTAAAGAGAAGGAAATGGCTAGCCACCCCATTATCTTTGCCAAGAAAATTCCGAGTGGGATTACAAAGAGCCAGACACAACTGAAAAATGACTGAACAACAACAAAAGTATAAAATTATAACCAGTCACATTTAATCCAAACCAAAAATTCAATTAATGTTATGCATGAAATATAGTTAAAGGTTTTAGTGCTCTTCTAGGTCATCAGTCTATCTATCTGTTGTCATCAACAGTTGTGCTGATATTTTTCCTAAAAAGACTTTAGAAAAATGGATAAAAGGAAGCATATTTCAAGGAAAGGAAAGGAAGCATTGCCAGTTGGTGAGGAGAGAGAGGAGAGAGAGAGAGAGAGAGAGAGAGAGAGAGAGAGAGAGAGAGAGAGAGAGAAACACTTGATATTACTAAAACAAAAATATGAGGTAATTGATCAGCATGAACATGGTCATAGTAATTCTAAAACAGAATGAGATGTTGGAACTCTTGAATTTATGGTACAAAAAATTATAAAACACACAGGTGAATTAAAAAAAAGACAAAGTTGCATCAGCTTTTTGTGGTGTACTAATAATAACCCTGAGGAATATGAGGGAGGGGAAAGAGAACAAGCATTTATTAAGCACTATTATGTGCCAGACACTGTGTCAAGCACGTTACCAATAGTACCTCATTTCATCCTTACAACAACTCTGTAACATAGGTGTTATTATTATTAACTCATATTTTGGTAAAGCCACACACAAGTAGCTTTCCAGAGAACTGCTGCTGTAAACAGCTTTCAATGTTCTGACTACATAGTATAGTGAGCTCTCTATTCAATAACAAATCAAAGCAAAATATTCACAGAAAATCAAAATACAGCATTTACCATGTCACAACTCAATAACTTATCACTAAAATGGCCACATAGTTTTCACCAAAGTGGTCACATAGTTTTAAACAAAGTACATCCATTTAGTCAATCACAAAATCCTTAATTCATTCACAAAGTACAAATGTCAAAGTTCTCCCTGGGTCACAGTAAATCATAATCTTCTCAGTCAGTACACCGTGTCCAAGTAAAGTCTTCTTTCAGCTTGACTCGAGGCTGGTTCTCAGCTTCCATGGTTTTTCTTCCATGGTCCCAGTTTCAACTATAACCTGGGCCCAAAGGCAGGCAGCTCCCAGTTCCTTGTCTACCTCCTTGTCCAGTTCTTTGTCCAGTTCCCATTCCATATTGAAGCTCACAGTGTCCAGTCTACCTCAAGTCTTTCACAGTTCCTGTTTCTGGGAAGACAAAGCTTGACGAGCCACAATAATATTCATGCATATTGCTGGCACAATCATCATTTCACTAAAATCAACAGAGATCCACCAACAAGAACTCAACACAAATCATCAACATAGAAATCAACATGGACCCACAAACAAGGTCCAAAAGTTCAGCACAAATCATCAGTAAAGTCCCAGGACCTCCAAAACCTCCTCCAGGATTTCTATAAACACACAACCAGAAAATCCTCTTTCAGGGTTTCCAGTAAGGTCCCAAGGCTTCTGTACAATGTATCACAAACAAACAGCAACACAGAGCAGACAAACAGAGTGCCAGGATACCACAAGTTTTCTCCTTCTTGACTCTGCCACCAAGAGAGTCCTCTTCTCAGTTTTGCTATTTCTAGCCTGAAAATTCTCCTCATATATGGTCATTAGCTCCTCCCCTTCCTATTGCAGGAGTTTATGAGTTCTAGGGTTCACAAGTTGTGGGGTTCACATATTCTGTTTCTTAACAGACTTGATATAAGGCTCAAAAGAAACTTGAACTGAAACAAGGTGTTAATTCAATAGCTAAAACAAGGTGTGAACTACTTCTGTGCTTACCATTGCAATTTATAGTTGGAAGAGATTGAGGCAGGCAGAGGTTAATGGGCTTGTTCAAGGTTTCAAAGATAACAAGTATCTGAGATTAGATTTGAATTCAAGTCTTCTTGATTCTAGGTCCAGAACTCTAGCCACTGTGTCTATTAGCTATACCAATGGAAGACTGCTATTAAAAATATATTCCTCAGGGTGGCTAGGTGGAACAGTGAATAGAGTACAAGCTCTGGAGTCAGGAGGACCTGAGTTCAAAACCAGCTTCAGACACTTAACATGTATTAGCCTTGGGCAAGTCACTTAACCCCAACTGCCCTTCCTTCCCCTCTCCAAAAAGAAAAAAAATACATTCCTCTTAGCAAAGTGGTCAGTTGGACAGAAGCTTCAAATTTATTTTAGGCAGTGAATGAAAATAGAAATGAAGTGAATAATGAAGAAACTTTTCCTGCATTCATCAGTTTGTTTGATCTACTTGAAATTTTAATTTTGATTGTATCATGTTAAATTAGTAGAGAAGTCACCAGCACAGATTAGAATGTAGCAATTAAATATATTGATGTTTTGAAAAAATATCATCAAAGAAGTTGAAATACATTGGTTAACAAATTTTAATGTAAATGAAAAGGGCTTTTTTGGGGGAAAGGATATCTTCCAGAATTTACATTTCTAAGAAAGAAAAAAACTCAACCTAGATTTAAAATTTCTAAAAATCACTTAACCATTTTATTGGGATATAATGGAGAAGGGAATTTTGAATGAAAATGAATGCTTATTTATCAGTTCCAAAGTCCTCAAGCTCTTAGAGGCTAAAATTATCTTTGCTTCCAGTTCTTTAGCAGTGAAATAGGAAATCATGGATGAGTAAAGCTGTTTTTGAAGACTGCTTTTCAAGTTTTTTAGCCAGACTCTTGATAAATACTACAAGAACAATAATTTTATACTGAAAGCCTTATTACCCAGCAATACCACTTCTAGGGCTATATCCCAAAGAGATCATAAAAGTGGGAAAATGACCTACATGTACAAAAATATTTATAGCAGTATTGCTGACTTCCCTCCTCTTTGTTCTTCTCACAACACTTGCGGCGCAGCTTCCTTTTCTCGGCCTGCAACATGCCTTCCCGACTAAGGAAGACGCGGAAGCTCCGCGGGGCATGTCAGCCAAGGCCACGGGTGCATCGGCAAGCACTGGAAGCACCCTGGAGGCCTCGGCAATGCAGGAGGGCTGCACCATCACTGGATCAACTTCGACAAATATCATCCAGGTTATTTTGGTAAAGTGGGTATGAGGCATTACCACTTGAAGAAAAACCAAAGCTACTGCCCAACTGTCAACCTTGATAAGCTGCGGACACTGGTCAGTGAGCAGACCAGGATTAATGCTGCCAAAAACAAGGATGGCCTTGCCCCTATCACTGATGTTCTGTGGTCGGGCTACTACAAAGTCCTAGGAAAAGGGAAACTCCCCAAACAGTCAGTCATTGTGGAGGCAAAGTTCTTCAGCAGAGGAGCAGAGGAAAAAATCAATGGTGTTGGTGGAGCCTGTGTCCTTGTGGCATAAAAATCCAACATTATCAAATAAAACAAATGACTTTATTATTAAACATCCTGGGTTTTGTCACGTTATGGTGATCAAATTTGAATGTTTGTGGGTTGGGAGATAATAAATTACTCTTGTTGGTAAAAAAAAAAAAATATATATATATATGTATATATATATTTATAGCAACTCTTTTTGTGGTGGCAAAATATTGGAGATTGAGGGGATGCCCATCAACTAGGGAATGACTGAACAAGTTGTGGTATATGTAAAGGAAGACTATTGTGCTATAAGAAATGATAAGCAGGCATACTTCAGAAAAATCTGGAAAGACTGATCTGAACTGATGCTGAGTAAAGTGAACAGAACTAGGAGAACATTGTACACAGTTACAGTCCCTTTATGTGATGACTGACTGATAGACTTAGCTCTTCTCATCAAGGCAAAGACTTAAAACAACTACAAAAGACTCATGATAGAAAATGCCATCCACATCTAGAGAAAGAAATACAGAGACTGAATGCAGATCAAAGCATACTATTCACCATCTTTTTGTTTTGTTTTTTTCTTTCTCATGGTTCCTCTCATTCATTCTAATTCTTCTATACAACATGACTCATGTGAAAATACATTTAATAAAAAAGTATATATAGAGCCTATATTGAATTGTACACCATCTTGGAGAGGGGGGAGAGGAGGGAGGCAGAGAAAATTTAAAACTTTGAAAATAAATGTTGAAAACTAAAAATAAATTAATTTGCAAAAATAAAAAGTAATCATCTGCCAAAGAGCTTTTAAAAGAAAGCATTATTGATTTTAGGTAATGTCCTAGGTCATCTAACTACATTTGGTTCATTACATGAGAATGTGAGTGTGCAAATTTGCTGAGATAGGGATAAAGTTCTCAGTACCTACCAGCATTTATATGAAGATTTGAAAGAAGAAAATAGTTAACTTATGCTACTAAAATATTTTAAATGACAATAATCATCTTTTACCTCATCATCAGTATAACATTATCTTTAAATATGATATTCAATAATTTTAAAATTTTACTTTTTATGATTACTGTATTATTTTGTATTAAAAAATCAGAAATCTATCTTCTTATCATTTGCTATTATAATGTGTTAATAAGGAGATAAAAACTTGTTCTAAAAAATGTCACTGCATATTTCTATTGGGCTGGAACCAATTACTATATTTTACAGATAATTATAATTCCAAATAGTACAAATTTGAATTATGGATCACTTCATATTAATTATGCACTAATTGGACCTAGTTATATTCTTTTTGTAATCTTCTTGAAAACCTTGGCCACAAGCAACTATCTGATTTGGGAATGGACAATTCTTTTTAACTCCTGTCAGATCCTTGATTATCAACCCACATTCCCTCAAACCATTTTGAGAACTCCAACCAAACCACAAAGGATCTATGTGGAAATGGGGCAACAAGCCTCCTTTCAATCCACCTTAATGTTCCTTGTGGGAGTTACAATAATCATAGGGATAAGGAAAGGAACAGCAGGTAGAGTCTTTTGGATTATTTCTTTACCCCTTTGACAATATTCCTTCCTATCTCATAATTATCTGCTAACAACAAAATTATTGGATGATTGATTAGTGTTCTGGTCAGCATGAAAGGTCTAGTCTTACTAAATTGGTATCCAAGAGGCAGGCCATCTTTATCACTTTGCTATACATCAAAATCCAGAGAAATAGCTTATGGTAATTTGGAAAACAGGCCAAGTCTGTCTCCTACCCTCCTTAAATTCCTTTAATTTTTTTTTTTTGCTTATTCACCTATGTTACTTGCCTTCCTTCAATCCCAGATTCTAATCATCCTAAAAATTGTGTGTGCATGCACTAACAAATCTCAAATTGCTACATGGTTCCTTACAATATCCCCATGTGGTAGGTAGCAGAAACAATATATTTTTTTTTCCATTTTAAAGATTAAAAAACTGAGACTTGGAAAAGTTAAGTGACTTCTCATTGTTCATGTAATTGATTAGTGTCAGGGCTAGAACACAAAGTGTTGTACTCTAAAGCCAATTCCAATTCCTTTTCCACTGTATCATCTTTAGTCACCTAATATCTTGTCATAAACTAATTTTTGCTAAGATATTAGTGACAATGTGGTGCCCTCTCGGGATTATTTATACTTCAAAATGAGATGTTAAAAGATGATAATACTTAAGTGAATACCTATGCCTAAAGGTGGAATCTCAGACACTTGGGTGGAGGGTATTCTTTGACACAAAGGGGCCTTCTAGTGCTGCTTGAATAACACCGTGTGAACAACTAAACCTACAGGCAGCTCAATGGCACCGTGGATAGAGGACTGAACCTGAAGCATGGTAGGACTGAGTTCAGATCTTTCCATACATACTAGCTATGTGACCCTGGGCAAGTTATTTAACTCTGCCTCAGTTTCTCCCTCTGTGAAATGAGAGACAATAATAAAAGCACCCACTTTCCAGGGTTACAGTGAGGATAAAAGGAGATACTGTTTGCTAAGTGTTTTCTACACTTTAAAGCACTATGTAAATCTGTTATTGTTGTTCAGTTGTTTCAGTAGTATCTGACTCTTTGTTACTCCACTTGGAGTTTGGCAAAGATGCTAGAGTGGTTTGCCATTTTCTTCTCCAACTCATTTTACAGATGAGGAAACTGAAGTGAATAGCATTCATTGACTTACCCAGGGTCACACAGCCTAGTAAATGTCTGAGACCAGATTTGAATCGAGGAGGATGAGTCTTTCTGACTCCAGGCCTGGTAGTTTATCCACTGCACCATCTGCTGTCCATATAAATCTAACTATTGGTATTTTATAATAGTCTTCTGACACCTTCCATTGACTTTTCCATTGCCCCTGTATGATACTTTCAATTCTTCATTAACTCTTGTATTCTTGTATTCATCTCTAGATGACCAAGTACAGAAGTATTGTGGTAATAAGTATTAAGTTACCATAATTCTCAAAAGGTTACATAATGACTGCCCCCCCAAACAATTGCAAATGAAAATTTGTGGTTCTTCTTGTAGAAGTTATAAAGATAGCCACCTTGTTCCTCATCTTGGAGCATATGTATGAGGAAGAAACTGTTTCTGGAATAAATAGACTATGAAACTAACCTCTCTCTTACCTTGGTTTCCTAATCTATAAAATGGGAATGATGATGGCCGCTACCTCTCAAAGTTGTTCTGAGGATAAAATAAAAAAAAATAATAAAATGCTTTTGCAAAAACTCAAATCAATATATGAATGCTATAATCATTATCCAGTGAGGAAGGTTTTTAGTAATGAAAAACTCAGGGAAAAAAAGGGACAATTTTATTAGCTAGCTCTTACTTTGGCTAGAAATGTTTTCTTACTCATTTTCTAGTAATTTATGCCTTCTCTTATGCCCTTATCACAGCTTAAGTGACATTATACTTATCTGTTGATATGTCTTATCTCCCTCTACTAGCTTGTAAAAACTATTAAGGTAAGGCTATTTCTTATTTGAAATTCCCATAAGGGCCTAGCAGAGTACAGGACACACAGTTAGCTATTTAACAAATGTTTGTTGAATGCATGAATGTAGAAGTCTTTTACGTTGGGCTTGACCTCTAACTTTTTCTTCCTTCACTCCATGGCTGACTCCTAGTTTCAGTGCATAAAAGAAATACCAGACTCTCCTTATAAAACTGCCTCATCCTTCCATAATAAGAGTTATAATTCTGTTGCTTATTGTATTTACAAAGTGTTAGGAGTTCTTGCTGTACTTTTTGGTAATGTTTAAAAGGTGAACTCTCAAGGACTAGAAGAGTGAGAAAGTATTAACTATGAGTCAAGATTCTAGTTTTAAAAAATGAATCGTAGAATATAGTCACCATCTAATCTCAGATATTTGGCCTGATTTACTTTTAACTTAGGCGTTCAAAATAGAAAGTGACCATAAGCAGCCCTGTCAGGCTGGGAAGGAAGAAGTAGCACTACAGGGTACATTACTGGAAATTTTGAGAAAGCTGGGGCAGGGGGGAAGGGGAAGAAAAAATCTCTCCTGTGGGGATGGCCCATGTTTAATGAGTTCAAACCTCTTCCACAAATTAAGTGAAATATTTTAAAAGGAAACAATATTACTTAGGTTTTATTTGTTTCAGCTACTTGGTTACAACTCCACGCGGACACAATTAATGGAGGAAATAGAGTATTTTATAAGCCCCGGCCTCTCAGTCATTCTGAGACCATGGGAAATTCTTTGCCTTAATCACCACACATTCCTTTCGGATAGCTTGTATATTGCCAAAGATAATTACCCAGGTTTAAGAAAAGATTCTGTCTAGTCACTCTCTAATGAAGCTATATCTGATGAGAATTAAAATGTTCCTGTGAGTTAATTACTGATCATTTTTCCCTATTTTGCATTTATATTTCTTTAAGAGGGGAAAAAACAACCAAGTCTTAACATTATGTTTTGTTTTTCCTCCCATTGAAATGTTTTGTTTGACCTTTGAGAACTTGCTGGGCATTTGTAGTATGGGCACCTAATGAAATTCCTTGAAGGGTAAATCTCTAATTTATACTCAGGTCAGCTGGCCTGCCCAATCAGTTAAAAATGAGTAACATTTATTGAACAACAACCATATGGAAAACTATACAATTTAAATGTATTGAAAAGATGACATATGTCTTTTGGAAAGGGAAAGGAAGAGTTTGCATTAGAAATTATCCCAAATATATCAAAGAATGATTTGAAAAACTATAGTAACCATGGGGTGTTAGTGGCATGAAAAAATGCCATAACCATGATGATTATGGGGGAGAGGGGTGAGATTTGGTTTAACCAATATTGAGTTTTTATTGTGGTTGGTGTGATGGTCCAGTTTAGTTGGAAGGTATGAAAAGCCAACTTTTTAGATAATATTAAATTATCATCTCAAGTATTGCTGACTGAGAGGAATAGGGAGTAGACCTGGGATTTCATTAATAAAGAGAATTTTCGGTGGAGAAGCTTCCTCTGTCAGCTCAGACTGGCACTGGTTCTGTGAAGTGTAATCTTAGAGAGACACTGAGGACGTCTCAGGGGAAGAATTTGAACCCAGGTTGTTCTTACTCCAAGGCCTGGTTGCCATCATATTGGACAGAGATGTAGCCTTGGAGTCAGGAAGACCTTACATGGGTGGCATTTTACCTCTAACACATACTGGCTATGCAAAGTCATTTACCCTCACAATGCCCCCAGGCACCTCTTTTTTAAAAAGACTTTGCAAAGTATGTGCTGATGTACATAGTAGAATGAGTTTCTTTAATGGAAAAATCAAGAGTCTTGTCCAAAAGAAAATTATATATGTCTATGTGTACACATCTATGTAATAAACATGTGATACACACATCCATTTACATATACACACATGCATACATATGTACATATACATATACACACACTTTCAAGTTATCAAGATACACATCTCTTTTGTAGAGGAAGATCTTAGGTAAAATGTATCTACTTAGTTTCTTTCTTCATTAGCCCTCTAACTGCATAAAATCAAGCCATGGGCACTTCTTTCAGATCAGCTGGGTCAAACAGGAGAGTTATTATCAGAATGACTTGGAATATTCAGATGAGTTGGGGGCCATAAGTAGCATTGGGCCACTTTGAAAGTCATTTCATTCTCTAAAATGTCTGCTGATACAGAAAAGTTTGCCATACAAGGCAATGAGCTCAAGTTCCTGGGATTCTAAGGAATAGACTGTGCGAACATTCCTAATATCTGAACAGCATAGTAAAATAAATAATCCAACAAGTAAAATTGTTTCTGCTTCTTGCCTCCCTCCCCACCAATAAATATGGTTTATTGTATACATCACTCTTTAGGGTCAAGTACTAATGGTGAGAACCCATTAGGAAGTCAGGGGTGAGTGACTCATGACTTCAGTGACCCTTAAAGTTAACCCAGCAGTGGAGAAACAAAATTAAACATGAAGTTAGCAAAGTGAGATTTGGGAGGAAAAAAAGCCCAGCTGAGAGCAAAAGAGAAAGGGAAAAATGTAAACCACAATAAAAACTGACTTTGTAATCTAATTACACAACAAAGTTAAAGGTGATCTGCTCGTGGAATGATTCACATACATAATGTTTAACCTCTGACATCTTGAAGATATTATGTGGTTTCTCAGCTCCAGCAACCATTTTGGAATTGTATCCAGAAAGCCTGAGTCTTTATTCATGTTTAGCCTTATGTCTACTTCAATCATATGGGATGACAGGGCACATATTCAGCAATGAAATAAATCATTTTCTTGGGTCTTGCTAATATTTGATCCTTCAAAAACATCTAAATTCTATATAAATGCATCTACAAGCATATACGAATGCATAGATATATGTTCCCTTTTGCATTATAGTTTATTTGTTGTTTATAGTTCCTTATTTTTCTATTTACCCATCACTAACCTCCTTCCACTTTTGTGTTTTATTTTCTTTCATGCTTTAAAGGTTGATATCATTCATTAGCTTCCATGAGGTTCCTCAAATTCAATTTATTTCTATTTTCATCTTCTCTTAATTCTTCTAATATGTCTTTCCTGAGTTTCATAAACTCATTTAAATTTCATCTCTTAAGAGCACCATTGGACCCTGAGGATTTTTATGAGATCCTAGTTGGGGAGAAATGGAAGGGTAGAAATCCCCATCCAAGAAAATTGTGGGTCCAGGGGTCACAGTAGAGTAGGTATGTAAGATAACCTCCAGTAAGAGTGGGGATTTGAGAGGGAGCTTCTAATTGATAGTGGGAATTAGCCAACGGGACAATAAAGTTTCAGTTGGGGTATCAAAGTGTTTGGTTCTTCACAGTGGTAGCAGTGATGCTAGTCTATCTTCTGGCCAGCTGTTGGTAGGCTGGAGCAAGTGAGGGGAAAATACCTGATTCTTCTTGGCATCTGATGGTGGTGGCTAGTCCCAGTCATTAGATTCAAACCCTTCATTTTCCAGATGAAAATATGTCATTTCATAGAAGTTAGGTGACTTACACTTTCATAATATAACGTACCTTCATTCAACTGCTCCTTTCATACACTTACATTCCATCCAAAATGGCCTATGTGCACAGCCATCCTTCTCCTGCTTTAGTTCCTTGAACTAGTTGTCATCTATTCCTAGAGTATTCCCTCTTTATTTCTCTTTCTAAGAATGTTGAACTTGTTTCAGGGGCCCATTTCATGTGCCACTTCTGATAAAGAACTTTTCCAGATCCTCCAGTTGCTAGCGTTTACTCTCTCTTCAAATAATCATATGTATACTTCTCCATTTGCAAATTATTTTCTTTGAGTAGAATATAAGCTCCCTGGGGGCAAGAATTGCTAACTTTTTGTTTTGCTCTTAGTATCCCCTGTGCTTAGCACAGGGCTCTGCACACACTAGACACCTAATAAATGTTTTTTTTGACAAAGTAGATCACATTGAATTAGAACCAGCAGTATAAAATTACTGAAAAACTAAAGAAACGTGTTCTCTTCTTTCTCTCTCCAATAAATAAAAATATAACTGAAGAAGAAAGGATGAAAATGGGGCTCACAAAGCCTCAGAGGACTCTAAATCCTCTTCAATCATTTAAAATTCCTAAATTCCACAAAAACATTGTGTAATGAAAATGATACCTGACTAGGTATCACATAGGAGTCAGAAGCACTTGGGTTCTAATAATGTCTCTACCACTAACCACCTCAATCAAGGAACTGAGGAAAATCATTTCACTTCTTTGGTCTTTGTGTTTTCTCATGCCTCATCCAAGGCTCCTTCCACTACACTGACCTACTAAGAATATCTCCCTTCAGATAGAGCTAAACAATCTAAGCCTAATAATAGTGTTCCCCATGTTTAAGGACAGTAATACTGATAGTGAAGGGCCAAACAGGAGAGGAGAAGGTACATTCCCACACCCTTCCCCTTCTTGGAATTCTCATAAAATGTTAAGATGGAGGACGTGGGGGAGGCAGTGAGGAAACATAGTTGTGACACCCATCTCAGAGAGCTTTGAAACTATCAGTTTGATGCTTATGTACTGGCTAGAGACCTTTGAACCAGATGATCTCAAAGCCTGCTCTATCTCTAAAACCCATTAAGCTTTTCAAATGGTCTGGTTATGATTATGAGAAACCATGATTCTCTTCTTCAATGAGATCAGAACTTAAAATGAAGATTCTGAAAGAATAAAGGAACATTTTTTTCAGAAGGAACATACAACCAAGAGATAGAGATAGATATAATTATTATTATATAATATATATTATTTCATATTATATATATATGATACATATGAATGCTTAAGTGATAAGAAGAATGATAGTAAAATAAAATTGAGTCAAACATTAGCAATCCTGGAAATCTTTCTAGGGAAAGTGACATTTGGGGCTTTGAAGAAAGTAAGTTACAGAGAGAAGTTACTTTTTCAGTAGGGCTATTGAAGTATCTGAGATTTAATGATCAGCGCACCAAGTCATGCAAACATCAAAACTCTTGACTTTAGAATCATAAAATATGACTTTTGCTACTTAATGTCTATGTGTCCTTAACAAGTTGCTTAACCTTGTCTCACCTTTGTCTCATCATCTGTAAAAATGAATGAATTGATTTAGGGCCCTTTGTACTATACCATATTGCTGATCCTAGCATTTAAAAAACTTATGAGACTACCTACTGCTAATCCATTTTAATATTTATAGAATCACAGATCACGGAAGTGCATAATTTCATAGTTGGAACAATCCTTAAATGTTTAAAATCTCCACTATATTCTACATAATAAGTGATCATCCACTCTTTAGTTGAAGACTTCTAGAAGGGCAGGTAGGTGGCTCAGTGGACAGAGTACTGGGCTTGGAGTCAAAAAGACTCATCTTCATGGGTTCAAATCTAGCCTCAGGTACTTACTAGCTGTGTGACATTGGGCAAGTCACTTAACCTTTGTTTGCCTTAACCTTCTAGGGAAGGAAATGGTGAATCATTCCAGTAACTTTGGCAAGAAAACACCACGGACTGTGTTTTAGTTTTCCCATTATGGCAATATAAATGTCCTTCTTTGCTCCGAATAAATGTCCTCATTGCTCCTAATTCCTAACTTCTACAGAGTTGAAAGAGAAATCACAGGTCATCTAG
Source organism: Gymnobelideus leadbeateri (assembly GCA_011680675.1). Taxonomy (NCBI): domain Eukaryota; kingdom Metazoa; phylum Chordata; class Mammalia; order Diprotodontia; family Petauridae; genus Gymnobelideus; species Gymnobelideus leadbeateri. The sequence goes on from WOXC01003455.1 coordinate 379,520, forward strand.
TCCAACACCTCCTTTTGAAATGAGGAAACAAGTAGTAAGTCCCAGAGACAGAATTTGAACCCAGGTTTCTTGGTTCTAGAATCAGTGTTTTTTCCTATTGTTCTATGCAGTTTTGCACTATCAATCTAATCCTTCTATACAATATTCCTTCAAATACCTTCTCCAGGTAAAATATTTACAATTCTTTTGTGAGATCTTCATGTGTTATAATCTCAAGGACTTTAGCTACTCTTGTTACTTCACTCTCGGGATTCTACTTTATTACTATCTCACCAAATGTGATACTGGTATGGGCTAGGTGGCTGAAGTTACACTTGAGCTGTTGCTACAGCAATATTTGCCCTTGCCTAGTTCATATGGACCTTCTAGATCCTACACAAAAACAAGCTGTCATGCAATTAATAAATTATCTGACTGGCAAGGAAGTTAAATATATAATTGACACATGCAGGTGTTGTTACAGGCAAGGTGGTTTCATCAGAGGGTTTTATGGGGGTCTGGGGTACCCAATTGCCGTAGTCCCTTTCTGCCCAACAGGGAACTCTCATCTGTAAACCCTCAGGGTACTCTCCCCCTAACTGGATACATGGTTAGGTAGGTTTAGGTACCTTAAATGGATTTGAAATATAGTCTATGGTTAAAAAAGTGAAATATAATTCAAATCTAAGAATTATGAAAATCTTGATATTGCTCACTCAGAGGCTATACTCATTCCCTGCTCTCATTTGACTATTCTCATTTATAAGATCCAGACAATTAACTTTTTGGTGGACATATAGTTTACTAAAAGGAACTGTCCAATAAAAAAAAAATCTAAAAACATTGTGTCACTCAGGTTTTACCAAGCTTCCTCCCAACCAGAGATCAGGTAAAAGAATCAGGGAAAGGACTGGTGTGGGGACCTCCTGAGATCAGCTTTGTGAGCAATCAGATAAAGTAGAGGTAGAATGTGGTAATCTCAATGTAACCTGAAGATGAGATTTCCTAGCAGCTTCCAGGCTCGTCCTGTCCTACTCCAACTTTGCCTCTGAGTAATGGAAAGGGAGATGCCTTTAAAAGACTTCCACATGCTGATCAATGCATTGACCAATCCTGATTTCAGAGTACTTCATGGTCATATATGTCTCCCACCTGTCAGTGAAGACATAGTGGACAATGGAAAAAGAATGAGTCATACATTTTCACATGTGGAAAATGTGTTAATTTGTGCTGCTCCATCATACTTATTCCTTACAATGATGGTTTTCTTGGTTGGGGCTGGGGAGTAAATACAGACTCACTGGGAAGTGATAAGGATATTTAAAATAGAAAAGTATAAACTCCACCACAAACTAGTTGTGTGACCTTGGGATAGTCATATCATATCTCTTGTGGTTAAGTCCCTCGTTTAAAAATAAGAGAGGCTACCTCCAGCATGCTTAGCAAATCTTAAATCTTATAACAAATATATTTTCTAGATAATTGGCCCCAAGCTCCCAGTAAGCCTAGTAACCTCTCTTTACTTAAATAATTCTGGTCTTTCCCATAAGGAAACCACATCCTTTGCCATTCTCTCTAATGGTGGCCACATCTTTTCTCATGCTTCTGACTCAGAGGGTCAGAAAGAGGAGTTGCCATACCCCTTCCTCCCTCAGATATTTCCACGTTTTTTGTCCTGTCATCATCACACATCAACATTTCCTCTTCTGAAGTTCACTTTATTCTATTATATCAGAGAGTCCAGAATCTTCTTGGCATCATCTACTGGTCTCAGTAATTCCCTCACATCTCTTTTAATGATTTCAATCACTAGCTCCCAGTCCTTCTCTTCCCCAGACCCTGTCATTGTCCTTGACAACTTCAATATTCATATTGCTGGCCCTTTAAAATATGAGGCCTCCCAATTTCTCAACCTCAACTTCTATGAGGTATATTTTCATTCTATCTTAAACTCCGACATGAACATTCATTATGAATCCAAATTATTTCACCTCTGAGGACCTGAATTCTGAAATTGTAGACTGTAATAATAGAAAATTCTTCCACATCACCCATCACTTCATTCTTTGTAAGTCTAGTCTTTGTCATTGATTCTATCCTCTTCTCCAAGTACCTCAACTTGGCTCTGGATCCACTTTCCTCTCTTTACAGTACTGACCTACAGTAAGGCATATCAATCATCCATTGTGTTCTATCTTTTAATCATCCACTTTTCTTCCCACTGTTTGCTCCCAAACTCTGGGTCAACCTCACTATCCACTTTCTCCACTCCTACTCCCAAGGTTGTACGTGCTTGTGGAGAAAACTACAAAATTGTACTGTCTGGCTCCCCTTGTAATATTCTTCATGCTATTTAACTTCAACACAACTCTCAGTGCTTCAGTATAACTTTTTTGTCTATGTCTAATTGACCATCATACTTCCAGAGCAACAACTGTTAGAAAGGAGGTGTGCAATAAACGAAGGAGGACTGGTCTTGGACCAAAAAGGCATGGAGTTGTAATCCTGGCCCTAGGACTTTTTGTGTTAAGTTTCCCTGAGTAAATCATTCAACTTCTAAGAGCCTCATTTTTCTTACCTTTAAGTTGGGGACAATCATACTCAGAGTCCCCCATAGTCACATTTGTTCCTAAGGCAGATTCATTTTGGGGCAAAGGAGACCCTGGCTGAGCAACAGCCTAGGCACTTGGGTGCCTTGGGGCTAGAGTGGTTCTCTCCCCTGCCTGCCATGGAAACACAGGTAGCCAAGGAGTGCCAAGAGGATGGGGACATCCAGAAGAGCCGGGAGCTTTGTTCTGGGAACTTGTGCTTTTGTTCTCGGTTTATTGTTGTTGGGTTTTGTTTTGTTTTATTTTTTACATTTTGTCTTACTTGGGCTTGTAAATTTGTAGAATCCAAAGTCCGGCTTTCCTTGTGAAGCCAGCATGTCCTTACACTACCTGACCTGCATTGATCATGGCTCTGGTCATCAATGGGGCGGATTGTTTGTTCTGAAAGCTGATGACTGACACGGAGGGGCTTTTTGTGTGGACACTTGACTTGGGGGTCTCTGCTCTTCACTGTGACACTCAGAAACAAGTAGCTCATTCATCCTTGGCACTAACCCAGCCATGCTTCTTAGAGAGCCGAGGGTCCGAGGGTGGGGGTGAGGGGGCCTGGACCCATCAGGATAATGGCTTTGATTTGGAATCAAAGCTGGTGGTTCACACCTGTTGGGGCCTCCAACCCCTCATTGGCTCCGCGTGTCTCCCCTGCTCCCCACCCTGGGGCAGCACCTTCCATAGTGGGGTCTCCCAGTTACTCCAGCCCAGATATCAGCAGGAAGCCTTCAGGCTTTATATTCTCACAAGGGTTGGTTTTCCAACAACCAGACCCAGGCCCTGGGAGCAGGATCTGGAGCCTGGTCTGATCCCAGTTCTGTACAAAGCTGAACATTGATGCAAACTTAGCCATAGTGAATTTTTTATATATTGAAATTATCATAAATTTTAAAATGTAGTAAAATATTCCTAAAGGAAAATAATCAGAGTTGGAAGGGACTTCAGAGGTCATCTAGTCCAAACTCATTTGGAAATGAGATCCAAATAGATTAAGAGACTTGCCTAGGGTCACACATGTACTAAATAATTGACTCAAGATCTGTGGAGGAGGAGGAGAGGAAAAAGAAAGAAAGGAGGAAGGAAGGAAGGAAGGAAGGAAGGAAGGAAGGAAGGAAGGAAGGAAGGAAGGAAGGAAGGAAGGAAAGAAGGAAGGATCATTCCAATGATTTCCATTGTGACTTGTATGTTGATGATTCCCAAATCTATCTATCCAGTCCAAATCTCTGCTGAGCTCCTGCCCTGATTTTTAATTGCCTTTTAGGACAGCTATGCATGAATGTAACCCAAGCATTTTCTATTCATCATGTGCAAAATCAAAGTAATCTTCTTTTCCTCCTAAACTTACTCTTCATTCTACATTCCCCTTTTCTGATAATAGCAACTCCCTCCAGACATCAAAGTTCAAACCCTCAAGCTTTTGTTCATATCACTTCTCTCCATATAACTACTAGTTCTTCATCACTTCTCACCTGTACTATTTACAGTCTGTTTTCTCCCAGTTTGTAACCTCATCATGACAATATACTTAACATGGATCATAATCTCAATTCCTAACAAAATATATTCCTAATGCACGTGTCTTGTCACATAACCCTTGCTCTAAAAGCCTTGCTTGGTACTCTATTGCTTTTAAGATAAAATACAAACTTTTTATCAGTCCTCCATGATTTGACTCTAACCTACTTTTCCAGCCATATTCCAATTTTAAGAAATGCTTTATAATTTCATATTGCTTCCTTTCATTCACTTTACAATCTAGCTAAAGTAAACTTATTAGCTATTTCCCAGTGTCACCCTAAATGTCCTTCATCTGCTTTCCCATAAATCAGTCATCTTGCCTTGGACACACTCCCTTATCACTTCTACCTACTTTTTCTTCAGATTTCAACTCAGGTGCCATACTCTTCAAAAAATATTCCACCTTTTCTAATTGACCTCGAAAAATTTTTAGGACACTATATGATAAAAGAGTCAATGTGGCTTAGCAGATTGAGTATGGACCTAGTGTCAGTAAAACCTGGGTTTAAATCCTATCTGTAACACCTACTAGCTTTGTGACCATGGGGAAGTTGCCTATTTTGTTTCTAAGCCCCTACTAATTGTATGAACTAAAGGAATACCTTAACACGTTGACCATATCTTGGGGTCCCTCTTTTTAATGGTAATGAAATTTGAAGATCCTTTTGTATTGGAAAGCTAAGAGGTATTTAACACCTAGTTTCAAATTAAGTCTCAGTTAAAGAAATAGAAGGTATGAACCCCTGGTGCTGACAGGAAGGGGCTGGACAGGGAGAAGCTATTCCATATTTAAGGAAGAGCATAACCTGAACAGTCAGAACTTCTTGGGATAAACATCTGAAGGCTGGGCTGCTGCTGCTGGACTAGAACTTCCATGGAGAAAGTGATTTTGATTTTGAGAATGGGAGAAAGTAATTTTGATTTTGAGAACGGACCTACTGAGCCTGCTGAGGATTTCTGAGGGCCAGCTGGAGCTGCTGAAGCTGCTGAAGATTTCTGAGGGCTAGCTGGAGCTGCCAGAGGAAGCATGACTGTGGTGTTGGTACTTTGTCTGTGGCTCTGTTAAGTTTTCTCTTCCCAGGAACAGAAGCTGTGAAGGACTTTAGGTGGACTGGATACTGTGAGTATAGGGCAGGAACTGCACAGGGAGCTGAACAAGGAGCTGGGAGCTGTCTGCCTTTGAACTCAGGTGGCAGGTGGTTAGATTCAGGTGGGAGCTGAGACCATGGAAGAGGAATCATGGAAGCTGAAAGCCTCCTCCAAGTCAAGATGAAAAAACCTCTTCATGGGCACTGAGTAGTGTCTGATGACTAAGTAGTGACTGATGATTGAATAGTGACTGATGACTGAGTAGTGACTGGAGGATTTTGACCTTTTGTACTTTATGATTGAATGATTGAGTTACTAAGTGACTGATTGAATGATTGAGTTACTAAATGATTGTACTTTGTTCATAACTATGTGACCACTTTGGTGAAAACTATGTGGCCACTTTAGTGATAAGTTTTTGAGGTATTATGTCATTGTGAATGCTGTAGGAAGAATAGGGCAAGAGAGTGGGAAGGTGGGGAAGGCCTTGCTGTATTTTGATTTTCTGTGATAAGTTGTAACATTGTTAATGCTGTACTTGATTTTCTGTGAATGTTTTGCTCTGATTTGTTATTGAATAAATAAAATGTTCATTATACTATATACCATATAATCAGAACCTTGAAAGCTGTTCACAGTAGCTGTCCTCTGGAAAGCTGCTTGTGCTTGGCTTTACTCTCCTTCACCCCATCATGTGCTGCCTAAGCATCATGGCCATTTGTGGATATGTTGTATTGAATTATCTGCTCTTAAAAAAATTTTATGGCCTTTTTCATCTTTATATCACCAGTTCCTTTCACAACACTTGGAATGTGGTAGGCACTCAAGAAAACCTAGGTTGAATTGAATTGGATCAGATTTGGTTGTCATACACTGAAAGGCAGAAATTTGTTGAAATTAAATTAATAAAAAGAAAATATTCAAAGCTAATAAATAGTTAGGTAAGGTTTTCTTTTTCCATAAATATGGAGCCTTGGATGCATAGAATGTCATATTATCTAACACAGTCCATTCCTTTTTGAGATCAAGTAACCAAGGCCAAAGATTAATTAATTAACTTAATTAATTAACCATGGTCAAACAACAAACTTACACAAGGCAAGGACAAGAACTTAGGGGCCATAACTCCCAAACTAGTGGATTTTTTTCCTGTTTTTGCAGTCTTCTCCTTTCTAATATCACAGACCTAGCAAGCCACAAGTCTCTTGATTTCTTATTCTATAGTCTTTTAACTTTACCATGCTGTCTATCTATCAATCAATCAATCAATAAGCATTTATTCAGTTCCTACTATGTATAAGGCACTGTGCTAAGTGCTAGTAATACCAAAAAAAGGGTAAAATATAGTCTTTGTGCTCAAGGAGCTCATAATCTACAGGAGGAGACAGTATGTATATATTTTTATATATACATATATATGATAAATGGAAATAATTAACAGATCAAAGACACATGAATTAAGACAGTCTGGGAAAGTCTTCCTGTAAAAATTGAAATTTTAGTTGGGACTCAAAGGAAGCCAGAGCCAATGGGTAGAGTTGAGGAGAGAACACATTCCAGGCATAAGAGACAAAGAAAATACCCAGAGCTGATAGATGGAGTATCTTGGTGGAACAGCCAGGAGGCCAGTGTCACTAGGTCTAAGAATAAATGTTGTATAAGGTGTGTGGTGAGAAGGATCAGTTTATGAAGTTTGAAGTTATTTAGTTTGAAAACTAAATAGAAGATTTTGCTTTTGCTTCTAGAGGTGGGGATAGGGAGTCGTCGGAGTTTACTGAGTATGGGGTAACATTAGTTGGACCTATACATTAGAAAAATCACTTTGGTGGATGAATGAAGGATTAGAGAAGGGAGAGACTTGACACCAGATACCAGAGATTTGATCCTTACTGTTGGGTTGGAGTGTCTGCGTTCTACCAGACATCAGGAAGGCAGCTTCTATTTCTATCAGTTGGGTTGGGTTAAGTGGGTTTCTTCTAGAAGACTGAGGTCTCAAGATCTCCTATAGCCCAATGGTTCACTAAAGAGTTGGGGACTGTCAGAGATCAGGGACAGTAAGGGAAGGGAAAATGAAATATCAGTTTTTATAAAAGAGCAAAGGTAGTGGAGAGAAACAGGAAAGATCCTGGGAGAAGCCATGGAGATTTTGGTCTGAATCTTTGGCAAACCTTTTCTGGACCTCAGTTCAGAAGAGTATCATGTAATTTATAATGAAATGCTCTGCTTCTTAGCCAGCATCACAAAGTCTGTCTGTTCTTTTCTCATTTGGATTGTTGGCATCTGGAACGTTATTTTATATTCTGTGGTGCCAAGCAAACCCTTCAGAAACCCATTGATAAATTACAAAATATACAGTGTTGCAGCAGACAGGCAGCCCCTCTTCCCAAATTTATTCCCCTTTACCTCCCTCCCACACAGGTTTCCCACAAGAAGAGTACTGTTTAACTGGTATTTACCCTTATGATTAATACTGTAGAGGAAAAAGTTCAGGTGTGAGAAGGGAGATATAGAAGTCACTGAACAATAGTGCCATCAGTCTACCCAAAAGCTACAATGATAAAGCCCAGAGGAACAGCAGTGGGCTTAAGAGCTACTAATTATCTTTTCCTTTGCCCTGTCTGCTTATCTTACCCCATTGAGGTCTTTATCTCCATTTTGTCTCTTGCATTTGGTCTGTTTGATTAGGAAATGAACTGGAGGAAATTCAGGAGGCTGAGACTTTGTCCCACATTGGCCACACACATTTGGATGTGTCAGCATTGACCATAGAAAACTCCATGGTTGCTTCATTCCTGTGATCTATGTTAACTCCTGGCCTCCAGTGAAAAGTAAGAATGTTAAACATTTAGATTTATATATCAGAAGAGATTTTATATCATCAGTTTAGATCTGGACAGACCATTAAAGGACTATATATATATATATATATATATATATATATATATATATATATATATAGTATATAACCTCCTCATCTCATAGATGAGGAAACTGAAGCAAAGAGAAGCTAAGAAACAAGAGATATACTGGCAGTCATTGGAAGAGCTAGGATTCAAACCCAAGTTCTCCAACATGGAATTCAGTACTGTTTTCACTGCACTATCATAGTAGGCAAGTCATTCAAGTCAATTACATGAAACCAGAATCTGCAAATAAAATGAAGAAAATTGTAAGTTTGGCCTAAACAAAACCAGGTAACCTAAAAAGGGCTCTGATAACCTTCATCTCGCATGTATGCACTTTCATGGAAATTTGTGAATTAGAGAGTAATTAATGATATTTGTTCTTAGAAGGCAGTTACTTTCTCTTAGTCTGAGGCTATAAAGAGCAGGAGGAAGTGGTGTCCCAGTGAAGAACAGGGGACTCCAGTACTAAATGTGGCTTGAATGAATGAAGAACTATGTCTAACTTGATAAACCCCAAGATATTTTCAACTTGTATGGTGGACAGATTTAAGCAAATAGACATCTTATCCTTCCCCCATTAATTAAAGTCAATAGAATACACAGCAGGAGTGTCAAGGTAAGCATGAGAAAAGAAAGAATCATCCACCTCTCCATAGAAGACTAATTTCAGTCTTGGGAAGATAAGCTAAATATTGCTGGCCTACATTTGTTTTTTAAAGCCCATCTCATACAGGACTTCTCCAAGGAATTTTCCTCTGACCTCAGGTGGTAGCCACTTTTCCCTAAAGCCCTCACATAGTGTTTGGTTTGTAATTCTCTAATACACCAATGTATTGTAGCTATCTTCATCAGGGTCTTAACTCCCCTACTAGACTGTAATCTCTATTGTGGTAGGGGAAAGGCCTTATCTTAACTTTGCATTTCCCCCTAGTACCTAACAGAATCCCCATCATACCATGGATTTTTAATAAATGTTGATTAATTTAAATATAAATAATAATAGGTTTTTAATAAATGTTGATTGATGTGAATGTAAATAATAGCCCTGTGGATTATGTTTGTTGTAGAACTAGCAAAGTAAGAATTAAGGTAAACCTGACAAATACATTATATCGAAGTAATTTGAGGGTTGGTAGGGATCTTGCTATTTTTGGTTTTTATTTTTTTGTATTTCAATCCTATTATTTTTTATTTCATCTTTATTATGAACTTGACAAAAATCAGCAAACATGGCCATTTCCATAAATTCAGAACCTAAAATGAGGTATATATATGAAGCTGTGAATCTCTATTTTGTACAGATATTTTTTAAAATGTATGAATATAGTTTGTTACCATATAAAACTTAATGTTATGGTACCAATAATGTCCTTTGCTGGTATTCCCTTCTGAACTTGCTTCTGCTGTCTTCTATATTTCCTAATATTTCATTGGTATTCTTTCTGGGGAAGGGGGTATCACTTGCACTACCTCTTCATTCTTCTTAATTTTCCCCTTGCCACCACCAAAAAAAACTTATCCCTTGTAAAAAAAATAAGTATGATCAAGCAAAATAAATATATATGTCTGTTGTATCTAAGAGAAAAGTCTTATTCTGCCCCCTACTCCATTACTTCTTTTCTAAGATGTGGGAATCATGTTTCCATATCAATATTCTGATATTGTGATTGATTGATCATTGATCAGAGTTCTTAGGTCTCATAAAGCTGTCTGTACATCACTGTAGGCAATGGACCAAGTGTTCTCCTGGGGCTACTCATCTTACTCTGTATCAGTTCACACAAGTCTTCCAGGCTTCTCTGAATCTGTCCTCTTAATTTCTTTAAGTACAATAATATCATAATTTCTTCAGCCATCGCCCAATTGATAGGTACCCATTTTGTTTCCAATACTGTGCTACAACAATAACAAAAACCCTGCTGCTATAAATATTTTTATACATATGAATTATTTCCCTGTCTTTGATCTCTTTGGGATTGACTGGTACTAGACCTTATAAGAAATCATAATAACTAGCACTCAAAACTATAGTAACTAGTGCAAATTGTTTTTCTACAAATGGTGACCTATTCTTCCATGGGACATTCAGTCTGGGAAAATAGGAACTGTTCCTTTCTCTCCCTTCCTCTTGAGTTTCTAGGGAGCTCACTCTCACCTCTCCTCCTTCACCTCTTCTAAGAGAAAATAAATTAAGAACTCTGCTCTTCTTCAACTCTTATGTTCCAGTGGGGGGAGCTGGAGAACAGGTGTAGGCATACTACCTTACTCTGATGAACCTCAATGACTAAGGATTGTTGCAGATGACTGCCTTCATATCAACTTTCCAAGTTCCTATGAAATCTCACACATATTTCCTCTACAATGCTCTTTGAAGGACACATAGATCTAAGCTCTCTCCTTGGCCAGGGCAGGCTTTGGTAAGTTAACCTGCAGTGTGCTGTCTATTGAAGCCTCTTTAACACATTTTCCTCTCACTTTAACTCTGAATGTGACCTTAAGACTCACATAACGATTCACCAAGGTCTCTAGTCTTTAGTAAAGTAGTGAGGTCTAGTTAAGTCAATGAGCATTAATTAACCACCTACTTTGTGCTAGGTGCTGAGCTAAGCATAAGATAAAAAGAAAAGCAAAAATAGACCTTATCCTCAAGGTGCTCACACTCTGAACAGGAGAGATACTCTAGTCTACTGACTAGATGTCAGACTTGGTCACATGAAACATGGGCTCAAATCCTGGCCTTGACACTTGTTATCCTGTGACTATGGATGAGTAAGTTAGCCTCTGTGGACCTTAGTTCCCTCATCTGTTTACAGGGTAATAATATTTATAGGACTCATTTCATATGAAAGGATTGTTGTCATTCAAACAATATTCCATATATAGGGCACTTAGCAAACTTTAAGAGTACAATATAATAGTCATCATTGTCAGTTCTGTTACCTCCTACAGTATCTTCAATGAAGTATAATAAAATCTGGAGTCAATTTTCACAATATCGCAATGACAAAAATATTTTAGTGGCTTTAGAGGATCAAGAAATCAGAATTTTATAAGAAATTATCAGAAATCAGAAGGAAAGAAACTTCAAGAGGATCTAGTTCAGTCCCCTCATTTTTACGGAAAGTTTAGCTGACCTGCCCAAAGTTACACTGGCCACACAACAGTAGTAAAGAAAAGACTAGGATTCAAGTCTCCTGACTTTCCACTACACTTTTCTGCCTTACAGAAGCAGCTTTCCCATCACAAAGGAGAAAGTTCGATTAACTCTGAAAACATTACCCCAAAATGGTCTCCTCACTTAAGCCAGCAGGTATTATTTGATTTCTGGCTCATAAGCTATGCACTAGGATAGGACACCACATCAGTGGAATTTACCATAACAGCTTATCATAACAATGTCATACTAATGGAAATGATTAGTCTATTCCTCTCCCCCAAATACCACCTGGTTGGTTTACCTGGCAATTGCTTGGAATCGTCACAGTGAATTTGGTGCCACAAAGAATATAGAGATTCATAACTTTCTGTGAGTGATGGTGTTTTCCAGGTGGCAATGGGCTGGCATGACTAACCTATTGGATTGAGACATAAACAGGATACTGGAAAGACTAGAGGGGAACACATGACAGCTCTGTGAATGGAATTCAGGTAGCAATAGAGAAAGCATAGGTATTTCAAAACTTGAGCCAATGGAAAGCATTTGTCAGCCGTATGAGTACAGTACTAATTTATTTTTTTAAAAATCATTTGCTCTTCTCTAATAACAGATAATAGCATACTATGTTAGAGTAAATTTTAGCAATTTAAAAGCATTTAGGCTACTAAGTGACAGCATGTGGTCACTACAAAACTATATTTTTCTATAAGCCAAGTTTAATGCCAAACTTGAGAGTAAAGCTGAGGACTTGGGTACAGTTGTGACTCTCTCTCTCTCTCTCTCTCTCTCTCACACACACACACACACACACACACACACACACACACACACAGTGTCTCTAGCTGCCTGCCTATGTTCCCATTTTCCTTCCAAGAGCTAGGCTATTCTATAACTCCTGAAATTACTAGCTTCGGCTACTGTGCATGTTCAACCCTGCAAACGAAAAGATCTGGGGGTTTGAATTCAAACAAATGTGAAAATGGATTATGACTAAGATCCAGCTGCAACCTTCACAGTTAAAAGAAAAATTAACTGAAGCCCCAGTGAGAGACCACAGAAAGCAAAATAAAACCATTTCGGTCCTTTTTCTCTGTGTCCTACACCTTTGTGCCAACCATCTTCTTTTGGGAAGGAACCAAGTAAATCTAAAATGTTACAATTAAATAGTTACCTGTTGTGCAGCTCCTTAATAGTTGTGCCTAATTAAACAAGGCTCAGTTTCTAGGTCTGTGTACTCACCTACAGCACAGTGTCAGGGGCTGGGGGTGGAGTAAAACACTGTCTACTGGAGTCTTCAGTGCCTACTGCCAGCCAGCCTCCACAGGTTATATATATCATTAATGTACATATTGTCCCATATAACCCAAGGCTGTTGCAGGTGTGTTGGCAAAAATATCCCCAGTCTCCCTCAACCTCAACTGCCCTTACGCCATCCTTGCCCCTTCCCCGCAACTCCCAAACAAGCCAGTACTTGATTATGGTGGAGCTGAGAGGCATTATTCCCAAATCATTAGTACACAGCAAAATTGACTCAGGATGGATGATGCCTTACAGCTGAAAACTCCAAACAACCCAGTTTAAAAAATATTCTTTTAGGATCATTTTAAAGTGACTTAATATTTCTTCCTCCCCACCTCCCGATCCCAGGCCTCATGCCTCAAGCAGTTATTAATGACATTGTAAATGTAAAGTGGAATCCCTTGGGCTGTAGGTAAGACCAGAAAGGTCTAATGACCAGATCATAACATGGATCATATTTTTTTCTGTAACTATTCAAAAGAATAAGTATAATTTCATTTGAACAGACATACTACTTTTTTCGTATCTTTCTCCATTATCCCAAAGGAAACACCAACTGTTCTCATGCACATGCAGAACACTTCTTTGGTTTCATTTTATGAAGTTCACGTCTCATTGGAAGGAGTCATTTACTTTCTGCTGCAACATTACACCCATAATACCCTCAAGATGATGACTATTTTTACTTTCCTCCGTAAGAAAAAAAGATCTGCATTTAAGGTAATGCATGCAAATGAATATGGGAGTTGGTGAGAGGGAGTGGGGACTGGTGTACTCTTAAAAACAAATTCCAAGCCCTTATCCTTTTCATTTACTTAGAAGATGTAACATCCAGCACAGATATAAAATTTGCCTTCAATGGCAAGTATTTATCAAGCATTTCATCAAGAAGAAAAACTATGTCACCTGCAAATCTTTCTCATGTGAAAATGCTTATTTCAGATCATTTTGGAGAAATAATCATTTGTTTGGGAGAATGCTTGCTAAATAACCAGATGTTTCTGCAATCATTTCCACAGGTCATCTGTGACCCCTGGCTTCCCCATTCCAATCTTCAAAAATTTTCTCAATGGGCTTTTGCACAGAAATTCAGTCAGATACATTTACATTTTTAACTCTCTACCACAGTCTTCATCCAAAGAATACTTTGCTAAAACTAAAGCCTGAAGAACTTAGTGACCATGCAACTGAATAGGTCACAGTGAATAAATGTCTGTTACATCTGTTATTGATGATGATGGTGGTGGGGATGACCTAGTAGAAAAAGCAGTGTTCTGGATCTTAGGCTGACTTAGGGTGAGTCACTTAACTCTTCTCTACTCCAATTGCAACTTTGGAATGCAGATAATATTGACACCCCTAAGCACCTTATTATGAGGGTCAAATTAAGAGAATATATGTAAAATTACTCTCAAAGTAAAATAATCATTCATTCAATATATTTATTAATCATCTACTATTTATGAAGCACTATTCTTGGCTCCTGTGAGATACAAAAAAGAATAGAAACAAATTCTGATATTACATGAAATAACAATCTAATGAGGAAAATTATATTAATGAAAGGTACTAATTGAATGATGTTAGTTCTCTCAGTCCTCTTTTTCAAGCTTACTACAGTTTGCCTAAGATTCAAATATTTCTTAAAAATCATGATAGTCATTGCTTCTTGGTTTCTAATCCTAAGACTTTGGGTCTTTAGCTACCATTTTTTAAAAATTTCCAATATAGCACAACCATTTCAATCCAGATGTTTAGTCCTTAGTAATTCAGAAGCATCTGCATGATTTCTCTATTCCCTCAAATTGTGCATTAAAAAAAACAAAAACTTCACTGCTGATAAGCACACTGCTACTCTTCCTGAAATTCATGTCTAGAGGTCATGTATAACATTAAACAAGTCTTTGGGGTCTATTTTTCCTCAATAACCCCTACATTGGGGTGCTTCATCTGGGATCTTTAGAACCTCGAGAGACAGATGGATAGATTTCAGGAAGTCCATGAGGAAAATATATATCTTTATTTTAAAATAATTGGTTTTCTTTGCAATCTTATACATTTTATTTTATTCATTTAAAAAATCATTCTTAGAAGGGGTCCATAAGATTCACCAGACTGTCAAAGGGATCCACAAAACAAAAATGGTTAAGAACCCTTACCCTATAATATCTCACAGGATGGTTCTGAAGATAAAATGCACTATTATTTGTGAAAAATTTTGGAAAGATGAAAGTGCTTCATAAATGCAGAGTGTTCTAATTAGCATTGTTCAGCTTCTACTCTATTCTAGATCAAAGTTAAGTAGCTTATTGCATATTTAATACTCAGTAGTGTCAGTTAATTGTTGGTAGCAGTTAACTACTTCCCAAAGAAAATAATCTCTTTCATTCTTCTCCTCTCTCCCTCCTGTTCTTTTCGATACCACTTGCATACACCCTCTCCCCATTCAATTCAATCCAATAAGAATTTATTAAATGCCTGTTATGTGCAAGGCAACACCTTACTAGGTATTAAGGACAATAACAAAATGGAAAACAACCCCTGCCACAAAGGAACTTATATTTTATTTGGCGATTTATAACATGTAAAATTATATGGATTTTTGTGATAATATGAAGAGAAAAAGTACAGCAACTAGATAATTAGGAAAAACTTTCCATAAGTGATGACATAAACTGAATAGTGAATGAAGCCAGAGATTCTAAAATGCAAAATAAAGAGGACGTAGGTCCTAGGCATGCAGAAATGAATCTTAATATCTGTGCAAAGACAGGAAGATGGGAGATAAAGAGCAGAATTCAGAAAACTTGGCCCCTTTGATGTGAACAAAGAGGATGTGGAGGAGAATGGTGTGAACTAAACTGAAAAAGCAGGCCAGAGTTTGATTGGAGAGAAATTTAAATGAAAAGATGATGAGTCTTTTTTTCAGAGTAAAAGTAATAGTAGGTTCATGAGTAAGGGGAATTTTTCCTAAGCTGCCCATAGTTTAACCCAGGTGCCAATACACAAGGATAAACTAGGCCACTGAGCCTATGCCCAATCTTTTTTCCTTCATTCTGACCCTGGAAAATTCAGAAATTTACTTCTTTGTAACATAGCTTTGCAAATCATTTTAAAATTGTTTGAAATTTAAATGGTTGAGCCCTTTTTAAATATTTGAAATTATGGTAAGCCCTAAAAAAATATGTTCTGGTTGAATCATTACTGTACAATACTATCTACCACTTCAAGGTTTTTTTTATAGCTCCATAGATCATTAGAATAAGACTAGAAGCCTCTGATTAAAAATTAAGTATTTGTAGTTCACCACATGTTCCTGTGAAAGCTCAGTAAAAGAGGGAATAGATAGAGACCATGTATGTCCATCCATGTGATAGTCACTTTGATAATAATAAAACATCAGGAGAAAGCATAGCATAGTACATAGAGATATTGCTTCAGAGTCAAGATGTGGGTCCAAGTCTCATCTTTTTTTATAGATCTACTACATGATTTGGGGCAAGTAACTTAAATCTTTCTATGTCCCTAGAAAACTCTGTACATCACAAACACACACACACAGACACACACACACACACACACAAACACACCTTGCTCTAGCTCCTCACACTTATTAAATCACAAATGCAGTTAGAAGATAATGGAAACAATAAAACATCACATTTAGGTAACTGAAGTATAAATGGATTTTTAGGTAGAGGACCAAAGTTTGAATCAGCTCTATTCCTTACTACTCAGGAACATGGGACAAGTGAGTTTAACTTTTTAAGTGTCCCTCATATATAAGGAGATTGAATTTAATAATTTCTAAGCTTCCTTTGTCTCTAAAATCCTACTAAGTCTTTCAGTTTAAGAAAGGCACTTTCCTTTCAACAGGCTTGTGATTCAGTACCTAGAGTATTGTCCTTGTTTTATAGATGAGAAAACAGAGTCTGAGAGAGAGGGTTAGAGACATGTCCAAGGTTATGGAACTTTAAGAGCTTAATAATATGTTTGTTGATTGATTCATTGATGAACTTTAACCCAGGTTTTCTGGTTACAAATCAAATGACCTTTTAATTTCATTATCTTTCCATTACTGTTACAATTTTACTTAGTTCTAGGCCACTTGTCTCTACTGTAAAAGCTCTCCATCTCCCCAGTTTTTGCCCAGACAACGGCTCCTCAGGATAGTTATAATCTAACCATTATCTAGAAGCAATTATGTAGGTACCATTGAAAAAGTCTCATAGCCCCTAAACTAATTACCCCTATATTTGGGCAAGCTCCCAAATAAAGTGGACTCTGTACTCCAAGGAAGTGACAAGTGAGAAAGAATTTCTCACAGCCCCTTCTGAGCTCTGCTTTTGTTTTCAATGGAAAAGAGTGAGTAAAACAACAATACATTTCATAATTTTACAATTGTATACATATTTGGGCATGTGCTTTATCATCATCTTCATCTTCATCAACATTATTAGTGTTATTATTATTGCTTATAGGGGTACATGATCAAAATAGTTTGGAGACCTATTGTGTTGAGGCCAACACCCAATTATCATCAAGTCTCCATTCATCATTTCAAAATCTAATATTCCCATGAAATTAATATTCTACCCACACTCTACTGTGTTTAACTTTATAATTACCTACTTGTATGTGTACTATCTTGTGCAAATCTCCTTTTCCCTCTCAGTTCCCTAGGGCAGGATTTCTGTTCTCTACTTTCAGCTTCAACACTCACCCTAAAGGAAAATAACACCTATATCTATGGAACTATGTAAAAGAATGACCAATAAGAGTTCTGACCTTTTGCACCTAGTCAGAACTCTCTGTCAACCCCTGTCCAATGAAAACATGGATTTACCCAACACCTTTTTTATAATCAACAGTGTCTGACAGTGGTTTCATCCTTTCAAGGAAGTCTTGAAAGTTGATCAAAAGCAAGATTAAAATTCCCACTAGTTTAGCAGATTAGATAAGCAAAGTGGTGCCATTCTACACTCACTGATAACTCATACAGTTTACCTCTGTTATCGGTATCAAACATAACAGGCCATACCATCAGTGGAGTGCTGAGGTTAGGGACAAACTGAACAAATGGGAATCAGTTATGAGTGTTAGGAATCACTGAAGATTTACAAATGATCCACTGAAAGTAAGGGTACTTGTCAATATAGATGAACTTTCCCTATCCTCCCTGTTTATTTATTATATTGGAAGATCTCTGGATAATTATGTCAAGTAGTGTATTTAATTCATTTTGAGTGAAATAGCATCTGATAATTTCCCAACAGCAAGGACTGTGTACACTAGGCATCAAGACAGGATATAGGTCTTTCAGTTAAGTCTACAGAGGGTTCAACCTGTAATGCTGGTTCTGTACTCCGGTTCCTGCATACTTACTCTCTCACAAAGGTGGTTTAAGTGATATTTATCATCATGGAATTGAACCCATTCCTAGGAATCAAGTAAGTGGCTTCTAGTAGGCAAATACAATTGTCCCTTGAGGCCACCAAACAGCCATGTATTGCACTAAAATGACTAAATAACACCTATATCTATGGAACAATGTAAAAGAATGACCAATAATAAGTTTTGGAAGCCAATAGGTTTTAATGTCTTTATGTTTTTCCTATGAGGTAAGTAATATACCACAAGAATGAGATGCTATGTTAAAAAGTAGGTTCCTTGTAAGAAATGGAGCATAGATATAATTTAAAATATTGTAGCCATCATTTTCATTATATCCCTCTTTTTGGTTAAAAATCCACAAAGTGTTTATTCACAAAAGGCAGAAGACATTAGAAAGATGAAGTTATAGGCTTTTAAGGATGGGAGAGATATAGTTATGTTTGTAGGCAGTAGGGAATGAGCCAGCAGAGAAGACTGAAGGCATGTGAATAATATGAGAGGGAAGAGAGAGGAAGAAAAAGTTCTTGGCAAATGGCCTTAATTTTTTTTCAGTGGATGAAGCAAGTTCCTCAGCTGAAAAGAAGGGGAACCATGGGAATTTTGAATAGGGATGAAAAAGTTTGAAGAGCCATTGTAGAGAATGGGATAGTGAGTTGTTAAGGGAGGTGTAAAGAGATTGCCTAGCAGCAGTGAGGGTCTAGTTGAGGTTGCATAACATAAATATGTAGTGGACCCAGTCAGTATGCTGCAATATTTTCTCCAATTTCATTCAGTAATATCTGTGTAGAAGCAAAAGAAGAGAATGGGGGAGTGATTCAAGGCTAAATCTTGGAAGTGCACAATTGTCAATATAAAGGGCTTTCCATTCTAGAAAGAGAACAGTATAGAGTTTAATTGCCTTGCCAAGAGGTCAAGATGGGGAAAAGAAGAGATATTAGCTAGTATAGAGGTAATGGCCTAGGAAATAACTGAGGGCTTAAGAGAGCTATGATCATGGCATGGACAAAGAGGCAGATTTGGGATGGGAAGGCATAGGAAGAAGTAGAAAGCTAGAAAAAATAATTTCTGGATTCTTGAACATGAGGGTAGTGCATTTATGAATGATGACAAGATCAAGGGTATAGCCATCTTTGTGTGTGGCAGATATGGGGTGGAGGAATAAGTCATGGGAAGTTTGTAGGCTGAGGCACTGAGGGATTATGGTGTTTGAAGAAGAATCAACATGTGAGTTGAAGTTCCCTAGTAAAAAGGCATGCATGCCTATAAGAGTCATAAACATATTCTTATCTTATTCTTATTGTATCCTTTCCAGATTCCTATCAATCTGAGTGCCTTCTGTCTGCTGATTATCTTCAACTTAGCCTGTATTCATTTTAATACACAGTTGTTTACATGATGTCTCTGCTATTACACTACGAGTGCTTTGGGAACAGGGACTGTCTTTTGGTTTTCTTTGTATTTCTAGTACCTAGCACAGTGCCTGGCACAGGGCAGGCTCTTAATAAATGTTTAGTGACTGACTAGTTGACTCATCTAAGGAGATTTAGTGAACAATGGAGCTAGGTATAAACCCTACCATAAAGTCACCAACGTGCACCTGAGTATATTTTTGCCATTTCTCTACTATGTACTTATTTTCTTCTTTCTTTGTTCTTTCACAATCTTTTTCCTTTCCTCTTCCCCCTCTCCTCCCAACATCTTATTCTTATTCCTTCCCCTCATCTTTTACTCTCTTGTTTTCCTTTGTCTATGATCTGTGTCTTGAGTTTGCAGTGGGTATTGATTAGCTCCCCTTGCTTGTAATGCTTTCCCTTCCTCACTCCACTTAAATCCTTAAGTCTTTTCAAGTCTCAGCTCATATGCTATCTTCTATGGGAAATCTTGCCTAATCCTCTTAGTTATTAGTGTTTACTTCATTCCCTTCCTCAAATTATCATTTTCATATTTATGTGTTTACATATTATGTCTCACCAAGTCATATAAATCCCATAACATCAATGGTTCTTTTTGTTTTTGTTTTGTTTGTTTTGTCTAAAATGTATAAAATACAGTGCCTTGTAGACAGTAGGTGCTTAATAAATGCTTGTTGGAGTGGACTGGATTAGATTAGATTGGATATTGACATTGGAGGTAGTTCATTCCACTTTGTTTTTGTAAAAACAAAGTGTGAGTTCTGATCCACTGTGCCTATTTAAATTAAATGTAACCTTCCTTCTTTTGGTCCTCTGGTTTAAACCATTAAAGGCATAAAGGGAACATTCTGTAGATAATGCCAAGACTCCCAGATTCTTCTGTCTTCATGTTCTGACAAAGCTTAAGCCTGCTGCTTCACAATGTGCCCATCTATTCAGTCAGGTTTTTTGCCAGAGGGGAGCTCCTGACTCAGTTTTCAGTGTCCTTTGTAATTCCCATCATGGTGTATTTGTTCTGTATCTGCACCCAGGTGATGAGGTAACACTCCCTTTCTATAAATAGAAGAGTAGAAGTAGATTAACAAAAATTCTTCAGGTCCCCTCCCCCTTCTTATTCACAGCATTGGAAACATGGGCACATATTTCAAAACTAATTGGCTCCACACTCAAATTTGAATTGAGTTATATTATCAAGTATCTTGAGTCATGCATACTGCACAAGCATTGTAAAGATTGGGTTCTTTTGTTTGAAAACTGTGGCATGGATATCACTATATTCCTATATTCAAATGGAAGCATTGACAATGTAGCAAGAGATTTTCATAGAATTTACATCAGGATCATTTTTATTTTCCTATTACTCTTCATGAGACATTAACTTTTTTTTAAAAAGAACTATTACAAATGCTTAGAAAGCATTAGACTATTCCTTTAGTATAAGGAATAAAGGATGGAACAGATAATCACTTGCAGTCTCCATCATCCTATGGATAAAACTAAACTAGACTGAGAATGAAAATTAAAGTTTAATTTTTTTAAATTTCCAGGTATAAATCCAGATACATTGCCAAATTACTAAATTTACTGCCCCAGTATTTGAAAACATCTGGATTTTAGACTCAATGTTTCCATTTTCTTCTTGGTATTTGTTGTTTAATTCTATGCATAGTTTCTTTATCTCCAGTATTTTCCAGAAATCCCAGAAATTATAGCACTCATAGTCGAAAAACTGGAAGATGTTCTCAAATTATTACCTTTCAGGAAAGTAAATGTCTGAACCATTCAGGACAAAAACTTTTCCCTTATCTGTTTCTAAACCTCTGAGAACAGATTTTATGTTCTCCCTCATCTGCATGCTCACCAAATTCTCTCCACCTTCCTAAGTTTTCTGCTGGTTTTATGGTCCATTGCACAACAACTTTTGGTACATTGTCAGGAAGTTCTTCTGAATGTCGAAATTAATTTTCAATGTGTTTATATTATTTTCATTTCTTTTCATCCTCTAAACAATTAGAGAACTCGGTTCACACTATATGGGATTAGAACATCAAAATTAAATCATCAAATCTTTTCTTACATGGTAATAATAATAACAGCATTTACATTAACACTTGAAGGCTTGCAAAATGCTTTCCTTACATCATCTCACTTGATCCTTGGGACAGCTCTGTGAAGTAGCTGTTATTATTATCTCCATTTTGTAGATGAGGAAACCCAGGCTTAAAGAGTTTAAGTGACTTTCCCAGAGTCATGCAGCCAGTAAGTATCAGAGAAGAAATTTGATCACAAGTGTTCCTTGCTCTAAGCCTAGCACATTCCCTCAACTACAAATAGCTCAATAAATTTCTGTCTTTAATGTCATAAACCACTGAAAATATCCAGGAGGACTCTGAGAGGCTTTCATTTCTCTCAAAGCTTAATTCCAGTACCATAGTGGGAACAGATCAGAAACATACATCCACAACCCTCGATGCTATTGAATTCACTACTGTTGCATGTGCAAACTACATGTCAAAGTTGTTCGTGCAGTCTGTAGATCTGCAACTTTGGAATGTTTGAGTGCCAGATAAATGGTGCTTTTATTATAGGATGAGTGTTCTTTATCTTGATTAGTGTGAGTTTATCTCCTTCACTAATATCATACCCCTCCATAAATTTGGGTATGAAATTGTTTTGTTTTTTACCGAGGGAACAGCCGCTCAGCCCCTGCTTCAGGCACTTTTATACATTGCCATCATGCATTTTAGAAAACTTCTCTGGCACGCCTTAGTGTCAGATTCATCCTTTGTGCCTTGGGTTGGCTGCTCCCAGTTGCACTCCTCATTTTTCTTACCCTGGTATTTTCCTAGTCTTTTGACCTATTTATGTTGTGGTTGATTGGTCACAGCAGAAGACATTACTCCTCCTGCCACCCTAACCAGAGGAAAATGGTCAAACCTAGACACAAAAAAAGCTAGAAAACCTCTGTCTATTTTATGTAAACTAACCTCAAATGTATAGCCAAATCTGGATTAAATTGCAGTGATTTACCATTTGTAATCTTTCAGTTGTTCTTGTGAAGTGGGGAAAAAAAAAATTAGTCTCTCCTCCCCTGAGTGTGATCTACAAACCAAAGCTGGATATTGGCCACTGATTCTGTAAATGACTGTGGTTTGTGAACTTGGCCACTGAAACCTTACTCTGAACTATTTTTAAGTATACATACATCAGTTTACATCTGGACTCTTCAAAATAAATATCTATTCCTCCTCCTTCTCATTGTAACAGTTATTAGTAATACTAGAAAAATAAACAATGATGAGCTATTTGCAATGTGGAAAGGAAGAGGAAAGTTAAGTGGGGAAATCGAGAGACACCCAAACCTGTTACTTCAGAAATTGGACCAGTTTCATAGACAGTTGTAAGAATGCATTTCTCTACCAACATTAAACAATTGTAAAGTGGAAACCAACTAGCCATTATGTGCAATAAAGATCAGATTACCTGGGCTTTAAAA
Organism: Gymnobelideus leadbeateri; assembly: GCA_011680675.1. Lineage (NCBI taxonomy): Eukaryota > Metazoa > Chordata > Mammalia > Diprotodontia > Petauridae > Gymnobelideus > Gymnobelideus leadbeateri. The sequence continues at coordinate 402,370 of WOXC01003455.1, forward strand.
TACAACAAAGAACTTGTGAGTTTATAATTTTTTTAATTTTAAAGTACTTTTACAAAAAATTAAAATTTTTTGGCTGTGGCAACCCATGAAAAAGTGGGAAAATATTTTTAAGTGGCCCTCTGTTCAGTATGGATCCTTTCTCTGCACTAATGGTGGCAAGAGAGGAAAGGAGGCAGAGGGTCCTAAGAATCATACAGTTATGAAACTATCAACAAGCTTCAATTTGATTGCTAGTACTCTGAAAGTGGATCCTCATTCAATGACCAACAATTGATAATATTGCTAAAAAAAGTTATATAATTCAATCTTGACATTCTTGTTCTGAAACCAGAAGAAAGGAAGTTATAGATAAATGGAAATGTATCATACAAGAATTCCTTAGGGGGGGGAAAGGGGGCAGGGGAAAGAGTTGGCCAAATTAGTTTTATTATATGCCCAAAAGCTACAAAAATATTATTCATGAGACCTGCTTATCATGCATTATAGTGCTAATGATAAATATTTGCAAAAAGAATATCATAAAATAATTTTAGCTTATGCATCAGCCACAATTGCTGAGAATAAAGTGTTAGAGAAATTGTATAAAGAACTTGCTCTCCAGATCAAATCAATATATATTGTGATGCTTGATGACTTCAAGTTAAAGATGGCAAGAGGTAAGGATGAGAAGAAATATATTGGGAAAATTGGTTAAGGAGAAAGAAATGAAAAAAAACAACAAAAAAGACTTGGAGATTATTCAGCAGTCTCACACTTCTATATCATGAACACTGTCTTAGAAAAAAGATAAAGGTAGGCACTGGACATGGCCAGCACTGAACAACATCAGAAAGAATTAAACAGACTATGTTTTTATAAACAGAATAGAATTTGTTATAGATGTGATTGTTATCCCTGTGTCATCTGTCTGTGTATAGTGAGACTATAGATTCATCAGAGCTAAGATCAGAATTTATAACAAACAAGAAAAAGAATAATAAGAAATACATGGAATGCAAATAATGTTACTATTGTTCTGTCATTTCAGTCATGTCCTAATCTTTTTTTTTTTTACCACATTTAGGGTTTTCTTGGCAGAGATGCTGGAGTGGTTTGCCATTTCCTTCTCCAGGTGATTTTACAGATGAGGAAACTGAAGCAAATATGGCTAAGTGATTTGCCCAGGGTCACATAGCTAATAAGTGTCTGGGACCAGATTTGAACTCAGGAAGACCAGGCCCAGCACTCTATCCACTATACCACCTGGCTGCCCTGTTAAGAGTTGACTCTGCATTATTCAAGCAAATTATTGAAAATCTAAAATGGGAAATGAACAAAAATTTTATCAGCGCCTACTATAATATTATCTAGAAATTAAATCATTTCACATAAGAGTAGAGATAGATCTTTTCAACCCAAACATTTTCTGGGTAATGATGCAAGACAGTAAGACCTTGAACACCATTGCCTTCAAAGAATTAACATAAGCATCACATAGAGGGCAATAGAAAAATGCATGTTGGGTTTAAGCAGATGGTAATAGATCAACAATGAAGTACTCTGAAAAAGGAGTGAAGGATATTGACAAAGAATTCTTTGATAGAAAGATAGTATGGGCTGTTCACCTAGAGAGAGTTGAAAATTTATAAGTGGAAGATGAGAATGCTGGAACCTTGCAAGGTCACAGAAAAGTGAGAAAGTCCACCCTCCCAGAAGATGGGGATCCTCTGTGATGGACTTTTGGGAGTACTTAGATAAGGATTGCACAGACTGAACTGACATGTCCAGTAGGTTGCAGTCTGCATTAATGGAAGGAGCCCTTGAATCAATGAAATCAGAGAGCATTCAATTATCTATTTACAGAGAATTCTTACAACCACAGAGTTTTATTAGAAAGACATGTCTCATCATCCAAGTTAATTTCTGGATAAATGATGGTGATGTAAGTCTTTAGCAATTAGGGATTGGAGTTAAAATCCCTGACTAAAGTCTTTTTTTTTTAAATCATGAAAACCCATGCAGTTCAAAAATGGAGAACTCAACCAAATGTAATGTTATTAGCGAGCAGCTATGCATTTGTGTGACAATTATCCCTCCTCCTCACCCCCTCCCAAATAACTTTTGAGGTCAATATCATGGAAGACAACTGCTATACTTTCCCACAGAATGCTCCTTTGTGTCAGGGACAAAGAAACGATATTAAATTGGATCTGACCTGGTATCTTTCTGATCTTACTGTCTCATTTTGAGAGATGCAGAGAATCCCAAACAATTGCCTAAGATGACATATTGAATTCCTGGGAGAGCCAAGACTAAAATTCAATTCTCCTGACTCCGGTCCCAGGGTTCTTCTATCCTGAACATTCACTAAATAAGATAATAAAGAACAAAGCACCCTAGGAGCACTTTTTTTATAAAGCATAATAATGATATATTTTAAAAACACTAATTAGGATAGCACTACATGGGAAAAACTTGAACAGATATACATCTCTACCTTTATCTTAAATATGGCCACACCCTCAGTCACAGGGAGTAGAGCTGTCAGTATAGTTATCTTACTTTGAAAAAAGGCTATGACTAGATATACATATTAGTTATTCCTGACCATGAGACAGGTAGATGTCAACTATTATTTTCCCCTCTTTACAGAGGAGAAACTAAGACTGTAAATCATTAAATAACATGGATAATGTTCTTGGAGTAGAACAATAAACCTATCCACCTTAGTTACTACCCTAGACTCCCACATGCAGACTAGAATTGGATGTACAAACCAGTTGTTGCCTCAATACTCTACTCCACTTCTCTCTTTGCCAGGATTCACAGGGATGGGAGAAGTATAGTCAGTAGTGACTCTGTTTCTCCACTGCCAATCCTTCCAAGGATTCAGGAATTTTAAGAGCAGAGATTTTTTTTTACACAGGAAGAGACCTTGAAGGTCATGTAACCCAACTTTATCATTTTATAAATGAGAAATAGGTCCAGAAAAGTTAAATGACCTGCTTAAGGTCAAATGGGTAATATATCACAGGGCCAAGATTCTTTCTTAGGTCTTCTGATCCTAAATTTAGGCCTTATTCTATTATGAGAAGCCCTAGTTCTTCCCATCTCTCTTCCCTTAGCATGCTCCCAAAATTTTAGAACTCTCATTCTAGAAGCAGGTTGTTAAGAGGACAACCAAATGTAAATTCCTTTGAGGTTGCATTTAAGCTCCTATGATCCTTGAGGGCAGCTATCATTATATCTTTTATACATAGTTGGTATTTAGTAAATGTTTATTGAATGGAATTAAATATGTTTTAGGCTGATTTTTCATGGACAATTTGGTGGAGATGGGCTCTGAGTTTGATTCTAACTCTGAGATTCTGTTGTTCTTAGATGTTTAATATAAGTTCTGGATAGACAAATACAAATTTCAGTTGAACTCCATAGGTTTTAAAGTTATCTAAGAAGCTGTTAATAAATGCTATTATGATTCAGTTACAATTATGAAGACTTGGGGTAGCTTGAACCCTCCTAGGAGGGATTCCATATCCAGGTATAACAGACTACTCAGACACTAAGTGATAAGCACTTATTTTATTAAAACCATATTCAGTGATTTCCCACTTAAGGTAAACCCACAATACAATGAAGATGGAGGCCTCTAGGACTGGTAGGGTACTAGAATCATCATATGCAATATGATATATGATATATGATTTGTGTTCAAAGTGCCCAAAGCTGCATTTCATGTCAAGCCTTCTGGGTGTAAAGTTAATTCAAACTGTCTTAAAAGGTCTGTTTTGCCATGCCGTGGCTCAAAAGGAGAGGGAGAGTTAACTCACAGGCCCCAGTCTGCCCTATCTGATCACAAGGTGTATGTTTTGGTGGGAGAATAGAAGTTGAGGGTAACACAAACTGTCAAACTGCCTGGGGTCTGAATCCCAGGATCCTGGTCAACAGGGTAAGCTCCTACCCAGTCTAGCTCCAGTCACATAAATAATTTGACTTCCTCACAGGTAAAACCAGACCACTAGAAGAAAACTGCCTTTTGTTATTGTTGAGAGCCTTAGTAAATCATTGTTAAGTACAACTAAGTAACAGGAGCATTTAAAAGAGGGGGTAAAGGGTCTCCCATAGAACCTAGGGCAGCTTTGCTCTGTGTCATTAACCAAAGAACAGAGATAAGACCAAGATAATTAGCTCCCTGCAGACATTAGTCATGGCACCACTTTTAGTGTGTCTCAAAGGCTTCGGACTTCCACAGAAACGAACAGAGGAGTTGGGGAGCTGACACTAGGAAGGCCTGCTAGCCCAGGTAAAAGTTACATCAAAACAGATTCTCCTTTGATACTGTATAATAATGCATTACTTTTTCCTTAAATGCCTCTGGCATCATAATCTTAGGGAAAATAAGATACATATGTGTGTCAATCTATATACATATATAGATATATGAACATACATATATACATACATGTGTGTTTGTGAGTATATATGTGTGTATGTATATTGTATTGCACTGTGTGCATGTATGTGTTTGTGTGTGTATATATGTATATATATAGGTATTATTGTATATGTGTGTATATGCAGGTATTATATATAATATATAGCACATATATACTACAACCAGTAGGGTATGTGTATATAAGGCATAAATGTTTATGTATATGTGTATTATATACATATATACTTAAGGATATGTCTCTAAACATTTGTGAGAACTATATAAATACAAAATGCATATATAGATAAGACTATACATAGATTATATGTGTTCATTATGTGTGCGTTGTGTGCTTATATGTGTCTGTTAGCATATGTGTAGTGGTAATTTCATATGGTAAATAGTTAATTACATAATATCTGTAGGTATATGTATTTGCATTTTGTATCTGCATACATGTGTATATATGTGTGTGTACATACACAGGAGTATATGAGAAGCAGCAAGATGTATTGGATCAGAGCTGCCCTTGGAATCAGAAAGATGACAGTTCTAGTCCTCTCTCTGACACATTTTCGCTATGTGACCTTAGGCAAGTCACTTAACCTTTTATTTCTTTAGGTAGCTCTGTAAGACTATAGTGGGAAGGTAGTAGTCCTCCAAGGGACCTCCATAAACCAGTGAAATCATAGGTATAGAAAAAAACAGGCCAGCAAAAAATACATAAAATCCTTATTCTGTGGTTTCATACTTATTATATTCTATGCTGGCTAAATAGTTGATCCTCAATACTTAACAGAGGAAAGTAGAATCATAGGAACAACCCAAGTCTATGAGTCCCTCCCTCTCATGACCCTCTTGCATTATCAGTCCCTGATACTGAGTTAGATTGGAGATATTCAGCCACACAGACAATATTTATACCACACCTGCTGTCAGCTTCCCCTGAATCTTTGTTAGTCTTATTCATACCAATTTACTACTCTTCTTCCAATCTCTAGGGGGTAAACTGACATTTTAAATAAGAGGGAGGCAAGTGGGGGCATTCCAGACCAAATTAAAAGGAATTTGAGTAATATCTAACTAAAATAAAATAAAACATAGATAATGTTAATATGTGGTTTTTTAAGTCAATATACACCTGCTGGGATCCTGATGTATAATGGCCCTGTTTCTATTTAATTTGACATCACTGCCTCAGATCACCCAATTTTCATGCCTGTAAATCAGAATATTTGAAAAATCAGCATATATCCACTGCACCTATAGAGGAACTCAAGAAGGATTTTGAAAATCAAGTAAGAGAAATAGAGGAAAAATTAGCAAGAGAAATGAGAGTGATGTAAGAAAGTCATGAAAAATGAGTTAGCAACTTCCTAAAGGAGACTCAAAAAAATACTGGAGAAAATGACACCTTAAAAAATAGACTTAACTCAAATGGCAAAAGAAGTCCAAAAAGCCAATAAGGAGAAGAATTTGTTAAAAAGCAGAATTGGCCAGATAGAATAGGAAGTTCAGAAGCTCACTGAAGAAAATAATTTCTTCAAAATTAGATTGAAGCAAATGGAAGCTAATGACTTAATGAGAAATCAAATCCAAAAGAATGAAAAAATAGAAGACAATGTGAAATATCTCATTAGAAAATCCGCTGACCTGGAAAATAGAACTAGGAGAGATAATTTTAAAATTATTGGACTATCTGAAAGCCATGATCAAAAAAAGAGCCTAAACATCATCTTTCAAGAAATTATCAAGGAAAACTGCCCTGATATTCTAGAACCAGAGGGTAAAATAGAATTTGAAAAAATCCACTGATCACCTCTTAAAAAGGATCCCAAAAAGAAAACCCTTAGGAATATCATAATCAAATTCCAGAGTGTCTAGGTCAAGGAGAAAATAATACAAGGAATCAGGAAGAAACAACTTGAGTATTGTGGAAACACAATCAGGATAACACAAGCTCTAGCAGCTTCTACATTTAGGGATCGAAGGTCTTGGAATATGATATTCCAGAGGTCAAAGAAGCTGGGATTAAAACCGTGAATCATCTAACAAGCAAAACTGAGTATAATACTTCAGGGGAAAATATGGAAATTCAATGAAATAGAGGACTTCCAAGCATTCTGGATGAAAAAAAAAACAGAGCTGAACAGAAAATTTAACTTTCAAATATAAGAAGCAAGAAAAGTATGAAAAGGTAAACAGGAAAGAGAAATCTTAAGGACATTATTAAAATTGAACTGTTTACATTCCTACATGGAAAGATGATATTTGTAACTCATGAGACTTCTCTTAGTATGAGGATAATTGAAAGGAATATAAATAGATAGATGTAGATCTATCTATCTAAATATACGTACGTATATATACATAAATGTATGCATAGTGGGTACAGGGTGAGTTTAATATGAAGGGATGATATTTTAAAAATTAAATTAAGATGTGAGAAAGGAGCAAAGGAGAGATAGAATACAATAAATTATCTCATATAAAAGAGGCAAGAGAAAGCTGTTACAATGGAGGAGAAGAGCAGGGAGGTGAAAGGGAATGAGTCAACCTAATTCTCATTGGACTTGGCTTAAGGAGGGAATAACATACACACTCAACTGGGTATCTTACCCTACAAGAAAGTAGGGGGGAAGTCGGGAAGGGAGGAGGTAGAAGGAAGGGCAGATTGGGGGAGATGATAGTCAGAAGCAAACACTTTTGAAAAAGGACGGAGTCAAAGGAGAAAATAGAATAAACGGAGGGCAGGATATGATGGAGGGAAATATTTAGTCTTTCACAATATGATTACTATGGAAATGTTTGCATAACTACAGATATTCAAAAAATTATTTTTACTTGCAACTGGGAAAAAAGCTATACAGGCAGTGGAGTATAGAAATCTATCTTTCCCTACAAGAAAGAAAGGGGGAAGGGGAGAACGTGAGGAATAGGGGGAATATAAGAGAGGGCAAACTGAGGGAAGGAGTATTCAGTGTGCTTGCTATCTTGGGGTGGGAGGTAGGGAGAGATGTGGAGAAAATTTGTAACTCAACATCTTGTGGAAATGAACATTGAAAACTAAAAATAAATAAATAAATTATAGAAATAAAAAGAGTTGGGTTTCAATTTATTTTCTAGACAGAAAGAAAGAAAAGAAAGAAGAAAAGAAGAGAAAAAATAGAAAGGAGAAGCAAAAAGCCCCTATTGTGTTAGTCTCGTTTTGGAGGACTGGTGGGGCCTAGAACTATGATTTTGTCAGTGGGCAAGGCTCTCTTAATGCAGAAACTTTCTCCACTGAGGGCCATCAGTCAGTAACCCCTCTATACCCCACAGTCTTGAGGAATTGCCTGGGGCACTGAGGAATTCAGTTACTTTCCCAAGGTCATAAGACTAGCATGAATTAGGTAAAGCAAAGCTCCAAGTCTTGCTGACTCCAGGGTCGGCTCTCTACCCACTTCACCCTCTTACCTCTCAAAAGTGCATTAATGCCCTGAAAACAAGATCCTCTGAAGTGTGATACTCCAAGTATAAGTGAAAATCAGCAACGGGTTCTCATTTATAGCTCAGATTAAAGTTTGCCAAGCACTAGACGGGTAGATAGATCTTTGCAAATCTTAATATAGAATATACATATACACACATATGTATATATATGTATGTACACACAACTGTATAAGTATATATAGTGCATGTGTGTCTGTGTGTATATAATGTATGTGTGTATAAGTATAGGTGGGAAAGAAAGAGCATGTGATCTTCATAATAAGACTGATGTAGGTGTTATTATTATCCCCATTTTTCAGATGAGAAAAATGAGTTTGAGAGACCTTAAGGTTCTGGCCCAGGGTCATATCACTAGTAATTCTAATAATTGTCTGAAGCAGGATTCAAACCCATTCGTCCTTACTCCAGGGCCAGGCAACACTGTCTACTATACTAACTGCCTCTTAAGTAAATAAATCCATTTTTATTATCCCTTTTCATTGGCTGTAATCTAAACATTTTGTAAAGGTCACAATGGCCAAAGAGTTCTTTGTGGCATGCATCTATATGATGATTACATTTAACCTCTTAATGCAGAGTGGAGAGTGTTTTTTTTTTTTTTAATCATTTTAACTTGAAATTACTGGTCTTATCTCATAGGAAGTCTATGCAGTTTGGGGAACTGCAAGTGGAGGATCAGCTTACAAACACAGTGTTTTCCAGAAAGACAATCTTAAACATATATATAGCTATTCAAATTCCACATTTCCTTTCATGCTATTTTCAGTGTTTTTCAAATTAAACATTAGGTTTAGCAGCACACAGTGAATGGTAGATTAAAGGGCCAGTCTAGTTCCGCAAACCTTGGGTTTTCCACATTTGTCTAGGAATAGCTTTTCTCTGGGTGGGCCAGGTGAAATACAGAAGCAACAAAGTTATTGTTGCCTCACTTCCCTCAACTAGAGGGGTGTGGGGAAGCCAGATGGGGGAAGGTCAGAAAAGAAGGAAAATGAAGGCAAAACAGAGTGGAGAGAAGGGAAGATAGGCAAAAAGTACCTTGAAACTGCAACACAATTTAAAGCCTTCCACTAAAATTCCAAAATTTTTTATTTAAAGGATAACTATGTAAGACAAAAACAAACAAACAAACAAACAAATAAATAAACAAGTATCTATTAAGTGTTTGCTATCCAGGTATGATGCTAAGTTCTGGCAATATCAAGAAAGGCGAATATCAACTAATGTAAAATTGATGCTCAATAATTATTTTAAAAATTTGAAACTTCTTCTGTTAAAATTCTTGGGGGAGGTTCCTTCCACCAGTGCAATTAGAGATTTCCCTGGAGGAGGTTTAGTGATTTACTCGGGATCACATAGTTAATATATAACAGGGATGAGACTTGAGCCTCTCCCTGTATCTGAGGCCAGCTTTCTACCAATAATCCCCACCTGCCTTTTTATCCCCTCACACATCTAGGTTGAGAATAGAAAATACACCCAAGTGATAAGATGAAACTCTGTCTGTACTTCAGCACCAAGGTACCACAGTGGGTAAAGACCTGATTCCACATCCTACTTATGACACTTGCTTATTATGTATCCTGAACCTCTATCTGCTTTTTTCCTCATTTGTGAAATTGAGATAATAGTTGCACCTACTTCATAGAATTATGGTGGGGACCAAATGAGATGACCCATGTGCAGTGTTTTGCAAACCTTAAAGTGCTTTTTTTAGTTGTTTTTCAGTTATGTCTGACTCTTTGCAACTTCTTTGGGAGTTTTCTCAGCAAAGATACAGGAGTGGTTTGCCATTTCCTTCTACGACTCATTTTGCAGATAAAGAAACTAAGGAAACAGGGTTAAGTAAGTGATTTGTCCAGGGTCACACAGATAATAAGTGTCTGAGGGTGGGTTTAAAATGCTAAACAAATGCTTATTCTCATTACTATTTATTACTGTATTCAAAAGTGCTAATGAATCCATTTAGCCAAATAAGAACCCCTAAATAACACTTTGGGGTCTCCTTTTGTTTCATTTATAAAATGAATATATACATATATATAATATTATAAAAATATAGTACAATAATATAAATTGGTCTTGGTTGGAGGATGGATAAAAGTTATTATGGGTTTGTAAGTTAACATAACTACCCAGTGGTTAAAGACTGGACTTTTCCACCTTATACTTGGTGTGTTGTCCTTACTGTCTTGATCACTTGAAATCTCCTTCATGCCCGCTGCATGGTGTCCACTGTCCAGTTAGATGCCTGCTGACTGAAATTATGAGGCCACTTAGTGATGCACATTCTGCTATTAGCAATCAGTTTTGACAAGCACAGAGCCAATTAATGGCATGAGCTAAGGTCCTAGACCTCTATTTTCTCATTCATCAAAATACATCTTCTTAATTCATTCTTGTCTATAGTTTTAAATTTTGGGGATATTTACATAGTCCTCTGTTTTATGGGTTGCCATGGCCAAAAATGATGGACAATGTCATCTTTTCAATGCTAACATTTTCTTAGGGTTATTGTAAGGCAGCAAGTCATGGAACACCCCCCCACCTCTAGAACACTGAAAATGAGTATCAACCAGAAGGCAATGAAAAGGAATGTGGTGAGTAAAAGAAGACTGCAAAGGCATATTGTTTGGAGAGGAACAGGAATAAAAGGATGAGACCCGAGGAAGTGTATGACAAGAAGAGGAATAGGGCTGATTATATCCCAAGAACAATGGATGACAGGTAGACAGCCAGAGTGCTCTTTCCACTGGTACCCAGGTGATGTCAGGATTCAGTTAGGAAGCCCTCTGGTATGTTTGGTGGGTTTCCTGGGGCAAACTATTGGGAAAAAATAGACAAGAATCACACAGGATGGGTGGGCATGGATAAGTTACCATTTGCATTGTTGGGAGGGAAATCCCAAATTGATGAGATCACAGATCCAGTGAGTACTTGAATAAAACTTATTTTAAACAGACAATGATAGCTGGAAGATAGCCAGACCCTGGGTACTTCACTAAGAAGCAGAGAGGAGTGGCAGGAGCCACTCAAATATCCTGTTATGATTTCTGTTATAATTATGCTGTGCATCCATCATCACATCAGTTAATACCTTCTTATGTATCTATAAATTTTTTTTACAACAGGTGTTATAGTCAATCTGCTAGTTTTGCTGTAAGCCATGTAGTAACCAAAACAATTACTAGGACCAATGTTTAAAGAATCAATACTTTGCTATCTGCTTTCCATAAAAAGTCTACAAAGGATATTTAAAGTAACAGAGAACCATCCTAGCTTTCATCCCCACTATCAATAAATCAATAAGCATTTATCAAGTATCTTCTGTATGCTGGGCACTGTGCTACTAGAAAAAGAAGTAAAAGATAGTCCCTGACTTCAAGGAGCTTACTATCCAATGGGAAGACTAAATTATGAATTCCAAGTATAAATTTAACAATAATATTTTGGAAGCAGAATTTTGACTAGCTTGCTGTTACTGTCACTGTTGTTAGTCAAATTAACTTTGTGAAATCAAGTTTTTCAGGGTATACACTGTCCTAGAAGATGCTTTTCTTTCTATTATTATAAAAGTGATTATGCTATGTGTCACTAGGAATCATTTATGCCTAGAGAAAAATTTATCCTCCAAGACTCAGGCTCTCCAGGAGCAATATTTAGCACTCCTAGGCAGTGGAAGCAAAATTGGGAAAATACAGTATTTGTTCTTAGAGCCCATTATCATCTTTTAAAGAAAATTTATGTCAGAGACAGCATCCTTTTGTTCTCTACCTGTTCCCAAGAGATGTTCTGAAATTCAACTTTACCAAAGTATTATTATTCATAGCTTAATGTGTTACTTCTTCCAGAGTTTAAAAAAAAATCAGAGAACCTATATAGTATGCAATCATCATCATTATAACAAATATAGCAAACCTAAAACTAAAGGAATGAAGCTTCTATTGCAACATTTCAGACTGAAATGAATTACTGGGGGAGTGGGGAGTGATGAAACAGGAGAAAGCTTTCATTACTCAACACACACACACACACACACACACACACACACACACACACACACGAGGAAGACCGTTGTTTACTTCATTTAAGGGTAAGGTCAGCCCTTATTCAACCAATCAATTAATAAACATTTACTAAGCAACTACTATGTTCCAGGTACTGTGCTAAGGCTAAGGATGCAGGAAGGGACAAAAAGACAATCCCTGCTCTCAAGGAGCTTATAGTCTAACAGGGGAGACAACATGCAAACAATCATATACAAAGAAAGCTATACTCAGGATAAGTAGGAAATAAAAACATAAAAAATAAAAAATAGGAAATGATTTTTTTTAATTAACAGAAGGAAGGCACTAGAATTAAGGTGGAGGAAGGAGAGCATTTCAAAGATAATTAGCAATGAAAAATGTATTATCTTTTAACAGTAATATAACATAATGACACATAAACTGAGTTATTTTCTTGGTAATGGCAACAGATTTGCATAAACATGACATCACAGATTTGTATTACAGAAAAGAAAAAACAGGAGCTGGTCACATAAGAACAGGGGATAGCAAGTGGACATCAGGCAGGTTATTAGTATCTATGAAATGTCTTGAGCTCTAGAAGGCCCTCAGAATGTGGAGAAGGGAAGGAAGGAAGTGTTTATATAGTTCTCTGAGCAAAGCTCTTTACAAATATCTCATTTGATCTTCACAATTCTATGAGGTAGGTGCTATTATTAGCCCCATTTAATACTTTTTTCAGTCAAAATTAGTAAAACTTTATTTACACTTTAATAAAGTAAAATAGACAAGAGTCAGCTTCATGCTGCCTGAGAAGAGCATATGATCCCAAGGACCAGTACTACCCCTCCTTTTTAGGTTTTAAAACCTCTCTCTCTTCCTTCCCCACTTCAAGCAAACTAATTAAATTAGGGTCCTACTGTGGATAGGCCTAGGAGTGTGTCCTTGGTCACTCTTCCCACCCTCAGTCTTTCAGGGAGGCAAGTAGAGTTTATTTTTTTATTTTTTAATCAAATGCTTTATTAACTTCTAGTTTACATCATTCATTTCCACAAGATGTTGAGTTACAAATTTTCTCCCTGTTTTTCCAATACCCACCACCCCAAAATAGCTATCCCACTGGATATTGCTTCCTCCAATCTTCTCTCTCTCATATCTTCTCCCATACCCTCTCCAACTTTCCAGTAGAGCATGGTGGATCTCTATGCCCCAGTGCCCGTATGTCTTATTTCCCAATTACATGTAAAATGTAATCAATAATAGTAATGATAGTAATAGTAATATATTAAATATTTATTAAATTAAATGTTATTAAATAATAATATTAATATATTAAACATTTTATTTTAAAACTTTGAATTCCAGATCCTTTCCCTTCCTCCCTCATCACCCACCCTTACTAGGAAGATAAGCAATTCAGTATAGGTTGTACATGTGTAGCTATGCAAAACATTTCCATAGTGGATATATTGTAAAAGATTGACTATATTTCCCTCCTTCCTATCCCACCTCCCACTTGTTCTCTACTTTAATCTTGTCCCTTTTCAAAAGTGGGTGCTTCCAACTTCCCTCCCCCCAGCCTGCCCTTCCTTCCATCATCGCCCCTATCATCCCCTTCCCCCCTATTCTCCTGTAGGGTGAGATACCCTATTTAGTGTGTATGTTATTCCCTCCCTAAGCTAAATTCAATGAGAATACGGGTGACCCATTCCCTTTGAGGCAAGTAGTTTAAACGGCTTGCTCAGGTAGTGAGTGAGGTCATATTTGAACTCAGGCCCAGTGCTCTGTCTCCCCTGTAGAGGATTTTTGGGAAAACAAGAAGGCTGGCAGAGATGGTCAGAAATGGATAAAATGGAAGTCAAGATGGTAGAGGACCTCCTCTGGGCTCTGGCTCCCACCACCTCCAATTTATGTAAAAGGTGACTCTGAAGAAACTTTAGAGCTATAGAACCCACAGAATGACACAGAAAAGCTAACCTCTTGCTGAGGACAGCCCAGCAGGCTGGCAGGGAGCAGCCAGCTCAGCACTCTGGGAGCCAACCCCAGCCCTGTGGGAGCCAGAGGTTTTAGCCCCAGGGTGGGCCTGACCAGCCACTGGCTGGAGGGACTTCAGATCACCAGCAGCTGTGGTGGTTTCCAGAATTATCAACCCATAGATACTAAGGAAGAAGTGAGAGATCAGTGCAGTGTGGACTTTGGAATCCAGTAGCTGGGAGTTTGGTTGGCCTTTATCCCCTGGAGGGAGAAGCTGCTGAGGGGCAGCTGCCATGCAGCCACAGCCACATGGCAGCTTCAGCTCCTGGCCCGCAGACTGTAGGGGGACCAAGCGACCAATCTGAGGGGTAATTGCTCTTGCTTTAACCTGCTTGGATCTGGATTGCAGTCTAGTGTGGAGGTCCTGGGGTGTGTGACCAGCTTGCCAGAGTGTGTAGAGGCTTCAGAGAGGGCACCCAACTAATACTTTCAGCAGCTGAGAAAACCCCAGTGTTTGGTACAAAGCTCCCCTGTCTGGTAGCAGAGACCTACTGTGGCAAAAAGCCCAAAGGTCAAATAATCGAGTGGCAAAATGAGCAAATGAAGGACCAAAGCAAACAGAGGAATCCAACATTAGACTCCTATTTTGGGGACCAAAAGGATCAAAGCATGGAACAGGAGGAAGACAGTGAAGTCAGAACTCCTGCACCAAAAGCTTTCAAGAAAAAAAAATAAAATGAGATAATATTGTAAAGAAATTCACAAACCTTAAAGTGCTATATAAGTGCTAGTAGATTGTTATTATGAAATTATTATGTTTATAATTATATATAATGTATATTACAAAATATAGTACAAATATATAATATAAATACAATTATATATAATATTACTATTATTATCCATTCAACTATGAGCTCCTTGAGGGCAGGGATTATCTTTTGCATCTTTTTGTGTTCCCAGAAGTTAACACAGTGCCTGTACATAGGAGGAACTTAATAAAGGTTTCTTGACCAACTGACTAACAGATGTGCTGCAATCTTCATCAAGGGAAAGACCCCACATCATTAAATGCAAGCTAATCTGCAAGTACTTATTAAGTGTCTTCTATGAGTATAATATTGGAGTAGGCAATGGGAATAAAGAAGTAGTTTAGACTCTGAAGTTTACATTTGATGAGATCAGAGATCCATTAAAACACAAAAGAAGGTGATAGGTTTGCCCCAAGCATTCATATTCTTTCACTTTTAGACTTTGTGGACAAATAAAAATATTGGTGTGATGGCTGGTCTAGAACCATGGAATAGTTTCTCTCAGGAAAAAGCATACTAGCTCTTACGAAGATAGAAGTCTGCATGGAGACCACATAGGTACTGTCCTCTAACTTAGTGCTTCTTAAACTGTGGGTCATGACCCTATATGGGGTTGTGAAAAATTTGGCAACAGTAAAAGTTTTCTGGATGCACAACAACCAAAAATTAATTAAAAATCAAGTGTGTAATGAATCTGAGGAGTATGCCAACGTTGTATCATACAACTTCATGGCAGCCTTGGTTCTGAACACAGAGCATGTCCACTTGCACTGAGCATGCCCTCAGACTATGCAATGCCAACAAACTCTTTAAAAGGGAAAAAAGTTCCCTGGTGAAAAAAAGTTAAGAAACTTTGCTCTAGCTAGGTAAAACCAGTAAAACCAGTCCAATTATGGGACCACAGATAGTACCATCATCAACAACTATTTACTTAGAAACCATTGCAGACCTGACTATCCACTAATTGCTAGAACCTCAAAACCCCTACTTTCAAGAGAGTCTGCCTCTTACACAGTTGTATCACTTAGCTCAGTCTATTTACATGTAATCCTTTCAGCTTTAAAATCATTTTCTTCATTGGATCACATATTTAGAGTTTAGATGTTGTCTAGCCTAACTTCTCATTTTCCAGACAAGTAGATAAAATAAATTTTCTTTTGCTTTTTTGGAGGGCAATTGGGGTTAAGTAACTTGCCCAAGGTCACATGGCTAGGTTTTTGTTTGTGTGTGCGTTAAGTGTCTGAGGCCAGAACCAAACTCAGGTCCTTCTGACTCCAGGGCTGACGCTCTACTCACTGCACCACCTAGCTGCCCCGATAAAATAAATTTTTTGCCCAAAAAGATAAAAGCTGGTATATGCCAGCAATAGGATTCTATTCCAGATTTGTTACCCCAAATGCTGTATTCTTCCCATACTAAATCCCATCCTCTCATTTTTTAATGCTAGGTCTCCTTGGGGGAAGGAGGAAAGGGCACAAGCACCTTTTATGGACCAGGTACTATGCAACTTTGTGAGGTAGATGCTGTTATTTGCATTGAGGAAATTGTAGCAGATGTTTGCCAGGGTCAGCCACATGGCTACTAAGTTTCTGAGGCTGTCTCTCCTTTAACATAGCCTAATATTCACTAACCTTGCTTTTCCTTCAAGATTCATGTGGAAGAAAAACAAGGTTAGTGCATATTAAATAGACTATATTAAAGGTGAGACAGTTTGATTTCACATTGGTTAGTACTGGGCCTAGAATCAGGAAAACCCGAGTTCATTCCAGGCTAAGAATCTCAAACCTCTCACAACTTCACTGAGCCTACAAAATTCTCTCTGCCCCTAGAAAGCAGTACAAAGTCAGGTATTTGTATAGTCAGTATGGGTGACTCCATTTTAAAACCGTGTTTTAAACTTTGAATCCAGGGCAGGTACCTGCATAAATTGGTGGTAGTATATGCTTACTAATTCCATCAAAATAGCAATGAGGGAGGATCTGGAATGACCCTAATCTCATCTCATAAATTTTGTGGACCAATCAAGAGCTGAGGCTCTTAACCCCACAGCCTCATTTGCAACTTGGAACAATTAAAACTGTCTTTCTGTTATATGGAAACTACTTACTCTTGTCTATAAAAAGCAGAACACAGGTTAAATCCTATCCAGTCCATCAACAGCTGTTGACTTGATGTATTAATAAATTCCATTTGTCTTACTTTCTGAGTTTGCCAAAATTGCTAAGGGCAAGGCCCTAACTGAGGTTTCTTTTAACAATACACTCCTCTTCTGACATGAGACTCATGGGTTTTGTATTACTCTATACCAGGGATGGGGAACCTTCTCTCAAAACCACATGTGGCCCTGTAGGTCTTCAAGTGTGGCCCTATTTGGATTCAGTTAAAGGGCTGCTTTCCAGGACCTAAAGGGGCGCATGTGGCCAGGAGGTTCCCCACTCCTGCTCTATACAATAACCTTTCCTTGGCTTCCTCCCAATATCTCAGTCATCTAAGTCTGGACTTTGGGTAGGAGGGTAGAGAAGGTGAACGTTTAAGGCTAAGAGGGTTGGAGGTTGTCTGACCTTCTCACTTGGCATAGTCACTTGTTTGGGGAGGATAGTTGTCTCTTTTGGCAATATAACATAAGATAAAATATTAGTAAATTCTGATCCTCCAAGGAAAATCATGGAGTGAACCCCCTTCAGCTCATAACCATCAGGGGGTACCCTTGGTCCCCACTTCTCTATTGTTCCAATTTTACTCCCAAACAAAGGAAACAGCAGTGGGGCCTGGGCCTTGTTAAAAACACAGGGAGAATCAGGAGACCTGGGTTCTGGACCTAAAATTCTTTACTGTAAAATGAAAATATCAGACCAAATGATCCCTTCCAGAACCAAAACTGTAATCTCTCTGAAGTGTGTATAAAGTACACCAATGACCCTGCAGAAATGAACTTAGGCTTCCTTAGAACTCAAAGAGATCTTGGCAGCATAAAGAGAAAGCCAGCAATGGGCTGATTGTCAATCAGGCAGCATGGCCTAAAATGCACTCCTCAGTCTGCCTAGGCTTCCCTTTCCCTTTGTGGTGCCGATTTGTAGGAATGTGTGTCTGCTGTAGGCAGATGCTTAGTTCTTTTTAGCCTAGAGCTGTTGGAAGCTCTCAAAGTGCAGGTGGCCACTAAAGGAAGACTGGGTCCCAGGTAAATGGGGTCAGGGATAATGCAAATTTTGCCCCCAGCTGAATTGAATTTTTATTGGCCTAATGACTTTCCAAACCTATTTGCAAAGCTGTGCTAATGACTTTAAAGAGGTTTGCCTACATTTCTGTGAGCTGGGGGAAAATGCAAAGTACTTTAGAAGTGCTTCAAAGCATAACTGCAACCCCTGTCCCCCTCCCTTTCCTACCTGGTCATAGCCCTTTTCTTCTGAGGAATTCAGGTGTTCTGTATACATTGACTCATGAACCCAAAGATTATTCCTGTAATTCAGGTTAAAAAAAAAGCAACACTAAAATCCCTTTCTGAGGGAGACACTTCAGGGCACATGTATAACTATCTTGCTTAAAGGTTCACTCTAGAGGGTCATTCCAGTACCAGTGAAAAAGATCAAGTCCCCTGACTTCCTTTCCCAAGAATCATTGTCCCCATATTTTTAATTCTTCTATAATTCCAAGTAAAAACAAAAACAAACAAGCAAAAAACCCTGTAAATCAGTTTGCCAGAAGGCTACCTAGAATGAGGAAATAGTTTTAAGCCTGAGACAGAACACTAACCTGACCACTACTATGCTGCAGTTATTGTTCAGATATGATATGGAAAGCCCCCAAGCTTGATACATAATAAATCTGTGTATTCATCTGAAATAGTGCTGAATTCCCTAAGTATTTGAATCCGGGACTGGGTTTGTTATTTGTCACAGGGAAAGAATTATTGAAAAGAATCCTGAAATATTTACATGTCAGTTTGAATTTTCATGGCATCTCTGGCAACTAAAACGAAACGAAGTTCCATATATTCAACAAGCACGTATTTTGGTTGTAAGAGGGTCAAAATGATGCTCGATGTTGGGGCCATTGGAGGATGAGTATAGGTGACAGCACCACATTTTTGGAAGGTGGCTTATGAACTGGAGAGCTTTCCTAGGGGAGCAAACCAACGTGGATGGTTAAGGGCCTGCTGTTGAAGGAGTAGGGAATCCTGAGTTTAAAGAAGAGAAAACTCAGTGAGGGTATGGGCAGAGGTGTCAAGCAAACTGTCTTAAAATAATTTGCAGGACTTTGTGAAAGAAGGATTTCTCTAGTTTTATCGGATTCCAGATGAGTACAAGTTGCAAAGAAGGAAATTTCATTTTGATGCAAAAACAAAACAAAACAAACAAACAAAAAAAAAAAAACCCAACCCTGCCTTCCCTCCAAAGCACAAAAAACCAACACCTTCCTAACAATTAAAGATATCTAAAAATGTAGTGTGCTGCCATGGGAGGCAATAGGTTCCTTCTCTCTGGAGATAACTCAGGCAAAAGGATGATTATTACAATTTAATATGCATTAGGTACATGCCTACTATACTCCAGACACTGGGCTAAGTCTGGGGATACAAAGACAATAACTTCTGGTTGGGTATGATCGGGTTTGTTTGTTTTTTTTCATTTTTTTAATATGTATTTTACTAGAGGTCTTCTGTGATTCCACTATTTGTTGTAGTTCATTTCATTTATGTCTGATTCTTCATGACTCCATTTGGGGTTTTCTTGGCAAAGATATTGGAGTGGTTTGTCATTTTCTTCTCCTATAGATGAGGAACCTGAAGCAAACAGGGTTAAGTGACTTGCCCAGGGTCACATAGCTACTAAGTGTCTAAGAGGCTGGATTTGAACTCATAAAATTAAGTCTTCCTGACTCCAAGCCCAGTGCTCTACCTACTGCACCACCTGGCTGCCTTTTTTGATCATGGAGGGTTCCTAAAGTTTGTTCCAAAGGGTAAAGGGCAAAACGTTAAATCAGACTACTTATAATTAAGGGTAAGAGAAAGCAAAGTCCTTGAGTTCATGGCAGAGATAATCCCTGCATCATACAGGGCCTCCTATGTGGTATACTTTAAACACACAAGCCTTGCTTCATAATTCTGGTTGGACTGGAAATTCTACCACCACCACCACCTTTCAAAATGGAATCTTTTATTCCAATTCTGCTAAACAAAAAAAGCAAAAATAGCAATATAAATTGTTATGAAGAGTTTAGCAAACTCAACATTTCTCAAGAGAAGGTTACTTACTATTAATATAGGAAAGTCCAATATTTTATTCTAACACATTTCTTCTGCCCATACTTGGTCTAAATGAAGAGCTTATATGAATAAGCAATAGGAGTCTGTTTTAGCCTAGGTATAACTCTGAACTCATAAGAAAGAACAAAATTGCCATGGAAAGTAGCAGCTGCACTTATAAGGACAAACCTAATAGTGAGTCTCATTTCCATGGTAATTGTTTTAAATTGAATATCTTTGCTGCATATCTGTGGCCAAGAATAAGTATAACAAAATGAAGGTGGTTAAAATGGCAAATTAGTCCATAAATGACTTTTTCATGAAAGAAATACAAGTTTGTTTGGGGGTTTTTAAATCACTAAACAATAATGAATTAGTATAATTCTAACACAGTGCTTGCTGGTGTGGAAGATACAGATGATGATAATCATATGGCTCATGCCCTCAGAGATCTAAAGGAAGAGAACAGAAATACATACCCATAATGCTATTAGATATAATAGCAGGGCATCTAGGTGGTACAGTGGGATAGAGTGCTAGGACTAGAGTCTAGGAAGATTCCTCTTCTGAATTTAAATTCAACTTCAGACACTTACTAACTGTGTAACCCTGGGCAAGTCACTTAATTCCGTTTGTCTTAGTTTCCTCACCTATTAAATGAATAGAAGGAAATAGCAAATGACTTCAATATCTTTTCCAAGAAAAAAACCAAATGGGGGCATGAAGAGTCAGACACAAGAGAAACAACTGAACAATAACAATACCATTAGAAGAGTGTATAATACACAGGTAAACAAATATTGAATTATATAATTCAGAGGAAGGGGGGGAGAGAGGAGAGAGACAGAGATCACAACTAGATGGAGTAGTTGAAAATGGCATTATAGAAGAGGTAGGATTTGAATAGTGCCTCGAATTGAAGGAAGAGTGTGGAGAAGTGGAGAGGGAAGAATCACAGAAGCAATATAGAGTGATTAATTCTAGGATGAGATCTTTAATTTGAGGAGGGGATATTGTTTAGGACATTTTAGGTGTTGTTCATTGATGACATGTGATGACATTAATTACCCAATGACATTCCTGGTCATTTGAAAGAGATATACCTAGTAAATCACATATGAGAAGTAAAATGATTAAAGCTCATACTGTCCAGATTATAGAATGCAGTTAGGTGGGTAGCCTGCAAAATAAGTTCATTAGTACAGATATCTTGAACAGAAAGCACAAATAGACAATGATCTGAGTCCCAGACCAAATAAGATGAAGAGAAGGAAATGGATCATTTTGGAAAGTGTGCAGTGTTTTAAATGCTCCTTGCCATAGAAGCTCATTTTTTTAACATGATATTTTCTTGGTGTTACTTGGTGTTACTAGTCTAGGAATCATGGAACATTCCTATTTCAGAAGAATCAAAATCACAAGAGACTCAAGAAAAAAAGGCAAGAAACTGGAGATGCAGTGAGCATTGTAAAATCCATCATGAATATAAGCCTGACTGTCAGAGCAGAAGGAACAATTATATGGGGAGAATAAGTGATGAACAAGAAAGATGGAAGGCCTGAATGCTGCACTGTTATCCAAAATATAATAAAAGAACTATAGGAAAACCTTTGAATAATTGAAGAGGATTAATGGAAGGACGTGGACAGGAATCACAGGGGACGAGAAGCAGTGGAGGGATTATGACCTTGTACCACAAGAGGAAGTGTTATTCAGTATGAGATCACAGATACACAAAATTATCCAAATAAGTTTCACATTTATACTCCAATGATTTACAAAAGGATTTGAAGCAGTTCCAATCTTTAATTTGGTAACAGGGTACTCTGAAAACTAGAGCAAGGAAGCAAGGAGATATCTAGTCTTGTAAACTAATCTGCATCTACTCTCGTAAACAAACTCTAAGATCCATCATTAAGAATGCATGACCTTAGTTTTTATTGCTGAAAGGAGCTTCAGACTAGAGATTACTTAAATGGGTCTGCTTGTACAAAGAGGCAATGTAAACAATGCTGAATGACTGGCGGGCCCCTACTTTTCAGTTAAAATGTTATTCTATGAGATTGGGCTGCATATAGATCAACGCAATGGGCTGAATAAATTGGGCTTGCCCCTTTGGAAAAAGCCATTTTTACAGGGAGCATTCTCCCTGTAAATTGCTAGAGACCAGTGTATTCTTGGTTCCTCATTGTGTCAAAGAAGTCACAAAAGTGAACATGGGGGCAGATGTTGGACTTTAAATGGACTTTAAAAGAAACGTAGTATCACCCTGTCTCTCCTTTAGCTATTTATTTGCCCTGATTTTCATGAGAATTGCAGGGCTTTGGTGAAATTCTGACATTTACTGAAGCAATTGTTTGGGTTCTTTAGCCCTATCATGTAGAAAGACCAATAAGGGGTACAGAAAAGAGAACTGAATTTGAAGACAAGGGACAAGGGACAAGCATTGGGTTTGAATGTATGAATCTGGAAGTGTGAATTTGGATGAATTATTTTACCTTTGAATCTCAGTTTCCTCATCTACAAGATGAGGAATACATTAGATGGCCTCCAGTCACTTCACCCTTTAAGTCTATGGTCATATGAATAGGAGATTTTGTGGCTATCTGAAAAGACAGTGTCATAATAAATATGGATTGAATGAGTTATTAAGAGGTGTATAGTGAAATCAATACTAAAACTGGAAATCATAAGAGCTGACAGTGCCTACACAGTGCTTGGCACATAGTGGGGGTTTAATAAAATGTTTATTGACTGACTCCAAAAGAAAAGAATGTAGGCTTACATTCATTATATTTGTACAGAAAAATAATTTCTCTACCAAAATAGTATAATTCTCCAGGAGGAAAAAATGGATTTTTAATGAAATAGAGGATTTTCAAGTATTCCTAATGAAAAGACCATAATATATATCTGGATATGTCTGAAGTGGTTAGCACAGGACCCAGGACATAGCAGGCGCTTAATAAATATTTGTTGATTTATAATCAACCTTTATTTGATATAGAAACTTTGAAGTACAAATATAGGAATCAATAGAAAAATAAAACAGTAAAGAGGAATAAGTAATTATAAGGGACTAAACAAGTATAAACTGCTTACATTCTAAATGGGAAGATGATCCACGTATCTACTCTGAACCCTAGTATCATTAGAGGTCAGAGAGTCTAATTAGAAGGTCTGGGAGTGGTTTTGTTATATTGATGATCTTTAAGAATGAAAAGGGTTGAGAAGAGGAATTAGACTTGGGGTGAGAGGAAGGAGAAGAAGGTTAGGGAAAATTATCTTACATAATTGGGATGTACAAGTAGAAGTCTATACAAACAAGGAGGAAGTGGTTGACCCTTGAACCCTACTCTCCTCTGAACTAGCCAAAGGAGGGAAGAATACACACACAGAGTTGGGTAGGGAAATACATTTAACTCAACAGGGAAATAGAGGAGAAGTGGTTAAGGAAGAGGATAGAAAAATGGAGAGAGCAGATGGAGGGAGGGATAGTAGGGGCTGGTAAATATTTAACAGCCACCTCCTCAAACTTTTAAGTTTAATCTACATAATTAACATTTTCTCCATCACTTTATTAAGTTGAAGCAATCAATGACAACAACAAATGAATCAAGCCTGATTTGTTATGTTTGATGATTTTCCAGGTGTAAATCCTTACACTAAAAATGTAATAATTGACTTTTATGAACCAGTTCAAACTGGCTCTAGTACACCCTTGAATTAGCCTTATGGAAAACAAACTATAACTAAGGATATACAAAAAATATTTACATCTCCTTTGGGGATGACAAATTATTGGAATCTGAAAGGGTACCCAGAGGGAAATGGATGAAAAAATTATGATATAAAAATTTTATGAAATTCTTGTTCTATTAAAAAAAAAAAGATCATGAGAATGGTTTCCAAAAAACCTGGGAAGAATTATATGAGTTGATGCAGAATGAAATGAGAAGAACCAGGAAAACAATTTATATTTATCAAGTCAAATAGCTTAGGCAGCTAGATTGAACAGTGGAGAAAACACTTGGCCTAGAGTCATGAAGACCCAATTTAAAATCTAGCCTCAGACTGTTATTAACTGTATGATGCTAAGTAAGTCACAACCTCTGTTTGCCTCAGTTTTCTCAATTGTAAATGTGAATTGTAATACCTACCTTACAACAATAAGAGTCTTTTAATAAAAGTGAATATTAAGAAGTTACTTAAATCCAAAGAACCTGAAAGCACTGAAAATCTATTTGTATTGCATGTTCTAGAAGTGCTACCTAATAATTAAAGGGATCTAAAAATAATACTGATATCTCATGATTTTGAAGTGGTTAAACTGAATTTTGAAAGGTTCTTTTGGAATTTAAAACATAAATTCAACTAATTATACTAAAACCGAATTTTTTTGCTTTTAATTTCCCCCCTTACTCAATAAAAGTTTACCTTCCTTCTTTCTTATCACCTCCCAATTGAAAAAAAAGAAATAATCAAATGAAACAAATTTTCACATTGATCATATTAAAAAAGGGGACTATTCATTTGCATTCTAAGTCTTTCACCTCTCTATCAGGAGGTAGGTAGTATGTTTCATCATTAGTCCTCTGGAATCATAATTTATCATAATGCTGATTAGAATTCCTAAGTTTATCAAGGAAAGGGAAGGCAAAGGGAATAAGTATTTATATAGCATTTACTATGTGCCAGGAATGAAATTATTTCCCAAGTTTTCCCTATAGTGAACATTTTGAGTTAAGGATGTCATTGGCAAAACATTAAATTAAATTAAAATAAAAACAAACAAACAAGTATGAAGTCCTTGCCTATAACTGGTAGTATTAGAGTACTGATTCTTAATAACGATATCTTCAGTTCATTTTATGCAAACTCATGGTTGCCTGAGTTAGTGGTCAGTACCATCTGCACTGGAGCATTTCCAGAAGCATGGGTATTGGTATTTCTAATTTGTTCTGATATATCCTGCATTCTTAGGATGCCACTTATTTTGCTGCTATGTCAAGCTGATGATCACAGCTGTTCTGATGAGGGCCAGCCTGCAACCCTATCTTTTCCCTCTTACTGTTTTGTTTTTCCCCTCATAGGAATGACTTTATCAAGGTGCTAAACCAAACAGTAGTATTTCCAGTGTCCAGTTACCCAGTATTTCAGGGTTCTTGCCAGGCTTTCACAGTTACTATAGAGACACATAGAGATCCCCACTGTACTTCACTGTTTTGTATTTTAATACTTTTTCTAATATCTCCCCCTCCACCTCCTATGCCATATAGGTAATAAGGATTTGAGGGATTCCCCATCAGCATCATTCATTGTAATGATTTTGCTATTCATTTGTTTAATTTCTTTATATTTTTGTGTTTAATACATTTTTAAAAATCTATTTGTAAAGTTATAATCAAAGTATACTGGAGCATGTTCATTTCATTACTAATCTCACCAGCTGCCATTTTATTTACCAGTCATGTATTATGACTGAGCTAGCCTGAAATCCCTCAAAATGAGAACGAAGTCGATTATTGAGGGAGTTGAATATGGACAAGATGGTTTTAGGATTAAAGAGCACCTATCCTAGGTACCTTGTGTTTCTCAATAGGGTAAAGTGAGTGGGGAAATTGTTACCTGAGGACTATCCTTAGGTAAAGTAGGCAGCTGCCTACATGCATGTGAAGAGTGCTACAAAGACTTTTCCTTGCCAAAATTCTGAATATCTGTTGTGGAGTCACTCTGCCCTCTATGTGGCCTGAAATTCTCACCATTAGAGTATCTCCTTTGTTATGTAACAAAGTGTGATGTGTAATCTCCCAAAAGCCAAAGTTAAAAAGCACATATGTTCTAAGGTGGGTAGGGAAGCCTTTCTATTCACTCTGATCTGTGGTTATAGGATGGGTAAAGGGAACATTAACTTCATTAGCACACTTTTCTAACCATATGAGCTAATCAGTTTATACCATGTCTGCCAAGGTCCATTTACCAAGTTAGTGGGGTTAGGAGATAATATTCAGTAAAGACATGGTAACCTAAATAGTTGAGGTTGAAAAGCTAATGTCTATGTTTCAAACAAAGCCCTCTGTCCAAGATTTCCACCTTTAAATGGGGAAGGAACATGGATTCTGTAAGTTTCAATCCCTAGCAGCCTTTAGCCACTTTAAGAGAAATACTTGAGACATCCATAAGGACTATATCCAAAGAACTAGATTGTGGGATTAACCCTCAAGGAATATTTCGCAATTTCTAGCAATGTGTGATTCCCTTGGGCAAGTTCTTCTCACATAGCACTCTATTCCTATGGGACAGAAATTTGTGAGAAACAGCATCTGTTTCAAGACAGGAATAGTTAGTGAAACAAACTGAGAAAGAACATAAAATTTATACTTCACTTGTATATACAAACACACATATACAAATATAAACTCACATATACACATATATACGTATAAGCATACATGTTTATATTTAATATCTCCTTTCAAAAGAATCTCAGATTTAGGGAAATTTCAAGGATCTTAGCAACCTTTTTTGAACTGAACTGCTCTTTTCCTTTTCTTAACTCCCATAGCACTTATAGTCTGTATCACACAACAATTACATGATGTATAATGCTGAAATTACTACTAGCATTTTAATGGAATTTTAGGGTTTGCAAAGTGCTTTCTGAATATCCCATTTGATCCTCATGCCAGCTTTGGAAGGTAGGTCTTATTACTACCCATTTTACAAATGAGGAAATTTAGGCCAGCAGAGATGAAGTGACCAGTTTATGGTTCATACAACTAGCAAGTGTCTAAGTCCAAATTTGAACTCAGGTCTTCCTGTCTCCAGGTCCAGGTCTATTTACTGCACCACCTCTCTGAGTTTACATAGTACTTTAACAACAATAATAATAGTAATAATTGACATTCATGTTGTGTCAAGTATTACGCTAAACTCTTTGAATGAGAAAACAAAAGGAAACAACTTCTTAAAATTTTCAAAGAATTTTACACACATTTTAATCACCTATTACACTTCTGGTCCTGCTTCCCACCCAGTCCCCCAACTATTATCCTGGGAAGCACCCCTCCATTCTTATCTATTTGTACTTCTTTCTTGGTTTTAATTCTACTGCTTTCTTGGTTTTAATAATACTGCTTCTTCTTGGCTCTCCCTCCTCCTTTCTGACCTCTCCTTACTTTCTTTGCTTTATCTTCCTCCAGGTCATGCCCACTAACCATGGATGTCCCATAGGACAAAGTCCTAGACTTTCTTCTCTCTCATAGGTTCCCAAAGTGGGCAATGCCACCCCTGGGGGATGCTGGAATGATCCAGCAATGGTATTTTTTTAATGATGCAATCTTTAAAAAAAAGGTTAAAGGGTTAAAGAAAGTAGATTTCCAGGGAGTGCTGAGCAATTTTTTTTAAAGAGTAGGCTTTGAAAACATTAGGCCAAATAAGTTTGGGAACCATACTATTTCATTAGGTCATCTCATCAACTCCAATGGATTCATTTTTTTTATCTTTGTTGGTAATTCTCAAATTTACTTTTTCATCAATTTCTCTGCTGACCTCCAAACTTGCATTTCCAACTGCTTAGTTGTCCAGGATGAGAGATGTCAGATTACTGGGATGACAAATGCCCCTAGACATCTGGGAGACATCTTAAATTCAACATGTACAGAACTGAATTCCTTATCTTTCTCCCTTAGCCCTCCCCAACTCCTACTTTCCCTGTTACTGGTGAAAGCTTTACCTTCATCCCAGTAATCCAGGCTGGTAACCTTGGTGTCATCTTCAGCTTCTCACTTTCTCACCCTCTCACCCTCCATATCCAATCTACTGCTAAGGCCTACCAATTTTGTTTTCATAATATCTCTCAAAGGCTCCTTCTCTCCTCTGACACTGACAGATCCTTGGTATAGGCCCTCATCATCTCACACCTGCACTATTCAGAGTAGAAGACATCACCTCCAAAAACTTTGGGTCATAGAATCAATTTAAGCATTAATGGCCCTTCTTTCTGTTCCCATTTTCTTTTACTTAGTGTGTTTATTGTCAGGATATGTTACGGCCTCGCACACAAAGAATACGAACAAATGTTCGTATTGTATGTTTGTAGTAAGAATTCATGTAATATGTTTACCCAAAGATTACATGAACTGTCTGAAGAACCTCTCCCAACTGGGTTGTTCCCCTACCCTAAATCCCTCCCCAAAATACCATATTTTGCCAGAGCTTTTTTTTTGCTTTAAAACCATCCCTAATTCTCCTCTATAACAAGTCATGAATTATCTTACTTACATTCCTGTGGATTAATTTCTAAAGAGTAATATTCTTTAGGGGCCTCCAAACTTTGTCCCAGAAGATAACTGCAATCTTAGAGCAGCTTTAATAAAGTCAGGTGTGACCAATCATTTCCCCCATGAACTACAGATTTAATACAATGTCATACAATTTTAAAAAGGCAGAAAGAGAGAAAGGCCAAGCTAGGGTCACAGCAAAATATGGACCTTGATATGACACACATGATGAGAATAAGCAAACTAAGCATTCCTCTAATTTCGTATGTGAAAGAGTAAGAAACTGATAGATTTGGAGAGACAGAGATAATCAGAAAGACCCAAGGGTTGTCAAAGAAATTCGCTCTTCATGCCCCATGAGATGGGAAAGACTGTAACCTCCATAAAAGGTGAGCTAATAGGAAATCATAAATGCATTGTGTTGCCACATATAGTCATCTGAAAAACTTTTAATAAAAATACCTCCGAAGTATATTACATTTTATATTATACCAGGTGGAGCTGGGATGTGGGAGGCAGTTTATAGGGGAACTGTTGAACACAATTTTATTAGTAGGGTTGTTCCCTTGATTATAATAAGGGAAGAAATAATACTTATTGGCTTGGTTGTTTTGTTTGTTTGTCTTATTTTTTAAAAAAATCTCATAGAAACACTTTTGCTATGAACAATATGAAAGTTACTTTCTTCAGTTGGGAGGGAGCTTGAACTTATATAACTTAGAGAACCTAGGTTAAGGTTGTTGTTTATAAATGTTGCCATGGTTAGTAAAATTCCTCAGTTGGTCTGTTGCTATTGGTGGCAAATATTAATTAAACATCATGTACTGTTCATATGTTGTAGGAAAGAACTCAAAATCTTCAAGCAATTTATATTTTAAGAGAAATAAGGTAACTTTGGCTGTAGAAGGTGCTTTCTAACAACAAAATAATTAGTGTGTTTTTACCTACTTTCAGTCTTTTCAAAGCATATTTGAAACCTATGTAGGCTTCATGTAGCTTGGAAATTAAAACTGTGATATCAATAACATAAACCTAACCACATTTTAGAATGAAAGGAGATTTTTACCTCAGAATACAGGAGCTTTCCTTGTGCAAATCCCATTAGTACCAATAAAGAGTAAGCTATGCACTTAAATCCATCCTATCTTTCTCGTCCGCACCCCAAACACAGACCCCCTTATTCAGAATGATGTGTGTATTTATCTATTTCTCATAAATCAAGAACTTAATAAAAAATCCATCAACATGACCACTTGAGACATGAATCATGAGCAATTGTATCTATAAATCATAAGAAACTTCAAAGACATATGTATTTTATCCTCTTTTATGTAGGCTTCCCAAATGCTTTGGAAGGCTAAATTATGGACAATAAGGAAACTATAGAAAAAATATAAAAAAACTATTGCTAAACCCAACTGATGAATAAAATTACTTAAGTGATATTAATTTCAATAAGCTTCTTTAGCTGATAACTAAATAGGAACATGTTTTTCATTGTGTTACTTCAATAAAACTGAGTTTCGGTAGGGTAGAGTCAAGATGGCAGAGTTAGAGTTAGCGTTTTTGCTCTACAACAACCAAGAAAAAGTCAAAATGAGTCAAAATTTTTATTAAAAATAATGACAAAAATGAGATGACATGAAAGTATTTGTGTGTTGCTGTTGAAACATTATTTGGGGTATGTATATATATATATATATATATATATACATATGATATATATATATACATATGATATATATATGATATAAACTCATATTAATAAAAGTGAGAAAGCAGATCAATAATCATGCAACTGAAAAAATAAACTAGGAAAATAACAAATTAAAAACTTCCAATTAAATATCAAATTAGAAACCCTGAAAATCAAAGGAGAAGTTAACAAAAATTGAAAGAAAAATTGAATTAAGTAAAACCAGAAGATTTTTTTTTAAATAGCTAAACCATTGGCTAATTTGATCATTTTTAAAAAGAAAAAAAAAACCAAATTATGAGTATATAAAATCAAAAAGGTATATTCACAACTGATGAAGAAAAAAATAAAAGCAATTATTAGGAACTATTGTGTCTAACTATGCCAATAAAACTGACAATTTAAATGAAATGGATGTGTATTTTCAATAGATTTCCCAGATTAATAGTACAGGAAATATAATATTTAAATAATGCTACCTTAGAAAAAGAGATTAAGCAAGTCATAAATTAGCTCCCTAAGGTTAAAAAAGAACATAGGACTAGGTGGATTTACAAGCAAATTCTACCAAACATATACATTTTTGTGTTTTTTAAAGTTATTATTTTTTAACATTCTTTTCTTTTTAAATTTTGAGCTCTAAATTCTCCCCCTTCTATCTTTCCTCCATCAACTGAGAAGGTAAGCAAAATTATTTGGATTATATAGGTGAAATCACACAGAACATATTTCTATATTAGCCATATCACAAAAAATAGCAACAAAAAGTAGGCTACAATTCAATTTGCACTTAGTTCTCTCTCTCTCTCTCTCTCTCTCTCTCTCTCTCTCTCTCTCTCTCTCTTCCTTGGTTTCATTTTTGTAAAAATCATGAGTCCTTTAGAATTGTTTTGGATGATTGTATTGATCAGAATAGTCAAGTCCTTTAGAATTGACCCACATTTTAAAATTGCTATTACTGTGTTTAATGATCTCTTGGTTGTTCTCATTTCACTTTGCATCAGTTCATATAGATCTTGCCATATTTTGTTTTGTTTTGTTTTGTTTTTCCCTGAAACAACTCTCTTGTCATTTCTTAAAGCACAATAGTATCAGAATAGTATCAGGATCACATGCCATAACTTGCTTACTTGTTCAGCCATTCCTCAATTGATAAGCATCACCTCAATGTTCAATTCTTTGCTACCACAAAAAGAGCTGACATAAATATTTTTGTACATATATGTCCTTTTCCTTTTCCTTTGATCTCTTTGGTGTACAGATGTAGTAGTAATATTGCTAGATCAAAGGATATACACAGTTTTATAGCCCTTTGGCAAGGTTCCAAATGTATCAGTCTGTCTACTTTCCCTCATTTCCTTCAGCATCTGTCATTTCTGAGAGGTGTGAGGTTGTACCTGAGAGACATTTTAATTTGCCTTTCTCTAATCAATAGTGATTTAGATCATTTTTTTCATATGACTATAGATAGTTTTGATTTCTTCTCAAAGCTACCTGTTTATATACTTTGACCATTTATCAATTGGGGAATGGCTCCTATTTTTTATAAATTTGATTCAGTTCCCTGTGTATTTGAGAAATGAGACCTTTATCAGAGAAACTTATTACTAATTTTTATATTACTTCATTATCTGTGACATCTTTTAGCAAAATATAGATTCCATGGTTATCTCTTTTAGTTAGGTCTATTTTTGTTTTTGCTTTGTCTGAAATCATGGTTATTACCTCTGTCATCTTTACATCAGCTGAAGCATAAAATATTCTGCTCCAGCCCTTTATTTTTAACTCTGTATGTGTCTTTCTATTTCAAGTGTCTGTCTTGCAGACAATATGTTATTTGATTCTGGTTTCTAATCCATTCTGCTATTTACTTCCATTTCATGAGTGAGCTCTTCCCATTCATTATCAGTTATGATTACTTGTGTATTTACCTCCATCCTATTTTCCTTTGTTTATCCTCTCTTCTCTCTCTCTTTCTCTCTCTCTCTCTCTCTCTCTCTCTCTCTCTCTCTCTCTCTCTCTCTTCTATTGCCTCCCTTTATCAACCTCCCTTTTTGTCATCCCCTCCCATATTTCTTATCCCCTTCCCCTCCCATTTCTCTATTGAGTCAGATAGATATCAAGTGTATATGTATATTCTTCTCTCTTTGATCCAATTCTTTTGCTTTTTTTGGTGGGGGGGAGTCAATTGGGGTTAAGTGACTTGCCCAAAGTCACATGGTTAGTAAGTGTGTCAAGTGTCTGAGGCCAGATTTGAACTCAGGTCCTCCTGACTCCAGGGCTGGTGCTCTATTCACTGAGCCACCTGGCTACCCCTCTTTGATCCAATTCTAATGAGATTTAGGCTCAAGAACTGTCCTCCACTCACCCATTTTCTCTTTTATGTGAAATAAATTTACCAATTTTATTTCCTCCTTCTCCCAATGCATCCCTCTTTTGTACTCTTTCATTTTTCCCTTTTTTTGAAGATCATCCTAACACAATTGACTCACACTCATGCTCCTTGTCTATGTAAGCTACTTCTAACTATCCTGATGATGATAAAGTTCTTAAGAGTTACAAGTGTTATCTTCCCATATTGGAATGTAAATAGTTTAAACATATTAAGTCCTTTATGATTTCTCTTTAGTGTTTACATTTTTATGCTTCTCTTGATTATTGTGGTTGAATCACAAACTTTTTTTCTAGCTCTGGTCTTTTCAGGAGGAATACTTTAAAGTGCTCTATTTTAGTATTTCCTCTGGAGGATTATAATTAGTTTTGCTGGGTGGTGATTCTTGATTGTAATCCTAGTTGCTTTGCCTTTTGCTATCATATTCCAAACCCTCCTCTGCGTTGATATGGAAGTTGATAAATCATGTGTGATCCTGTCTATGACTCCATGATATTTGATTTGTTTTTCTGTCTGCTTGCAATATTTTCTCCTTGACCTGGGAGCTTTGAAATTTGTCTATAATATTCCTGGGTGTTTTCATTTTGAAATCTCTTTCAGGAGGTGATTGGTGGATTATTTTAATTTATATTTTCCCTCTAGTTCTAGGATATCAGTGAAGTTTTTCTTCATAAATTCTTAAAAGATAATGTCTAGGCACTTTTTTATCAAGATTTTTTGGTAGTCAAATAATTCTTAAATGACCTTTCCCCAATCTATTTTCCATAACAGTTATTATATCTGATGAGACAGTTCACATTTTCTTCTATTTTTTCATTCTTTTGACTTTATTGTATGATTTCTTGAAGAGTTACAGAGTCATTAGCTCATGCTTGCCCAATTACAATTTTTAAGGAATTATTTTTTTTCTGTAAGATTTTATATTTCTTT
The DNA here is from genome assembly GCA_011680675.1 of Gymnobelideus leadbeateri. Taxonomy (NCBI): domain Eukaryota; kingdom Metazoa; phylum Chordata; class Mammalia; order Diprotodontia; family Petauridae; genus Gymnobelideus; species Gymnobelideus leadbeateri. The sequence continues at coordinate 435,608 of WOXC01003455.1, forward strand.
TTCATTTGGCTAATTGGACTTAAGGAATTCTTTTCTTCAGTGAATTTTTGTGTCATTTTTACTATTTAGCCAAATGTTCTTTAAGGAATTTTCTTTGGTATTTTGGGCCTCTTTTTACCACTTTGTTTATTCTCTTTTCATAATTTTCTTACTTCACTCTCTGTATTTTCCTAATTTTTCCTCTATTACTCTTATATCTTTAATTCTTCCAGGAAATGGGATTGGATCCAATTAGCATTTTCCTTTGAGGCTTTGCTTGTAGCTGTTTTTCAAGTTGTTTTCTTATTCTGATTTTATGTCTTGGTCTTCCCTGACACTGCAGTAGCTTTTTATGGTCAAATTCTCTTTGTTTTTCTGTTTGTTCATTTCCCTATCCTATTTCTTGACTTTGAATTTTATGTTAAAGTTGGGCTCTGCTCACCTGGAGTTGGGATGGCCTGTCCCAAGCTTCAGGATTTTTTGTGTTGCTCTTCTTTGAGCTAGTTCTGGGGGTCTCCAAGTTTTCATTGATTCTAAAGTGGTATGATATGGGGAGAAGTGTGGTCACTGCTCTCCTGATCTATGCTCTGACCTTTATCCAGAGAGGGCTCCTGCTCTTCTCTAGCCACAAGAGCTAGTGTTTTTTTCTACCTAGAAACTGTGAGCAGGACCCTGCTCCCTTGCAATTGCCCACATGTTTTCAACCCTGGAACTATGACCCAGAAATATTTATGGGCAATAGAGCTGCCAATCAGCACCAGCTGCATCCAGTATCATGGGGTTATCTATAATTTCTTTCTGACCAGTTGTCTGACTCCCTTACTGTCTCTGGGTTGAAAGTTCCTGTAGTTGCTGCTGCTGGCATTGCCACTGCCACTATCATCATCTCCAAGGCCCATGGCTGGTGCTTCTACTACTGCATGTACGAATTTTTGACAGGCTTTTACTCTGGTGTCACAAACCTCTCCCACCAACCCACTAAGTTGTCTTAGGATGAACTTTTGTTGGCTCTGCCCCTCCAAAATTTGATTTGAGGCAATTATTTAAAGTTGTTTAGGGGAATATTAAGAGAGCTGAGCTGGGTTGCTGCCTGTCCTCCACCATCTTGGCTCCATCCCTCTACCAAACTTTTAAAGAATAATTAATTCCAATTCTACATAAACTGTATTAAAAAATGATAAAGAAACAATCCTATCAAATTCCTTCTATGACACAAATATGGTCTTCATACCTAATACAGAGAGAAGCAAAATAGGAATTAAAAAACAACAACAAAAACTATGTACTAATTTCCCTAATGAATATTGATACAAAAATTTTAATAAAAGGCTAGCAAAGAGATTAACAGAAATATATCAAGAGGTTATAAACCATGACAAGGTTAGATTTGTACCAGAAATGTGCAGCGGTTTCAAAATTAGTAAAATCATAAGCATATTTAATTATATCAATAACAAAGCAATAAAAATCACAAGATATTTCAATAGATGTAGAACACCTTTTGCTGAAATAAAAAATCATTCCCATTTAAAATAACAACAAGAACAACAACAGTTTAATGCATAGGAATAAATGAAGCCTTTCTCAAAATAAGTAGCATCTATATAAAACCAAGAGCAAACATTATTTGTAATGGGGATAAACACCTAGCCTTTCCAATACAATCAGGTTTAAAGTAAGGATGTCTGTTGTCATCATTGCTATTCAAAATTTTACTATAAATACTAGCTATAGGAATAAGATAGAAAAAAAGAAAGTAAAGGAATAAACATAGTCAAAGAAGAAACAAAACTACCACCTTTTTGCTGATGATATGATGTGTAGTAAAATAGAGTTGGTTGTGCTAAGTGGTTATGATGAATTGCTTTGAAATAAATAACTGACTCAGCTACTCACAGCACCTTGATAGCTAGCTCACCTGGGGCAAGTGGCAAGTGACATAAATTAGATATATTAATGAGCCCACCTTAAGGTACTCATGACATACCAATGAGTCAACACTAAAGTAACCATAATAAGAAAACAAGTCACCCCAAGTTGAGCTTATTAAGTTCCTACCTGAAAAAAAAATGTATTAGACCTATAGTAATGACTCCATTTTGAGGTGGTACACCAAGGGACACCTGTGGTACACACCTCCTTCACATGAGTTGTCCAAGACAGAAGCTTTGTGAGTCTGGTTTTCCATTTATGTTTATAGAGCACAAGTTGTATGTACTCCCCCAGAGAGCATAAGTCCATTCCTATATATACATAAACATGCAAACTTAACTTATGTTAACTTATGTTATATGTTATATGTGTGTTATGTGTGTTATATGTTATGTTATATGTGTGTACATATATACATAAATGTGTGTCTTTATATGTAATTATATACATGTGTATTTTGATTTCATAATTATATATGCTTTTGCCATTGCCATCCTATGCCATACTACACCATGTCAATAAAATAAGCTGTAATACATTCCCTTGAGTAGACATTTCTGAATAGCACCCTGAAACCTGAAGGCCCAGATCCAGGTAAATAGTTTCAATAAAGCATGATGGTTTACAAAGAGAACCATAAAGCATCAACTAAGTATATAGCCAGGGGCAGAGTCAAGATGGTGGAGTAGAAACAGGATTTCCTTGCACCTTTGGCTCCTACCTCCCCCAATTCATGTAAAAAATTTTCTAGACAAACTTTGAAATTACAGAACCCACAAAATGACACAGAGAAGCTAACCTCCCTCTGAGGACAGCCCAGCAGGCTGGCAGCAAGTGGCCAGTGAAGCACTCTGGGAGCTGACACCAGCCCCTCTAGAGCCAGAGTTCTTAGCCCCAGGGTGGCCTGACCAGCCAATGGCTGGAGGGACTTCAAATCACCAGCAGCTGTGGTGGTTTCCAGAATTATCAACCCATAGATGCCAAGGAAAAAGTGAGAAGTCAGTGCAGTGTGGACTTTGGGACTTGGGAATTCAGAGAGCAATCCGACCTTTGCCCCTGGGTCAAGAAGTGGCTGCAGCACCTCAGCTGTTCAGCTGCTGCCAAATGCAGCTTCAGCTCCTGATCCGTATATTAGGTGGGGCCAAGCGACCAGTCTGAGGGGTAATTGCTCTTACTTTAACCTGCTTGGATCTGGATTGCTGTCTAGGGTGGAGGTCCTGGGGTATTTGACCAGCTTGCCAGAGCATTTGGAGGCTTCAGAGAGGGCACCCAATTAATACCTTTGTCAGCTGCAAAAGCCCCAGGGTTTGGGATAAAGCTCCCATTTCTGATAGCAGAGTTCTACTGTGGCAAAAAGCCCAAAGGTCAAGTAATTGAGTGACAACATGAGCAAGCAAAGGAAGCAAAGCAAACAGAGCAACCCAACCTTACACTCCTATTTTGGGGACAAAAAGATCAAATCATGAAAAAGGAGGAACAAAAGCAAAGTCAGAAATCCTGCACGAAAAGCTTCCAAGAAAAATATGAGCTGGTTATAGGCCATAGAGGAGCTTAAAAAGGATTTTGAAAATCAAATAAGAGAAGTGGAGGAAAAATTGGGAAGAGAAATGAGAATGATGCAAGAAAATTATGAAATGAGAGTCAACAACGTGACTGAAGAAAATAACACCTTAAAAAATAAACTAACTCAAATGGCAAAAGAGGCTCAAAAAAGCAATAAGGAGAAGAATGCCTTAAAATTCCGAATTTTCCAGATGGAAAAAGAATCTCAAAAGCTCACTGAGGAGAATCATTCCTTCAAAGTTAGACTGGAGCAAATGGAAGCTAGTGACTTTATGAGAAATCAAGATACCATAAAACAAATCCAAACAAATGAAAAAATAGAAGGCAATGTGAGATATCTCATTGGGAAAGCCACTGACCTGGAAAATAGATCCAGCAGAGATAATTTAAAAATTATTGGACTACCTGAAAGCCATGATCAAAAAAAGAATGTAGAAATCATCCTTCAAGAAATTCTCAAGGAAAATTGCCCTCATGTTTTAGACCCAGAGGGGGAAATAGAGGTTGAAAAAATCCACAGATCACCTCCTGAAAAAGATCCCCAAAAGAAAACTCCTAGGAATATTATAGCCAGGTTCCAGAATTCCCAGATCAAGGAGAAGATACTACAAGCAGCCAGGAAGAAACAGTTTTAATATTGTGAAAACACAATCAAAATAGCGCAGGACCTGGCAGCTTCTACATTGAGGGATCGAAGGGCTTGGAATATGATATTCTGGAGGTCAAAAAGAGCTGGGATTAAAATCGAGAATCACCTACCCAGCAAAACTAAGCATCATGTTTCATGGGAAAATATGGTCATTCAATGGAATAGAGGACTTTGGAGCGTTCTTGATGAAAAAACCAGAGCTGAATAGAAAATTTGACATTCAGCTACAAGAAGCAAGAGAAGCTTGAGAAGGTAAACAGGGAAAAGAAATCATAAGGAACTTATCAAAGTTGAACTACTTATATTCCTACATGGAAAAACGATAATTGTAACTCATGAAACTTTTCTCAGTATGAAAATAGTTGAAGGAAATGGAAATATATATATGTGTGTATGTGTGTGTGTACATATATATGTATACATACATATATGTCTATATAGGAGGGTATATGGGCATATGAATACATATGTAAGTGTGTGTATATATGTCTACAGGTATACATAGGCAGAGGGCACAGGACCAATTTAATAGGAAGGGATGATACTTAAAAGGTGAAATAAAGAGGTGAGAGAGGAATATAATGAGAGGAGATGGGGATAGACAGAATGGGGTAAGTTATCTCATATAGAAGAGGCAAGGGAAAATTGTTATAATGGAGGGGAAGAACAGGAAGGCAAAAGGAAATGAGTCAACCTTATTCTCATTGAATTTGGCTTAGGGAGGGAATGACATACACACTAAATAGGGTATTTCACCCTTCAGGAGAGTAGAGAGAAGGGGAAGAGAGGGGGGATAATGGAAGGGAAGTCAGGCTGAAGGGGAGGGAATTTGGAAGCACCCACTTTTGTAAAGGGAAAGGATCAAAGTAGAGAATAGAACAAGTTGGGGTTGGGATAGGATAGAGGGAAATATAGTCAGTCTTCCACAATATATTCACTATGGAAATGTTTTGCATAGCTACTCATGTACAGCCTATATTGAATTGCTTATCTTCCTGGTAAAGGTGGGTGATAAGGGAGGAAGGGAAAGAATCTGGAAACCAAAGTTTTAAAATCAAATGTTAAAAATATATATATTTAATATTTTACATGTAACGGGGAAATGAGATATACAAGCAATGGGGCATAGATATCCAGTGTATCCTACTGGAAAGTTGAAGGGGGAATGGGGGAAGATATGGAAGAGAGCAGATTGGGTGTAGCAGCAAGCACCCCAGCATCCCCAGAGTGGCTGCCAACACAGGTTCTTAGATTTGCTTTTCAAAAGGAAAGCAACTCAAAATCGGTTAACAAGCTTACTTTAATCAAACAAACATATATCACTTAGTTCAGGGTTAAAAGGTCAGCACCCCAAACTTCAGAGTATACAGACAGATCAAACAGACAGGCTTCCAAACTGTCCAACCATTATCAATACCAAAATCACAGTTACCAGAGAAGGAAGCATCAGCATCTGCTGTGGCAGGGGGGGTCCTCAACATTTTCCCAGAGTCTCGTCTGGTCAAGTCACAGAACGCTTCTCAAAGTAAGCCCCAAAGCAAAGCCTCACATCAGGAATTATATAGCCTTCTCCTGGGTCAGAGAATGTAACCACCTTCTTGACTGCCCAATCACACAGCATCAAGGTGTGGTCATTCCTGAAAACCAAGCCTCCTACCACAGGCTCCATGTGACCACATTCAGCCTATTAGGGGGCAGAGTATATTTTCAAATTAAAGAAGGTTCTCAGAGTCACATAAGCCAATCAAAGGGCCTAGGGCCAAGGAAGCTCTTCAAATCTGCATTTCCGTTACATTGGGGGAGGGGATATTCAGTGTGAATGCTGTTTTGGGGTGGTGAGTAGAGAAAATTGGGGAGAAAATTTGTAACTCAAAATCTTGTGGAAATGAATCGTGTTAACTAAAAATAATAAGAAAGAGAAAAAAAGCATCAACTATAAAGCAAAACAATAAGAACTTCAACAAAGTTGCAGGATATAAAATAAATCTACACCGATCATTCGTATTTCTATACATTACCAATAAAATTAAGCAAGAAGAGATAGAAAGAAAAGTTCCATTTAAAATAACTAAAAACAGCATAAAATACTTGAAAGTCTATCTGCTGTACATACAGAAGAACTATAAAAAGACAACTATAAGATATTATACACAAATAAAGAGATAACTAAATAATTGGAGAAATATTGATTGTGGATAGGCTGAGCCAATTTAATATCAATGACAATACTACCTAAACAAATTAATTTATTTAGTGCCATGTCAATCAAGTTGGCAAAGAATTACATTATATATTTAGAGAAAAAAATCATAATAAAATCCTTCTGTAGGCAGCTAGGCAGTGCAGTGAATAGATCAATGACCCTGGAGTCAGGAGGACCTTGGTTTGGATCCAGCCTCAGACACAAAAACTAGCCATGTGACCTTAGGCAAGTCACTTAAAAATCCTTCTGTACAAACAAAAGTTCAAGATGTCAAGGAAATAGAAGAAAAAATGAGGGAGGAGGCCTAGAATTATCAGATCTCAAATCATACTACGAATCTGTAATCATCAAAACAATTTGATACTGGGTAAGAAATGGAGAGATTGACTAGTGGAATAGATTAAATATATAATGTAGAAAAGTGAATAAACATAGTAAATTTTTTTTTTATAGAGTCAAAGATCCCAGCTCTTGGGGCATGAACTCTCCATCTGACAAAAACTGTTGGGAAGAATGAAAAGTAGTCTAGCAGAAACTAAGCATAGATCAACATCTCACACTGTATACTAAGATCAGATCAAAATGAATGCATGATTTATATATGAAGGGGATATCATTAGAAAATTAATGAAGTATGGAAGAAATTATGTGTCACATTTATGAATAGAGGAAGAGTTCATAACCAAGCAAAATATACACAGTTTTGTGAGAGGTAAAGCTGATAATTTTATTTATATACATTAAAAACATTTTGTAAAAACAAAAACAATGAAACTAAAATTAGAAGAAAAGCAGGAAACTTCGAAAAATTTTGTAGAAAGTTTCTCTGATAAAAGCATCATTTCACTAATATGTAGGAAACAGAATCAAATTTACAAATTTTATTTACAAATTTACAAAATTTACGAAATGAAGAACTATTCCCCAATTAATAAATAGTTGAAGCACATAAACAGGCAAAACTATCGATAGTCATATGAAAAGACGTTCTAACTCACTAATAATTAGAGAAATTCAATTTAGAACAACTCTCACACCCATAAGTTTGATGAAGATGACAAAAAAGAAAATGACAAACAGTGGGGATAAGGGAAATCAGGTACACTAATGTGCTGATGGTGGAGCTGTGAACTAGTCCAGCCATCCTGGGAAGCAATTTAGAGCTATGCCCAAGAGCCTATTAAACCTTTGATACAGCAATACCATTATTAGGGGTATGTATAATACCCCAAAGAGATCAAAGAAAGAGGAAAAGGACCCATAGGTGCAAATGTACACACAAATAAAAAAACACACACAGATATAGATGAATAGATAGATAGATAGATAGATAGAAAAATGGATAGATAGATTAACTCTTTTTGTGGTAGCAAAAAATTGGAAACTGAGGGATACCCATCAATTGGGGATTAGATGAGCAAATGATATATAAATGTGATGAATAACTATTGTCGTATAAGAAATGATGAAAGGAATAATTTCAGAAAAACCTGAGAAGACCTATATGAACTGATGCAAAATGAAGTGAGGTAAACCAATAGAACAATGTATATAATAAGAGTGGTATTATAAAGATAATCAGCTTTGAAATACATAGTAATTCTGATCAACATAATGACCTACTATAATTCCAAAAAACTCATGATGAAACATGCTATCCATCTCCAGATACAGAACTGATGAATACAAAGTGCAGAACGAAGCATATGTTTTTCTTTTGGAACATAGATAATGCAGAGGTTTATTTTGCATTAATATACATACATATGTGCATGTTTGTATATATAGGTGTAGATATATATATGTATATATATATATATATGTGTGTGTGTGTGTGTAGATATAGATATAATAGGCTTTGTTTTTCTTGTCATCCCACTGTGTAAGAGAGGGGACAAGAGGATAAGTAAAATTTGGAACTTTTATAAAAGAATAAAAATCTCTGGGCTTTAAAAAATACATAAAATATAAAAAGAAAAATTAAAAATATGTTACTCTAATTAGAGACATGATAACTTCCCCTCTTCCTCCTCAAAAAAAATTTTTGTTAGGAGAAAGACCATAGAATCAAAATGCAAAAAAAATTAGTTAAAAAAAATAAAACTATGAAGAGAAAATGTTAGACTTTAAAGTTAAACCTAGCATTGCATTTAGTGGGTCAAAGGAGAGGAGAAAAAAATGCTTGTGAAATAATAAAGTAGTTTTAAACATTTGGGAAGGGGGGGTGGAAGGAAGAGAAAAAAGAAGAGATTTCTTTGATAGGTACATTCTAAGATTCTGATGAAAGGCAAACTTTCATCTCATTTGTAAAATATTGAGTGTTTTCACATTCTTCTGACAAACTCCAGATCTTCTCAAGAGAAGCTGTGGTTGTTACTTTATGAATACAAGTACATTCCTCTTCTGACTGTATAATTCTATTTTAAATCCTCTCTCTTGCTTTGCTGAAGAGAAGGATATGTGCATTATGAAATTTATTTCAGTCATACCAGCTCAAAGAAAAATATAGCTTTAAATTTTTTTTATAAAGACAGGTTTCAAAATTCTCTGCTTTTGAGGTTTTTTAAAAAAATTTTAGTGAATCATTTTATTAAAATACCCTAACAGCCCTCCACTAAGGAGCCTCATTCTACCTTGATAGGGAACCTGTATTCTTGAGGACTAGAACTGTGTAGTGTAAGTTCTGGCAGGTTGTATCAGGCTGATTGTATAAGCTCATCAATTAAAACGTTAACTCTTGTCTAATGACCAGCCAAGCTAAATTTACCAGGTAGCCTGAATTTTTCCATCACAACAACTCTCAAAAGCTATCTACAATGTGTTGGAAGGATTTTGATCTGCACTGGTAAAGGAATGTCACCATCACCCATAAAATTATGACTCTTTAAATATTAAAACACTTTAGGATAGTTTTAGACATTTGATACAAGTAGTTGCATGCAACTTTCAATCTTATTTTATCTTTCGTTTTTGATCATCTTTATCTCCACAAATGTGCCTTCTCCTCACCTCTACCTAGACCCTTAGGAGTCATCCCTTGTAATAGAGATTTTTTCTTTTGTTTTTTGGAGGGGGCAATTTGAGATTAAGTGACTTGCCCAAAGTCACACAGCTAGTTTTGTGTTAAGTGTCTGAGGCCCCATTTGAACTCAGGTCCTCCTGACTCCTGGGCTGTTGCTCTATTCATCGTGCCACCTAGCCACCCTGAGATTTTTTCTTAAAGAAGAGAAAAAGATATTCAGCAAAGCCAATCAATTTGCAAATCAATTGGCCATAAACATTAATTAAGTGCCTATTTGTGCTAGGTTCTGTGCTAAGTGCTGTGGATACAAATTCAGTTGCAAAAAAGAGATAGTCATAAAAAAAGAAAGCCCTGGCACAATGACATAGTAGAGAAACTAAGGAACCCAAAATGAATGCCATTTGGTAGAGTTCTCAAGAAATCTCAGTCCTATTCCCCTTCTTAATTGGAAGAGTTTATGGTTCCACCCTCTAATCTGAAGGATAGAGGTGCCTGATGATGCATGAGTAACGAAGCTGCTTTGGATCTTGCAAGAAGATGAAATTTCAGGGTGGCACAATGAATAGAGCACCAGCCTTGGAGTCAGGAGGACCTGAGTTCAAATTCAGCCTCAGACACTTAATACAAAAACTATCTCTGTGACCTTGGGCAAGTCACTTAACCCCAATTGCCCTCCAAAAAGCAAAAAAAAAAAAAAAGAATTTGAGATTTCCCAGTGATAAATTTACTGTAAGCAGGGTGGAGAAGACAAAGGAATCCAAAATTTGTGACCTTACATGTCAGCAGTTACAACTCCATGATTTTAGAAATAAGGAAATAGGACAAAAGACATTGTGACTTGACTAGTTACATAGCTAAGTAAGAACCTGAAAGAGGATTCAAATCCAAATCATCCTTAATCCATGGCCAATACCCTCTACTCTATCAGTCAGACCTGGATCAGGCAGAATAATTAATGACCTTTAATTTTCTGTGATTTCTCCTCATAAACATAAGTCCAATGGCTAATAAATAGGGCTCAGAAGTAAGATCAGAGCTATCCCACCTGGTTCAGAGAGGACAAGAAGATAAGTTCAAGGGAATAAGGTTTTATCAGGTATCAAAAGACCTGGCAAAGCATTTCATCCATAGAAACTGCCTTGTTATATAACCTTGTGCAATTATTTCAGATCTTGGGGCCTCAGTTTACCCACCTTTACTTATTTCCTACATTACTTCAAAGAGGTGTTGGAAGACTTAATTAGTGTTTTTGGAATGCATTTTAAGTGAAAGGAATTGTGACAACAAGTTCAAAGCAAATTTTTCCCTGCTTTCATGTATACTTAGATCTTTCCTTTCTGATAAGAGCTTGAAAGAAATCTGCTATCTAAAAGTCATGGCTTTGGTTTTTCAAATTTTCAACCTCTAATATTTTCTTAGTTTATTAAAATAAAGTTTAATTTTTTTAAAAAGCAATGATTACATAAGAAAATATGAGTAATTAAGTTTCTTGACTCTGTTGGTTTGGATTACTAATTTCCATTGAAATAAGCATCTAGGACTGTTTGCTTGCAGGGAGATATACATTCACTATTTTCAAGATTCCATGTGGTGGTAGGGGCAGGAATCTCTGATGGATTCATTTGAAAAGTTCTACTATGTTAATAAGACATACAATTCAGGGGCTAAATATTACCACACAATTTTCTGGAGAGATGATTTTGAAGGGTAAACCTAATATGAGTCCAGTAAAAATCACATAAAAGGTCTATGTACAATAATAATCTGTCACACTCCTGTCTTTGCACCCCACTCCCAGGAGATGAATTTTATGTCCATATTGCTGAAAACTAGACCTTCATTCTACTTCCTTTAATCTGCTTGCTATGAGTTGAACCAGATGCCTTTCCCTTCCTTCTTCCCCCTTCCATTTCCAATACTCCTTTATATTCCCCAATTCTCAAGAGCAGAGATTATTTTTTGCTCCCAGTATAGCACAGTCCCTGGCACATAGTAAGCACCTAAATATTTTATCTATCTATCTATATTTCCATTTGCCTGTCCATCTATCAAAATTCATATTATAGGTGGTACCTATGTCTATAGACTCACCTCATCAACTAGATTGAAGGCTGAGATTATGTCTTGTCACTCAAGGAGGGAGATATTTGTATGTTCTTCAATGCCTCATATAATGCCTTGTGATAGATAGATAGATAGATAGATAGATAGATAGATAGATAGATAGATAGATAGATGGTTGAATCAGTGGATGTATGGATGAATGGATGGATGGATGAATGAAGAGAACATTTATCAAGTACTTACCATTTGCCAGATACCATAATAAGCACCAAGAATATAAATTCCCCTCAGGAATATATATTCTATTGGTTAGTTGCTAGCATATGAAGGGGAATTAGAATTGGTGGACAGCACAATTGTTGGCGTAGTTGGAGATGTCCTAGGAGTTCTGTGGAGGCCTGTATCTGAGCAAGATACTGCTAGAAATGGCCTATCAAAGCCCAGAAAAGTTGCAGAAATGAAGTCCATAGTTGTTTTTTTTTTCTGGTGGGGAAGAAGTAGAGATAATGACGTGCTCAGATAATATTAGTTTTTTGTTTGCCACATATAATGCCAAGTCTTATTAAACTTGGCGTTCACAAAATGCTGCAGCCTTTTTTTCAGAACAACTATAATCTATGCATCCTCTAACTTCTACTTATGAGGCTGATTTGTTTGTTGTATGTGGGTGTGTCCAAGTGTGTTCAAGACTTTGCATTAATCCTTATTGAATTTCATCTTAGTAGATTCAGCCCAGTGCCCAGAGAGCCTTTCAAGACCCTTTTAGATGCTGACTCTGTTATTCACAGTGTTAACTATCCCCTCCTAGTTCTGTGTCCTCTGCCAGTTTGATTAGCTTACAACCATGCTTTTATCCAAGTCATTGATAGACATGCAAAAGATCACAGGGTCAATTACAGATCCGTAGAAGACTCCAAAGGAGACCTTCTATTCTTTGACATTGAACCATTAACAGCCATACTTTGGCTCCAGCTCTCCAGGCAATGCCTATCAAATTATATTATCGTCCCTACCAATCCCTATATCTCCACCTTCCCCAAAAGAACAATATGACATAATTTCTCAAAAACTTTGCTAAAAATCAAGGTAAAGTAAATCCACAATATTTCTCTCTTCTAGTTGTCTAGTAAACCCATCAAAAAAAGGAAATAAGGTGAGTTACAATGATCGGTTCTTGATGAAGCAATGTTGGTTCTTTGTCATCTCTACTTCCTTTTCTACCTTTTCCCAACCATCTTTTTAATTATCCATTCTAGAAATTTGGAAGTTATTCTATGTTTTCCAGGTCTTGCTAGAAAAATATTCTGAAAAATAACAGTGTACTTAAAATGTAATTATGCTTTAAATCCCCTAGCCCCAGGCCAACTTAAAGGTTCTCTCTCCAGTCTTTTGGAGGGAAAGGATGTTGCTGGCATTGGAAACCCTAAATTAGAAGGAATAAATGAAGGTGAGGCACACAACTTTTGAAAGGTTGCCAACACCTGCTTTAGTTAGTTGGCTAGAAAGTTGGGTGATTTAAAAGTTTAAAGGAGGGAGAAAAATACAAAGCTACTGAAATGAGAGTGAAATCTCTGCCTATCATATCCCTCATTATCAATTTCTAAGTCAGTTCTAGGATTCTATAAACTAATATATGGAAGTAATTGTGATGCAAAAGACACAGCAAAAAGGAGGAAGAATGTAAGTTAACAAGACAATGGCATCAGTTACATCATAGACCACCACCATTCAAAACTGCTCCACTTTCAAAATCTAAAGCTCTGAAATTTCTTTCTCTGATGACACTCTCGGGTTTCTACCTCCACCACATCCTGATCCACACTTGTTCTTTACTTTCATAGTGTGTTTCAAGCCCTCAACTCCTTTCTATTCATTCAGTCTATCAGTGTCACTTCTGAACTTACCGAGTATTGACCAGACCACTTCTGCCTCAAATATATTGCTTCTTGACTTTCTGTTGTTCTGGTCCCCATCAAACCTATACCCTGTGAAATCCCTATGATAGATAGACAGACAGACAGACAGATCATTTGATGTTGCTCCCAAGCTTTTCAATGCTACTGAAGAAAATCACACACACACACACAAAGAGAGGAGAGAAAAAGAGACAGAGAGATACAAAGAAACAGAAAGAGTGAGGGGAGTCTGTTACAATTTTATGCTAGGTAATAACCTCTGGAATCAGAGAGATGAACTGACTTGACCATGAGCACATAGCTACTGTCAGGTAGGATTTTGACCCAGGGTTTCGTGAAAACTATTGTTCAAGGAGACTGGGGAAGTTATAAGCTTAACTTCTTTATTTTACAGGGAAGGAAATAGAGACCCACCGTGGTTAAATGATTTATCCAAGGCCACACATAGTATGGGTTAGAGGTGCTAATAGCACCCAAGTTCCCTGACTCCCAGTGCAATGAAGAGAAAGATCTGCACTGTTTTTGTATACTTCTAAGGAAAAAGACAAGGTTGCCAAAAACCTGGCCATAACCTTGTGGGTTTGGAGATCTAAATTGAACTTACACCTTTTGGTGTTGAGTTAGATTCACAAAATTTCAGTATCCTGTTTCTGTGGTGTGTGGGAGTGAACAGGGAGAGAGAAGTCTCGTAAAATTCCATTTTTAAAGGGCTCTTAAGGCTCCTTGGGCTCAAAATTACTTATACAAAACAACATTTTGAGAGAGAAGGAATCAGAAATATGTGGATTCTAAACCCTCCCTCCCATTTCACTCCCCTGCCAGCCACCAATACATTGAGCTATACACCATTTGTTGTTATTTTTGCTTATATTTTTTCTTTTCTTTTTTAAAGACAGAGGAGTAAAGAAGGAGGGAGTTTTAGAAAAAGTATGTTTGAGCTTTTCCTGAGTCTACACATTTGAAAAATCATTGACTAAATTAAAAACCTTCATTTATGCTTTTCTTTTGTCAGAGACTCATATTTCTGAAAAAATACTCATCAATGTCATTTGTTTTTCTATGGGTCACAGTGTGACTCAGTAGGCTACCCCTGCACTCAAACAAAAAGCTTGATAGGATAATACATATAAATTTGGAAGGATCATTTTTAGAGACCAGCTAGTACAACTTACTCTTTTTAACATATGAGGAAACTGAGTTCCTCCAAAGGGCAGCAATTTGCCCAAGATAACATGAGTAGTAAATGGCAGAGGCAGGAAATGAATCCAGTTCCTTTGATTCCCTACCTAGAGCTCTAGACTCTGTCTTCCCCAATCTCTTTTTTCTGCTTTTCTATTTCCAACTGCTAGAATAGATATTTTAAAAAAATAATGAAAATTATTAGACTTGTTCTTTCTCAAAGGACAGAACTAAATTTTTTTAGTAGAATTTACAGTGGAAAAGATTTTGGTTCAATTAAGGAACAGTTTACGGAGAAATTAGAGGTTCTTGGAAATGGAATTGTTTTATTTACTAATTCATTAAACACTTGTTAAGTGACTTTCCTTGTGGCAAACATAGGCAATGACTGGCCTTCTTATTGTTCTTTAAACAAGATCCTCTTATCTCCTAACACTGGACATTTTCACAGGCTGTCCCTCATGCCTGAAATGCACTCCTTGCCTCCATCTCCATCTCTTGCTTCCCTTGGTTCCTGCAAGTCCCAGATTAAAAACCCACCTACTATCAGAATCCTTTTCTGATCATCCTTAATGCTAATTCCTTCCTTTTGTCCATTACCTCTAATTCATCCTTTCTATATCTTGTTAATACAGAGGATCTCCTCCTGTAGACTTGGAAGCTCCTTGAAATCAGTGACTATATTTTGCCTTTCTTGTATCCTTAGCACTTAGGCCTGAAGCATAGTAGGTGTGTAACAAACTTTTATTAAAGTTCTTATATGTGAATAGGACACAAACAGATTGAGCTACCCTGTTAGAAACACTGAACGTGTTCTGTCAAAAAACATTCATCAAGTACCTACTTTTTTGTCAGGAACCGTGCTGTTCTAAGTATACAAGAAAGGCAAGGTACAGTCCCTATAGTCATAGAGCTCACAAACTTTATGGGTCAGACAACATGCAAACAGGATGTGTACAGGATAAAATGGAGATCATTGACAGAGGGAAGAAGACATTAGTATTAAGGGAGGTGAGAAAGGTTTATTGTAGAAGGTGGGGTTTTACCTGCAACTTAAAGGTAACCAGGAAAGCCAGGAGATGGTAAAGAGAATTGCAAATATGAATCAATGAAAATGCTGAGAGTTAGGAGGAAGAGTGTCTTGTGGGAAAAAACATTAAGGAAACCAGTGTCACTGGAGGGCAGAATAGGTGGAGAAGAGTAAAGTATAAAAGACTAGAAAAGGAAGGTCTGAGAAAGGGAAGGTTATGATGGTGTAATGGGAAAGGGAATTTAAAGATCTTCCTTGCCCCTAGGCCCTTTGATGGGCTTAAGTGAATTTGATGACCTTCCCTGATTTGAAAATATACTCTGCCCCCTAATAAGCTGAAGGTGGTCACATGGAGCCTGTGGTGGGAGGCTTGTTTTTCAGGAATGCCCACACCTTTTACTTTGTGACTGGGCAGTGGGTCAGGAGGGTTGTGATGTTCTCTGACCCTAGAGAAGGCTATATATGCCCTTATATGAGGTTTTTTTTGGGGGCTCACTCATGGGAAGAGTTATGTGATTTGGCCAGATGAGACTTGGGGTAGCCATTGAGCCCCCTAGCTTTGAAAACCGAGATGTTGGTGCTTCTCTTTCTGGTAACTAACTAGGTATGAATGTAATGGTCAGACAGCCAGAAGCCCTATCTGCTGGTCTGCTTCTCTGTCTGTATTTTTGTCTGCTTGTAACCTCTGTTTGTATTCTCTAAAGTTCAGGGTGCTGACTTTTTCCCCTGAACTAGCTAAATGATATATGTTTGATTAAAGTAAGAGGGTCAACCCCTTTCTAAGTTGCTTTCCTTTAGAAAAGCAGATCTGTGCTAGCAGCCACCCTGGGTATGCTAGGGTGCTTGCTGCTATAGATGGACTCTGAACTTCAAAGTGAGATAGTCAAGTATAGGGGCTAGGCAAACACTGTTTGAGATAAAAGGCCGTATAAGGCACTGAAAAAAAAATAATAATGAAATTAGAGTTAGAAGCCTGGGGTTCAAATCCTCCCTACCTGCTTTTTAAATTATCTATCACTTTATTTCTCTAGGCTTTAATTTCTTTATCTGTAAAATTAAGGGACTGAACTAAATGATCTTTAAGGTCTATTCTAGCTCTACATTTATGATTCTATGGTTCTGTGTTGCACAGAACCCCGGGGGTTAACGTCATTGACCTCTAAGACTCATCAATGACCTAGCTAAATTGGTATTCTTATCATTCTTCACAGATAAAAATCTTGTTTCTGGGCCTTTGTATAATGTAACCCCGATGAGAGGCATGTACTCCTGATATGCTCCCATCCCTTAACATCTCTAGCTTCCCTCAAAGCCCACCTCCAACTCCAGCTCCAGCTTCATTTCTTACATGAACCCTTTCTTGATTCCTTCTAGCTGCTAGCACCCACCACCAAGAACATTACTTTTAAAATATATTTTATACATATTACATACATATATGTTACTTCCCTTTGTAGACTTGAGTCTTGAGAACTGCTTTTTTTTTGGTCCCATAACACTGAGCATTGTGTCCACCACATAATAGGTATTTGATAGATGTTTGTTCATTGGTTAATTAATTGAATTCATAGCTTCTATGAAATCAGATAGTGGTGGTAGAAAATCAAAGACAATTAACTTGACAGTATTTTATTTGGGCCATGCAGCTGTCCTGAAAAATCTTCCCGAGTCATCATGAAAGATCTAAAATTTCCTATGGGACCCAATCCCTCCCCTAGGTGTGACTTGGTGCTTAAACCCCAACATGTATCTGATGGTCAGGAAAGCAGTATGCTAAATTCGTGGACTTCAAGAATAGCCTCATCGATACCACCTGATTGCCACATAAAAGTCTTCAGAGGTGGGAGGAAGTCTAACCCCATATCCCTTGTTTTCTCTGACAAAGAAAGACTCAGGACAATAGAGTGAGAGCTGGAAAGAACTTTAGTCATTCAGTACAATCCCTTCAATTTTACATATCAGGAAGATGAGGTGCAGTATATGACGTGCCCAAGGGCACATCAGCAGTGAGTGAAAGAGCTAGGAAAATTCAGAACACACTTAATTATGCTGTGCTTCCTCTTTGTGACTTGTACCTGGCTTAAGCGGCCAGAAGTAAAAACCTCCCCAGTCCCTTTTCTCCTAGTTTCCTCTTCTTTCTCCTCTCCTCCAATGTATTCTCTATTCACTCACCACTTCTACTCTAACCCCCTACCCGGTATTTTCCTGTTTGGATAAGCTCTGGCATCTGCCAGGGTCATGAAGCAAGCACCCCAGCTTCACAGTTACCCAAACCTGGCATGGGCACCCACTTCCAGTCTAGACGCCAGCCTAACTGTGGTGCTAATGCTAGGTTTCAACAGACTGAACTTTGCATTTGTCATAGCTCTGCCCACGGTTATTACTTTGATCTTGATCCTTGCAAACCACAGTCATTGACAAAGGTAAAATGAATTTCTGCCTTTTAAAGGCTTTGCTGGAATTTCCCTTGATTCCCATCCCCCTTTGGGGCCTTTTGATTGAGCCTTACGATTGGAGCTAAGGCCAGCTGTGAGCAGAGTGCCAGAGATAATATTGTGCCAGCCATAAATCTTGTGCCATCCTGATTTTGACCTCTATTTCTATGACAGATTAGTTTGGGAAAGCATGGGGCCATTTTTACTTAGAGAAGCATCATAATCACACATTCCAAACTGTGTGTTCTACATTTAATTTGTTCTGGGAACTGCTCTGCATTATAGTGTGACTCTGAGAGGAGCAATCATTTCTAAAGGGAAGATTGCTAAGGCCAGGACCCAACTGAAATAAGCAAATACATGCTTTCTATTTGTGGTTATGATTAAGCATTCTGTTGTCCTCTCAGTGAAATATATTCTGGAGGATTCTGTTTTGAGCTTAATTGCCACCCATGTCTTTTCAAAGGCTGTTTCTTTCCCACATGAAAAAAAGGAGGCATTGCTTCAAACTAGTTTTAGAGAGTTAGCTTGTTAAGGTTCAGATGACCTCCATAAAGCCAAGCGTCAAAAAAATTTCTATAAATGCAAAGTCAGAAAGTAGTCTTCAGGTCTAACAGGGTATATGACTACTGTTCCTCTACCTAGCCCTCCAGACCCAAGTCCTCCCTTGAAATGTGCACATAAGTAAATAAACCGATAAAAATACAGGTGATTCTTGGGCCCTTGGGCAAATGCCCCATTGTCTTCTTGGTCAATTGACTCTAGCCCTTTTCAATTAGAAATACAATAAGAAGACCTAGATCACATGGGTTAGTAGCTAAGTCTCAAGTAGACCCTACGTCTACAGACTCCTAACTGAGTGTTCATTTCATCATTCGACATAACCACCTACCTGGTAGAGAGGAACTCAAGAAAACAGTTTTAATCATGGAGGACACCCAATAGAAAGTAATAAAGTTTCAAACTCCCCTTCACACACACACACACACACACACACACACACACACACACACACACACAACTATGGCAAGTTATAGAATTCTATAGAAATAATTAAATACTATGACCCTGTGCCTGCTACATTCAAAAATAGGATCCATGGAACTATTATAGTTAATACCTTCATTTACAAGGGATAATAAAGACATTCCCATTTTTTTCCTTTGGGTTTTTATTTTATTTCATTTTTGCTTTCCTGTTCCCTTGACTCCCAAATAAGGGATTACTGAATTAAAAAAAAAAACATATTCAGAGACCAAACTACTTGTTGAAAACAGAGTTTAGATGAATGCAGACTGCTAGACCTTTTTGGAAGAAAAGGAGGTGGTGATGCCTTCTGCCATCCCCAAATACATTGCCTTGCCAATTTTAGAGAAAAAGAGGAGGAAAATGAGACTAGGTAGTTTCTGACAAGTAACTGGCTCTGGCTCACTCCTTCCAGTGTCATCCCTCAGTCTTTCCTTCTAGAGAAACAGAATTGAAATCCAGTTACTTTTGCATATGCACCCAGAGAAGGCCAGTTTTTCTTCCCTGGTCAGCAAAACTGCCATCATGGGCTAAGGTAAGTCAAAGTGATCATGTAGATTCACCAGTCTGGAGGGATCTTACACTGTAGCCAGTTCATGAGAACTGAAGTAGCATAATTAAAGGTAGCTGAGGGTGGAGGAGGAAATAATAATCATTTAATCAATAAGCATTCCTTAAGTCTATGTTATAGGCCTACTAGGCCCTGGGGGAGACAAAGACAAAAAGACAAGATTTCAACACTCCCTGCCCTCAAAGAGCTTATATTCTATTAGTGAAGGGAACACATACATAGAAAGCGTCACTTGGTGAAACTGTGGGGAGTGGGGGAGTAACTTGGAATATCATGCTTGAACTTAGCTCCAAAGGGAAAAAGGGGGTTTTAGCTGGAGCTAAATACATATATTAAACCTATAATCATTTCCTCCCCAAATCAAAAAGCAATTGACTATGGCTGACAACCTAATGGAAAAATCAATCCCTTTTCCCTTTCTATACACATACTCTGAGCTACACATAGAACCACACAACCCTGTTGCAACATCTTGATTTTTGTTGCTTTAATGATGTTTCTAATGTTTATGAATGAATGAAAAAAATATTTATTAATAGCTAAGCATTGAAGATACAAATGAAAAAGCATCTGACCTCAAGGAGCTTACATTCAAATAAGGGAAAACAACATATACAGAAAAATAATCAAATACAGAACAATCAAAACCAAACAGCTGACTTCACAGAAGGCAAAAATGAAATCTCAATAGGTTATTTTTAAAAAATCTCTTACCTTTCACTCTTTTTCTCTCCTAACCTCCCAAAAATATATTTGAGAGATTTTGGGGAAAACAAAACTATTTGAATCTATGAAGTATTCTATAATAAGCTATTTTCCAATGTAATTTTTAAACATTTCATTTGGTCTTTCCCAAAGAGAAATAAAAAATGAATAGATAATAATATTAAAGGATAATTATTAACTATCTTAACTATTAACTATCTTAATAACTATTAAAAGATAGTTAAAGCCTTTAAGTTAAGGCTATCTCTTTCTCATTCTGCAATTGTCCAACTTTTAAGAAAAGGGCTTCAGAACTTATTCTATTAATAAATAAGACTTCAGGGGCTGCTAGATGGCACAGTGAATATAACACTGGCCCTGGAGGCAGGAGGACCTGAGTTCAAATCTACTAGCCACGTGACCTTGGACAAGAAGCTTAACCCCAATTGCCCTCCAAAAAGCAAAAAAAATAAGACTTCAGGTAGAATATTCCAGAATAAAGGTGCTTTTTAAAAAATGAACAGAAAGGGGGGGAAAATGCTCCAGTGATGACTTTTTCCCTTACAGCAGGTTAGCAGTTAACCTGATAACTATCCTAATAGGGTACTAATCACTTGATTAAAAAAAATCAAATGCTATTTAAAATGTGGCAGATTTTGTGCACATGTGTCATACTCATTTGCAGTCAGTTAACTAAAGAGTAACTGTCAGAAAATATCAAAGATTTGAGCCTTTGATAATGCTGGGTGAAAAGAATATATTACTCTATAGTCATTCGAGTTCTCAAGAAGCTTGGAATCAGAGGGAAGAAAAAAAGATAAAATCATCAGCTGAAGGCATTTTCCCCTAGGGTCTTTTGATACTCAGAGAGCTAAGCTAACCTGAGAATGACATCCACACATTAGAATGATAGATCCCATAAAGGATGCAACATCCAGAAGGTTGTGGTACCATGGTACTAAGAGGGTACCTTAGTCCTGGAGTTACTTCCTTGTATCCATTTTCTTCGACCTATTCACAGGAATCTTCAGCAACCACTCTCCTAGTTTTCTCTCATCTAAAGTTAAGAGGTTGCAGGTTTCTAATTTCTCATCCACATCACTATTTCCAAAATAAGCATACTACTCTTCCAAAGATTTTTCTAAGTTTTTTTTTTTTTACTGCTAGTAAGTACAAGGAGATTAAATTGACAAACAAAAATAGAAAGTTAAAAAAACTTTAAGAAACCTTCATTATTTGCATGAGTAGACATCACCTAGACTCAGTATTAAAAATATAAACAAATTCTGTACCAGAAATCACTGACAGTGACACTATTTAAAGATACTCTATTTTAACCAGATTCCCACTAAGTGAGGAGGGAAGGGAGGACTATATTGTGTGATTTGCCTTAGGAACCAGACCCCATAAACCAGAGGAATGGGCCTGCTAGTCAGAGGTATAATTTCCTGACTTCAGGTGTTACCAGATAAAACCATGTCAGGCTAAAATCCTTTTTATAGACCAGCTCACAATCTCCCTTTGCTTAAAACTCCTTGGAAAACAGAATTTTCAAGCTGTTATTTTTATCATATATATCACAGCTCAATTACAATTGACTCCCTGGATTTTATTTTCAAAAAGGCTACCAGAAATGTTTTCAAAATAAATGTGTTACTACTTTTCTCTCAATTTCCCCCATTTTCCTTGAAATGTGTTATATTTTCCCTCTATATCTAACAAGCTTTCTGTTTTCTATTAGATTGTTCTGTGTATCACAGGTTCTCCTTTTGAAAATTATATTGACATTTCCTCATTTTCTCAGGTTTTTTTTTGGTTTATTTTCATTAAAGTATAACCATCTGTTTTTAAGACATTATAATAATAATTTTCTTTCCCTTTCACCATTTTTCCTTTCCCTTTTGCTTCTTCTGCCATTTTAATTAATGAATCAACAAGTATTTTTAATGCATCTGCTCTCTGCCAAGCAAGCACTACTATACTAGGCACTAGTGATACAAGTACAAAGAATAAAGCAATCCTTACTTGAAAAGGAGTTTCTATTTGATTAAAGGAAACATTCTCCTCTTCCTTCTCCATCTGTTTATATCTCAATGTTTGCCTTGTTTTTTAAGTATATTCCTTCATCCTTTGTCTCCCCTCTCATACAAATATTTGTATCATGGAATTCTAGAGGTAGATGGCATCTTAAAAATCTTTAGTCCTTAAGTCACTGTATCTCTGAGCTGAAGAACAATCCTCTCTGCCACATATCCCTAAAGTAACCACTTGGCATTCATTTGTGGAACTGCAGAGTGAAGGTAAGCTCCCTTTCTCCTGCACTAGTCCTTTCCAATTTTGAGCAGCCCTAATCCTTGGGAAATCTTTTCTTTCAACAATCCTGAATCTGCCTTTGTGCCATTGCTAGGTGGTGCAGTGGGTAGAGCACCAGACCTGGAGTCAGGAAGACCTGAGTTCAAATTTAGCCGGAAAACACTACTCATGTGACCCTGGGCAAGTCACTTAACCCTGTTTGCCTCCATGGCATCTGTAAAATGAGCTGAATAAAAGGAAATGACAAACCACTTCACAATATCTTTGTCAAGAAAACCCCAAACAGAGTCACAAAGAGTTAACTGTAAGTGAAAGGACTTCCACCGATTGATTCTAGTACCACACCCCTTAGTTTGCAGGTACAATTGGCAATTCCATATCCCAAGATACTAGGCCATTAGATTGATGGGTTCGGCAGGAGGAGATAGGTGGCCCACTACCTTGCCCTCTGGAGCTAGGTAGAAAAAAGTCTATCCATGTTCCACATGACAGCCCTTCAAATATTTAAATATTTGTCATGTCTCCCATCCCCTTCAAATCTCATTTTTTCTAGACTAACTCCAGTCCCTTCAATCCATCCTCATATAACATGATCTCCAGCTCATTTTACAAAGGGGAAAACTGAGGACCAGAAAAGTTAAGAGAGTTGCCCAGTCACATGGTAAGTAAATAGTAGGGAGAAGCCTAGAAAGCAGGTTTCCTGATTCTTAAACAGTGCTCTTTCCACTACATGATAATGTAAGTTAGTCATTAACATGCCAGGTGCTGTGTTAAGTGCTGGGGATACAAGGAAAGGCAAAATACAGTCCTTGTTCTCATGGAACTTACAGTCTAATGGAGGAAGATAGTCAGTGGATGTTGTAAGAACTAAGGGGGATCAAGGAACTTCCTAATAGATGTTTCCTTCTTTTAGAAGGTGGAATTTTGACTAGACCTTGAAAGAAGATAGGGAAGCCTGTGTCCTGTACTTTATGCTTAGCTTTCCTGAAAGCAAATGTATTCCGTTTTTCTTGCCTGTGTTTTCAACCATCACCCTTATTTCTTGGTTCTAGATGTATAGATGTTAAAGTAGAAAGAAAGTTGCTACTTTTCCCCTCACTTTCCTTTATGGCACCCTATTCCTCTATCTCTGCTTCCCTACCATCATACATTTTGTTGTGTGGGAATCTGGGAAAGGGAATGGGCAAACAGATGTTCCCACAAAATAGGGGCACTATTTTTTTATTCTCAAGATAGATTATTAAGGTATTAAGAGGTATTAAGCTTTTATTATAAGCCTGGTATTGTGCTGAGTACACAGCATGTTTCAGTGCTCAGTCACATACAGTGACTTAAAATATTAATCTAGTAATATAATTAAGTGTGTGTGGGGGGGGGATAGTCACCAAAAACAGAGTGAAGAGAAACCACCTGTAGACCAGGTCGTGTGGCAAAGAAGCAGCTGGCCAAAGAAGGAATTGGCCAGGCCAGCCATTCTCTCTACTCTGTATAGGTTTACCTTTCCTGGTTTCACTTCAGTCCAAAAGTACTAAGAGATCTATCATGGAAAACAACTGGGTAATTTCCAGGAAGAAAGAATGACAAAATTCATTATAGGGGAGAAAAAAATGTAAAAACCCTTAAGATTGAAAAGCAACCTGGATTACATACTAGTAAAGTATAGGTACATGCCAGAATTTCAGGATGATTAGTTGGCCAAGAACATTTGGAAGTACCCCATGAAATTCCCCTCAGAATTCCATTTCCCTGTTTCTCGAAAAGAGCAAGGAAGGGCATAACATAAAAACAATGGGAAACCTGCATTACTACTACCTCCCCTTCCTACCCTACTTGAAACAAGCCTTTTTACCTAGGACTTTATTCACAGTAAATCTTCCTGTTACCCCAAACTGCTGAAGCCTGTTAGACTTGCTACCTATAAATGATACTGGAGTGAAGATAACGAGACTGACATTAAATTAAAGGATGGCTGGAACCTTAGTGATCATTTGGCTCAATCCCCTTATTTACAAAAGAAGCACACTGAGGCCCAGAGAGATGAAGCAGCCTACCTAGTCAATTTGTTCTTTTGTCATTTGCATCCTGTTTTTGCTCCTAAATAGAACCAGATTTCACTATGACTCTGAGATATTCAGGTAACTTTCTCCTAAACATGCCCCCCCTCCACATACTTTTGGTTCCAATCTTGGCCAAAGCCCAGGAGTGCAGAAGTAGCTGAATACTTGTTATGAGAATGGCTTTCCAAAGTTCTCAAAGGGTTCAAGAAAGACTCTTGTGGTATTTCTGGCCAAGCTAGAATCAGGAAGTACTGGATCTCTCACAAGGAAACTTGTTCTTACACAATTTCCAACAGCCTCCTGCCTCCCTCACCCCGCACCTCTCCCTCCCCCAACACACTTTTTCTGCAGAGTCAAGACTTTCCATAGTTCAATCAAGGTTCAAACAAGCCTCTGAACTCATGAGGGCTGAAAGTGTACCCCACATTTTGGAGTTTGTTCATTCCCAGTAATAACTACAGTGGGATGTCTGTGCAGAGGTAGTTTGGGTCACACAATGAAAATGAATATAACTGAAAACACTAATCAACAAGCAATTAGACTTAATACTATGGGATAACCCACTTATGTGCCCTCACATGACTGGTAATGCCAGGATGCAGACAGTTGTATAACAGAAAAGCCAACAAATATCATCTTTTTCACTTATTTTTAAAACAGCAAATTCATGAACCTTATACTTTTTAAAAAGGGAGAAAAAAGTAATGCTTTTGTAGGCCAGTGAATTTTAAAGTCTTACAAAAATGCAAAGACCATTAATTGGTCAATCCTCTAGTCCAAAAGTGTTAGTGGTATTTCAAATTGAAGAATATTTCTTGGGCAGTATCCTAAAGCATTTACTAGGGGGAGGGGCAGATTTCACTAAGGTATGTACTTTAGTTGCTATTCGATCATCAGAACTATGGTTTTATTTTAAAATACTTGTTTATTCCCATGAACTTGGGAAGAGGAGGGCAAAGGAGGGGAAGCAATTAGATCTTGTGATTTTTAAGGTTGTACTGAGTATAAGGTATGAAAATATCATAAATTTTATTTCATGCCTTCTTGCCAATTGTTAGAAATGTGCAGTCCATATGAATTCATATAACAAGGGTGGAATGTTGGGAAAACCAATAAAGATTTTGTGGTCTGACCTATAATGAATGTAGTTTGATATAGAGTCTGTTTTTCACAACATGGCAAAATGAATCATAAAATAATGGACCCTGAAACTCCTGCATTTTTTAACAATAGCCTGGGGACAGTTTACAGTGTAATGAATTGTAATTAACCCACCTTTAAGATATTTTATAAGTATTTTGCCAATTAGCTTCGCATGCTTGCTAATGACTCATGGCCAGCGCATGTCTTTACAGAACAGGCTTTTACAATGCATACTAGCCTGTTAATTCAGCACAACTATGCAATGTGGTAAGGAAGAGACAGGTAGATTGCACTAACCTCACCAGGCTACCCATTTTGCCATTCCAACAACCTCGGCCATCCTCCAAAACCCAAGATAACTGTAATAGATTGTGGTGTCAGAGGGCTTTGGTTTCTAGATGGATCGCAAGGAATGCACCGCTCCCTGGCAGACACATCTGTTGTAACTTAGCACTAACATATATAATGCTGCTAATTGTGGAGCCATCTTTGTTTTCCTTACTTAGCACATGGGTTAGCGTTATTTTATCTTTGTGGTTCATGGCTTCCTGCCATTTGCAACACAAGTCCACTCGAAAGAAAATAAAACGACTACCAAGCGGCCTACATATATTGTTCTGTTTTTAAATTAGAGAGAATATAGTGAAGCCACGCTGAGTTCCTAGGACACTGCCTCTGACTTAGCTAGTTTAAATCTCTCTAGTTATTGAGATGTTTCCCCACTAAAAGACTGAATTCCACTAGCAAATGGGTGAACTGAAGAAAAAAATGTCAACAAGAAGCCTGAGTCTTGCTTTCAATTCCACAGCAGGGAAAAAGTGAATTACAGGAAAAGTTGAATCTTAACTGGTTCTTATTTCTTCAGATGTTTGGTCAAACTTAAATTATAAAGTCAACTTAGGATATATACCAAAAGTTGGAAGCCTTATTTCACTATTTCCCAAAGCAGGACATTTTTCTTTGAAGCATCCTCAGGGTCATAGTCAGTGGCTTCTCCCCAAGGTATGATGGGGCAGGTGGGGCAGCTTTTAGAACTCACACAAAGCAAACGAAAGCTTTGCTGCAACTCTGCCTCTGGCTTCTGACTGTTCCAGAAACCCCTGGAATTCCCCCTTTTCCCTCCCCCTTCCCCACTTTCCAAACTTTGAAAATGTCCTAATGAGACAGGGCACCAGATTCTTTGAGGTTAAAAAAAAAAAAGTATCTTGTGGTCATCCTGAAGATGCCATTGAATATAGGTGGTGAAACTGGGAACCAGGAATTAGAGGGCAGAATGGGGAGGATTTGGATGCTGCAAAGGGAAGTAATGTAAAAGGCCCAAGGTAGAAGTGTAGAGGGCTACAGAGCATTGTCCCTAGAGGTCAACTAACCTGCCCAAGGGATGCTTTTGTTATGGTGTCAGCCAAAGGAGAATGTCACTTAGTTTATGTAAGGAAAATTTCTGAGGAAACATTTCAAATGATAGGGAAGTGTCATGGCTTCTGGAGATCCCTGGTGATTGTGTTAGAGTACCCTAGGGTTTGTTGGGTTAGATCTTTGGATAGCCACTCTGAAGAATCCACCCTGAGCCTCTTTGCTCTGAGAACTTGTTTTAAGACCAGGGCAATGGTTGGGGTGGCTAGTGGCACAGTGAGTAAGAGCACGGGCCTCAGAGTGGGGATGACCCGGGATTGGTCCTGGCCTCAGAAAATGAGCACCCGCACATAAATAATGTCTAGCCGTGTAACCTTGAGCAAGTTACTTAACCCCAATTGCTTAAAAAAAAAAAAAAAGATCAGGGCAATGGAGTATTCTTCTTAGGAACTAGTTGCCATAGGGCACAGGGTCTTAACCTTTTTTGTGAAACGGACCCCCTTATTGAAGCAAACTACTTGCTCTCTTTCTTTTTTTTTGTTTGGTTTTGTTTCCTCTTTCCCACTGATCATTCCATTGGTTATAATCCTTCTTTACAACCTGACTAACATTTAATGTGAAGGCATTTGTAGATCCTATATTCGATTACATACAGCCATGGGGGGAGGCGGGAAAGAGAGGGAGAGGGAGAAAATTTGAAACTCAAGGGACTGTGGAACTGAATGTTGTAAACTAAAAGTAATTAAGAAAAAAAGAAATGGACTCCCTTGGCAATCTAGTGAAGCCCCTTTCTTAGAATAATGTTTTAAAATTCACAATGTAACTTTACTATGTTGAAATACAGTTATCAAACTATATTTAAATATAATTATCAAAATTAAAACTTTTTTAAAAAGCTCACAGATCCATAAGCTAAGAACCTCTGGCATACAGATGTTTCAGGAATCTAGATTCAGGAAGAGGCCATGACATAGGCCTAACTAGGAAGAAGTCCTCCTTCTGTCAGTTCTGAGAGGTGCACCCCTATTTCTCTTTCATCTTTTAGTGCCTTGCTCCCTAACCTGAAGTCACAGAAAAGTGACTTTTCTCCTGCCAAAACTAGCTAAATAAAGATAACTAAGCTTCCAATCAGTCAGTAATGTTTAATAAGCATAGTCTATATGCAGACCACAGTTCTAGGAAATGCTGAAACAGTAAATAAATAAATAGTAAGTAAATAAATAAATGGGTGAATGAATAAAAGAGTACTCCTTGGTTTCAGAGAGAGAGAGAGAGAGAGAGAGAGAGAGAGAGAGAGAGAGAGAGAGAGAGAGAGAGAGAGAGGTGGGGGAGGGGATTCTAACAATCTGCTGGGGGAGGGGCTAGTCCAAAGCAACAGTGTTTGACTTTTCTGCTATTATGTTCAAGGCAGGTGTGCTGCTTACATCTGTATAGCTAAGTTACTCAGCAGAGGACTAATTTAAGCCAGTTTCTTCTACATAACAGGTGTTTAATAAATATTATTGAATTGCCCACCCCATGGCAGGAGTTCTTTGCCTCTCGGGGGTTTGGAGCAGGTTATAGAGATTGTTCATTCTCCCAGGGCAGCTGCCAAGACCCCCAGAGCCATGGAACACAACTGCCAGCTATTCAACAATCATATTGTGAATACCAAATACTCAACCAGGCTTTAGGCAAATGCTATTTGTCAATTAACTATTTCAACTGAATCAGATATGAGGGCAATCTAGCTTGAAAATACAATGGCATCGGTTTTCAATGTTGTTCCCCCCCACCCCCCACCCAATTTCACTAGCTACATATATATTCCCTACTTCCCCATAAGGAGATATTACTCCCAAAATTGCAACAATGTCAGAGTTTGAACTTCCCCTTAGAAATAGAGTTCTTCAGTCAAGGGAATCTATATTGACTTTTCAGCACCAGTAAAAGTTCCAATTAATAGGTCATCTTATGGAAATAACATCCTTCCTTTATTGTTCCACTATCAACAGGACATGGTTTTTGAGCTATTCACACTAGATGGGGTGATAGGTTGTGTTTGTTTGTTTGTTTTATTTTTTATTTTGGTGGGTTTTTTTTATTCATCCAATCTCTTGCTGAATTTTCCTTGTGAATACCATGTGCAAGGCAAGTAGTTAGCATTAAGAATTCAATCCATAGCCAGTGGCTACATTAAAGCTCACTTCTGCAGCATGCAAAAAATTGAATTCTACTTATCTGAGGCTCATCAAAGCCATGCTTTAAACATTTGAGTTACTAGTATAGATGAAGAGGCTACTTTACCATGGTCATTGATTTAAAAATAAGAAAATTCAGGGAAAAAATAAGTTTAGTCACAAGAAAGCTGTCTCTAAGGAAGATAGTAATTTGTTCCCAAGTTCTTAAATACAAATCTTTTTATGACAATGTGTTGGTTTCCATCACTGGGTGTGCAACATTATTTCATCATTACAATATATCACTTTTAGATATTAGATAACTTATTTTTTGAAATCTCAAAGGATCTTTTCTTTTTTCAAAATACATAGTACAGTTTTTTGTACACAATGCCTGATCAATAAATATTGGTTGGGAAATAAAGGTATCAATATAGTTCATGACATAATGAATGAAAATTACATATATTGATTCCTGTCCTTCAGTTATAGGTGAACTTCTCAGCTTAAGAATTTTCCCAAGATTTCTATACATATTTCTATAAAATTCACTTGACATGTTAATAATTAATGTTTCAGGGATGGCACTAGCAAAACTTTGATCTATCCATTTTACCACAGTGACTCTATTCTGGATCACTTGGATCAATGAATTACCTCATTATAGCATTCAAATATCTTACAGTCCAGATAAGGAGAAATTTTTTAAGCTAATATTCTCTAGCTGCAATGAACTAGATTTTCCTTCTTTCTTCCTTTAATAAAGATGTGAGAATCAGTAATCAGTATCTTTCATTGCATAGCCTATGGTAAAACTTCTTTGGTATGTTTTATTGGTCAAGAGGAGAAAGGAACGTCTGACTCACAGAATTTCAGGTCCAAAGGGACCTCAGAGGCCCTTTAGGTAAACTAGAACTGGAAAGGGATCTTTTTAAAGACATGGTTACCCAGTAGTCATTTAGCCATTGTTTGAAGGTATCCAGTGAGGGGTAGTCTCCTACTTCCTTTATTTATCTGGATTTTTTTCCTGATGTAAAACCTCCTTCCTGATTGATAATATACCTTTAATTGGTATTTTTTTTGCAGCTCTACAATTTTATTGGCAATAAATCAAAAAGATAAAAGAGATCACAAGTGCTTGGCAATCCTACAAATATAAAATAATGAAGAAATATAGTGCATTACAAGATAGACTGTTTAGTTCTATCACAGAAATGTCATTTACCATGAGTAAAGAGGATAAGGGCTTACTAAATATTTACATTGCTCACTTTATTTTTTGCACAATATTTTACAATTACATGTAAAAATAATTTTAACATGTTTTCTTTAAAATTTTGAGTTCCAAATTCTCTCCCTCCCATTTCTCTTCCCTAAAATGGTAAGCAATTTGTTACAGCTTATACATGCAGAATAATCTAAAACATATTTCCACAAGAGTCATGTTGTGGAAGAAAATAAACAAAAAACATGGAAAAAATAAAGAAAATAAAAATAGTATGCTTCAATCTGCATTCAGACTCCATCTTTTGAGGTAGACAGCATTTTTCATCATGAGTCCTTTGCAATTGCCTTAGATAATTGTATTGTTGAGAATAGCTGTCATTCACAGTTGATCATTACACAATGTTGCTGTTAGTGTGTACAATGTTCTGGTTCTGCTCACTTTACTCTGCATCAGTTTATGTAAATCTTTCCAGATTTTTCTGATATCCTACTCTTCATTTCTTATAGTACAGCAGAATTTCATTACAATTTTATATACAATAACTTGTTCAGTCATTTCCCAAATGATGGGTATCTTAGTTTCCAATTTTTTGCCACCTCAAAAAGAGTCACTATCAATATTTTTGTACAAAGAGGTCCTTTTCCTTTAAAAAAATTACTTTGGGATACAGACCTACTAGTGGTATTGCTCAGTTAAAAGGTATGCACAGATTTAGAGCTTTTTGGGCATAATTCCAAATTGTTCTCCAAAATGATTGAATCAGTTTATAATTATACCAATAGTGTGTTAGTGTCCCAATTTTCCCATATCTCCTCCAACATTTATTATTTTCCTTTTTTTGTCATATTAGTCAATCTGATAGTTTTGAAGTGGTATGTCAAATTGTTTTAATTTGTATTTCTCTAATCAATAGTGATTTAGAGCATTTTTTTCACATGACTATAGATAGCTTTGATTCCTTCTTCTGAAAACTGACAGTTTATATCCTTTGACCACTTGTCAATTGGGAAATGACTTATATTCTTATAAGTTTGACCAAGTTCTCCATATATCTGTGAAATGAGGCCATTAGCAGAGACATTTGCTGAAAAAAAATTCCCAGCTTTCTGCTTTTTTTTTTCTAATTTTGCCTGCATTAATTTTGTTTGTATAAAACCCTTTTTAATTTAATACAATAAAAAACCATCCTTCTTATATCTCATAATGCTCCCTATCTCTTGTTTGGTCATAAATTTTTCCCTTATCCATAGGTCTGACAGGTAAACTATTCTATGCTCTTCTCATTTACTTATGGTATCATACTTTATGTCTAAATCATGTACCCATTTTGACCTTAGCTTGATGAAGTATGAAATGTTGGAATATACATAGTTTCTGCCAACTGTTTATCAGTTTTCACAGCAGTTTTTGTCAAACAGTAAGTTTTTGCCCCAAAAGATTGGATCTTTGGGTTTATCAAATACTAGATTATCATAGTCATTTACTACTGTGTATTATGTGCCCAATCTATTCTACTACTCTATTTCTTAAATAGTGTCAGATTGTTTTGATTATTACCACTTTATAATACAGTTTAGGGTCTGGTATGGCTAGGCCACCTTACTTTTTTTTCATTAATTCCATTTCATTAATATTGTTGACCCTTAATTTTTCCATATAAATTATGTTAGCATTTTTTTCTACCTCTATAGAATATTTTTGGTAGTTTGATTGGTATGACACTGAATAAGTAAATTATTTTAGATGGAATTGCCATTTTTATTATTTGGCATAAAACACCCACCCATAAAACAATTAATTTTTTCCAGTTGTTCAGATTTGACTTTATTGGTGTAAAATGTGTTTTGTAATTGTATTCAAGTAGTTTGGGGGTTTATCTTGGCAGGTAGACTCTCAAGCATTTTATATTGTCTATAGTTATTTTAAATGGAATTCTCTTTTTATCTCTTACTGCTGGACTTTTGTTGGTAACATATAGAAAAGTTGATGATTTTATTAGATGTATTTTATATCCTGCAACTTTGTTAAAGTTGTCAATTATTTCAACTAGTTTTTAGTTGATTATCTAAAATATACCATCATGTCATCTGCAAAGATGGACAGTTTTGCTTACTCGTTACCTAGTCTAATTTCTTCAACTTCATTTTCTTCTCTTATTGCTATAGCTAGCATTTCTAGTACAATAGTGAATGATGGTGATGTTAATTGGAACCCCAGCTTCACCCTTGATCTTACTGGAAAGGCTTCTAGCTTATCACCATTATAGATAATACTTGCTCATGGTTTCTAGATATCACTTATCATTTTATGAAAAGCTCCATTTATTCCTGTACTTTTTAGTATTTTAATAAAAATGAGTATTTTTTTGTCAAAAGCTTTTTGTACATTTATTGAGAAAATCATATGATTTTGTTGGGTTTGTTATTGATATGGTCAAATTATGCTAGTAGTTTTAGTAATATTAAACCAGCCCTGGATTCCTGGTTAAATCCCACATGGTCATACTGTATGATCCACCACTCACTGTAGAATGGAAAGATAATCACAATGACTAAGTTTTATGGTCTCCTAGCTTTTTGAACATGTAATTCTACCACATAGCTTGTTCCCCACATGGTTGTTTTAATATAATATTTATGCAGATATATCTTTATACATCATGATTTTTTCTACCCAGACTTGTGATACAGATCAGCAACTGTGTCACAACTTTCAGTCTTAGTGATTTGCTAGAGGGCATTAAAAGGCTAAGCCTTACTTGAGGTCACATAGATATATGAGAGGCAGATCTTGAACTCTAGCCACTAAATCATTTTTGTAAATAGTTTAATCAACACTGATATTTCAGTTCCAGGAGCATCTTTATTGTTCCACCCATCTCCTACCCTTATACCTGCTCCCCAGCCCTGGGCATCTTTGTCTCATTGCCCTGGCTATAAGAAGTACAACCACAATGCCTTCTCCCAAGCCCTATTAATCAGACCTAGTCCTCTCCAAGCCCATTACAATCTAAGGAGTCCATTTCCTAGCCCATTTAACTCTGTGTTTCACATCCATTAAATTTATTTCATTATATGTCCTGATTCCTACTCATTCCAACGCACAGGGCCAAGAGAAGAGTTAAAATCCGTTTCTTTTGGACCATTCCTCAAAGACCTTTCTAATTTCTAGGTTCATGAATTATATATTTTTATGCAACCTTTCCTCCATCCTTATCATTTCTAGTTTCCAAATACTCGTTCACTATTCTAATTAATTCAATGCTATGAATATGTATCTGGCTCATTTTTTCCTCCCAGCTCCCTTGACACCACCCTCAGGAGCTTCAATGTGTATGTTGATGACCCTTCTACCAACATAATAATCCAATTTCCTTTACTCAAACAACTTTCCCTTTCTCTATGCTATTTCACCTATAAATAAGATGATCATTCCTAATGCCTCACCAGTTTGAGAAATTATGGTGTCTATTATACAAAGCTTTGAATTGCTAATTTCTATTAAAAATCCTCCCCCACTTCATTTTATTCTCATCCACAACAAAAAAAAAACTATTTTATTTTTCAAATGACATTTTATTTCAAATATTGTTTTTCCATTTTAAAAATTTTATTCAGATATTTTGTCAAAGTACTTTTTTCACATTATTATCATTTCCAAATTATTCCCCATCTCTACTCCTTCCTTGTAATCTATAGTCAAAAAATAATAAAAAAAAATTGGCATTCTGGGAGGGTGGGTAGGGGAAAAACAGAGGGGGAAAATGATTGTAACTCAGAATCTGGCAGAAATGAATGATGTAAAACAGAAGTTAATAAAGCATTTGTTTAAATAAAAAAAATAAAAAAACAAAAAAAAAACATTGGCAATGTCTAAAAACATATATTTCATTCTACACCTAATATACACCACCTCTTTGCTGATAGACTGGAATCATACTTCACTGTCAAGTTCTTTTAAATCCTAATTGATTATTTCATTGATCATAGTTCTAGATTTATTTGTATCTATATGCTGTGTGGCCTAATCTGTTCAACTGATTAATCTCTCTATTTTTACCCAGTATCAAATTGTTTTGAGAAATACTATTCTGAAGTAAAGTTTGACATCTGATATTGCTAGGATCCCTTATTTCCAATTTTTTTTTATTATTTCCTTTGAGATTTTTGACCTTTTGTATTTCCAAATGTGTTTTTTAGTTCTATAAAGTAATTCTTTGGTCAATTTGATTAGCATGACACTGAATGAGTTAATTTGGGTAATATTGCCATTTTTATTACATTAGCTCTGCCTATCTATGAGCAATTAATATTTCTTTAATTCTTAAGGTTTGTCTTTATCTCTGTAAATAATGTTTTATAGTTGTATTGATATAGTTCTTGTGCATATCTTGGTAGGCAGCATCCCAAGTATTTTATACATTCTATAGTAATTTTTATTCTACAGTTATTTAGAATTTTTATTTCTATGTCTTTTGTTGGCATTTTTTTGTATTTTAATGAAATACTGACTATTTTGTAAATTGATTTTATATTCTTCAACTTTGCTAAAGCTATCGTTTCAGTTATTTTAGCTTACTCTAGAATTCTCTAAGTATACCATCATATCATCTGTAAAAATGACTATATTTCTTCTTCATTTATACTTATTTTCTCAATTTCTTTTCATTGTTTACTGAATGCAGAGTGAAGCATACTATTTTTATTTTCTTTAATTTTTTCCATGTTTTTTGTTTATTTTCTTCCACAACATGACTCTTGTGGAAATATGTTTTAGATTATTCTGCATGTATAAGCTGTAACAAATTGCTTACCATTTTAGGGAAGAGAAATGGGAGGGAGAGAATTTGGAACTCAAAATTTAAAAGAAAACATGTTAAAATTATTTTTATATGTAATTGTAAAATATTGTGCAAAAAATAAAGTGAGCAATGTAAATATTTAGTAAGCCCTTATCCTCTTTACTCATGGTAAATGATATTTCTGTGATAGAACTAAACAGTCTATCTTGTAATGCACTATATTGATCTTATTGGAAAGGATTATTGTTTGTCCTCATTACGAATAATGACGGACCTTGTTTTGTCCATTTGTCCCATTAAATAAAGCTTCATTTATTTCTGTGTTTGCTGCCTTTTTAAACAGAAATGAGTGCCATTAAAAGTCAAAAGTTTTTAACGCATTTATTTATATAATTTAACTTAATATTTTCTTAATATTATACCAACTCTGCATTCCTACAACCATCTGATCTCTGGAGTTGGTAAAACCTAGAAATCAGCTCCTGAGGTCTCAGCACCAAAACAAAGAAACAAAAAATGAGCAAACTTTTATGATGCCAGGGCTGCTTGATACACCAAAAGGAGCCTAATTCAAAAGTTCCTACAATCCAAATTTCTAAGAAAAAAAAAAGGTTTACCCACAAGATCATATATCTGCTGAAACTGCTCTCTGAAGTCACTCATGACTTCCTTTACCTAAAATTTAATGGCTTTTATTTTTTTTTCCTCAGGCACACTGACCTTACAGTATTTCATTCTGTGCACTACCTCTTCCTTTTATGTACTTTTTTCTCTTAGTTTGTGTGATACTGTACTCTTGTCCAACACTTTAAATTCAGGGTCTTCTCACTCTTCTCCATATTTTCTCCCTTTGTGAGAGGCTGCAGGATATAATGGATAGAGTGATTGACTGAATATCAGGAAAACTTCAGTCCAGATAATACCTTTGACACTTGCTAGCTACATGGCCATGGAGAAATGACAGAACTTTCTAGAGCCTTAACTGAAAAATGGGGATTTTAATACTGATAGTAAGTATCTCATAGGAAATCACATGTGTATATGTGGTATATGTGGTATAATGTAATATAAATGAGTTTGGTAACCTTAAAACTTTATACAAATATCAGTTATTCTTAGTTATCTAATATACTCCCATGGCTTTGATTATTACCTTTAAGTAGATAACTCACAAATTTTGCCTAGAAGATTATATAACGTATTAGGGCTTCCTGCCTTGAGTCTATACCCTCCAATTTTTCCTTCTCAATCACTCCTGGATTAATCATCCTAACATAGTCTTCTGTGTATATCACTCTACTAAAAATCTTTCAGGTGTTCCACATTGTCTACCAAACAAAATATTAATTGCTCATGTTGGCATTTAAGGCCTTTCATGACCTGATTCTAACCTATCCTTGCAACTTTGCCTTATACTTCTCTTTACATACTCTAAGTTCTGTACAACTTGAACTATTTTCCAGTGCACCCTAAAATTCTCTTCTTGGGCAAGCTTCTTATTTCCATACGTTTATTCATATCGTCCATCCACCTTTGTCTTCTGCAATCAAATCTCTCCTGACATTTTCCCTTGCCTCTCCTTTATACTCAGCATACTCTATTCTTGTATTTGTGGATGTGTTGTTGGCTTTTTTGATACAATTAAAGTTTAAGATATTTAAGTGTGAGGTCTGTGTCATATTTCTATGTCCAGTCCTATGCACAATGACATCAGCCCACTAAATGATTAATGAATATTGTGGACTTCAACTAAATTCAGTTCAGTCACATGGGTGTTTATATGGGAGAGGAAAAAAAGACAATTAATTTCATAATTGAGGACCTTTTATGCCCTAAGAGGGGGCCAATCCAAATGGGTTTTATGCTGCTTACCTCTTAAGATGTGGCCAAAATACAACATAACGTGAACTGTGTCTGATGTGAAGGAGGAAGCTGAGCAGCTGTCATTCATCTCTGCATTCAAACAAAGAAGAGGAAATAGGCTTAAATTCAATCAAGAGAGATTTCCGTTTGGACATAAGGAAGGATTCCTTGACTATCAGGGTGATAAAGAACCAAAATTGGCTCTCAAAGGAATTTTTGGAGTCCTTTCATCCTTGGAGACTTTCAAGAAGAGGAGAAACAATAACAGGTCCTGGATGGTATTGACATTCACGTTTAGAAGGTCAGGGGCTAGACCAGATAGAATAGGACAGGATCCTCTATTAGTCTATGAAATGATTTCCACAATTAAATGAAAAATAAGAGGGACCTACTAAATTAGTAATGCAAGTTAGCATAAGCCCCAGGACTGAAAGAAATCAGGCTGTGGGTAAGAACTCTAATGGAAATTAGAAACATCCCTGGATCAACAGAAATTAAAAACACCACCCACTGCAATAACATGGAACTTCTTCAAGCTACTGACATCTGCTGCCTGTGATATCAAACAGGCAGATAAAAGGGGAGGGGAGCAATTCCAGGTCCACAAAGATGTTCACCAGTCCTTCCCACACCATCTGTGATTACTGCTGCACAAAGAGACAAAGTCAATGGATGCTTTGCTGGACAGGGGAAAGAAAGCTCTGGTGCAGATACCTGGGAGGAGTTGTGGTGAAACAGAAAGACAGAATGAGTTTAGAATTACTAAGCATTCTGTAATCTTTCATGCAGTCTTAAATTCCAGTCAGCAGCCAAACTGAAGTAGTCAGAATATTGCCTTTCCTAAAAACAATAGTAATCTTTGATGCTTACACATCATACTATGCTTCCATGCTGGTTCCTTCAATGGATTTATAGCTGATCTTCACACAAACCCATTAGTACTGAATTTGATACTTTGGGGGGACATTGGCTTTCTAGGTCTAACATGATCTTCTGGGATATTTTTACAATCCTGAGATATACTAAGGATTCCATTTTAGGAATGACACTGAATCACAGGATTCTGTATCCCATCAGTTTACTTGGTAAGGCTCCTCTCTTCCTCCCTCCTTCTCCTTCTCCTTCTCCTTCTCTCTCTCTCTCTCTCTCTCTCTCTCTCTCTCTCTCTCTCTCTCTCTCTCTCTCTCACACACACACACACACACACACACACACACACACAAAGAAATATTGAAAAAACAATAAAGCCATGTGTTTACCCAATCATTCCGTAATACCACTCACCAACACAGTGTGGTGGCAAGCGTAATGAGGCTCAAAAGAATATTTGGAATCTCACCACAAACACCTTGGGTGTTGCTTGGCACTGCTATGTTGTGTCTGGATAAATAATTTGGAGTGTGATCAGACAGTGTCGTCTTTTTACAGGGTGTAATGGAGATAAAAGCCAGAAAGGCCCACACTTAAAAAAAAATATATTGTGAATTTGCAGGTGAAGTATGAATGAATTTTCTGTCATTCAGGAAGACATATATTTCTTCTCACCTTGGCTCTATTTTACTTGTTCCAGTTTGATCATCATTAAAAAGATTTAGAATGACAAAGGACCTTATATATCATCCCCCTCATTTAAATGACAAGAATACCAAGGGTCTATAATGTTCAGATGATCACAGATCTAGAGCAAAAGGGAATCTCAGATGCTATTTGGTTTGGCTTCCCCATTTTACAGATACCTAAACTGTTGACCAAAGAGGTTAAGAGACTTGTGGTAACACATGTTGCAGAATTAGGATTGGAGCCTAACTCCTTTGAATCTTGATCCTATCAATGCTATTTCCACTATGCAGAAATTAGCATAGAAGATTATACACACACCCACACACGTGCGCACGCGCATGGGCACAATATGCACACACACATGAAATATAAATAAATATATATCTTTATACACATATATGTGTGTACAGATATATCAATATATAGTTATTGATATCAGTATTTACATCTATATATGCACATACATTTATACATATGCAAGGTGCCCCCAGTTCTATGTAGTTTTAAGTTTTGATAGAATACATATATACATGTATGTATATATGTGGTTGTATATAATATATGTATGTATATATATATATATAATATCCACCAAGTCAATTCAGCAGGATTATATTAAATGCCTACTATATGCCAAGCAATATGTTGATTGAGAATACAAAGAAAGGCAACAAACAAATAAAAAACAGTTCCTACCCTCTAGAAGCTTACAGTCTAATGGGGGGTTACACAACATGCAAACAACTCTGTACAAACAAAAT
This sequence comes from Gymnobelideus leadbeateri, assembly GCA_011680675.1. NCBI lineage: Eukaryota > Metazoa > Chordata > Mammalia > Diprotodontia > Petauridae > Gymnobelideus > Gymnobelideus leadbeateri. Next base: position 475,120 of record WOXC01003455.1, read on the forward strand.
ATATACAGGATAAATTGGAGCTAATTTCAGTGGGTAGACACAAAGATTAAGGAGAACTGGGGGATGTTTCTTGCAGAAAGTAGGACTTAGCTCAGATCTGAAGGAAGCTGGGGAAGTCAGGAAGTGGAGATGAGGGAGAGAGTTCCAAAGAGGGACAGTCAGTGAAAATATATTTGAACTTTCTATGTGTGTTTTGGTGTGTATTCTGTACTTTGATGTTACAGGGGTCTGAGATTTTGTCTTTGTTTGTACTCTGTCCATAGATGGAAGGCACAACTGGTCTACAACTTAGTAAGTGATCATTCATTCACAAAATTCTTCACCCTACTAAACTAATTTCTTGATGGTCCTTCCTACAATTAGCTAGACTGCATCCTCACACTCCAACTTGGCAGGAGTTGCCACACCTTGTGCTCCCTGATCATAGCCTTTAAGAACTCAACTTTACCTACACGCCATGATAAGGCATGATATCTCTAATGGCTATTTTGCATTGTTTTGTCTGTCACCTCAAAACACATAGTGTAATGGTGCATTTGTCTTAGTTTTGTTGAACTGGACTTGGTACTTTTGCTTTTGTACAAGTCTTTGAAACAAAGTATTTGAGAGAATCAAGGCCAAGGACAAATCCCCAAAAGGATTTGCTCCAGATTGATATTGGTCAATTTACTGTTACTTGTTTCAGTTATTTGATTCAATAAGTATTTATCAAGTGACTTCCACACATACATTTCTACCAAAATGAAAGAGAAATAAACAAAATAGTCCTTGCCACTAAGGTACTAACATAATAATTTTGGATCTAGTCTTTTCAATAATTCTTAATTTATCTATGTTACCGTATGTGCAACAGTGAAGGGATCTCTTGATTTCAGGTTCAGGAGAGGTCTGGGTTAGAACTCCACCTGTGCTACTTACAGCAGCTACCTATGTTAACTTAGGAAAGTCTTTTTATCTTTCTGCACATCGTAAAATCACAAGGTAATACATTGAGATCTGGGAAGGACATCTGAGGTCTTCTAGTCCAACACCCAGTCAACCTCATGGTCCCTTCTCTTACTTCCTTCAAGACTGGAATCTCTGTGTCCCTTGAAGAAAGGTAGACAGGATTATATAAATATTTAGCAATGCTTCCTGAAAACGATATTTTGACAACCTATGTTAGCATCCATATCATATAGGTAGCACATGCCTTGCATATACACGCAGAATACAAATTCACAGTATGTAGCACCAACACAATATTCACAGCACCAACAGTCACTATAAATATACCAGCATAGTACTTGATCACAAAATATAACAGACTCTCCATATAAAAGAGAGAAGTAAAACATTTATTTAGACACCAGAAAACTGAATCCCCAAACCAGTAAGCTGATTCTATCATAGTTGCAAAGAAGTTAATAAGCCACAACAGCACAGAGAGCCACAGCATGCTTTAGCCTTCCCACAAACCAACACGAGCCTAGCTGTCACAGCAGGTGGCAAGCACCAAACATTACTCACAAGCCTAATTATCTCCCTTGAATTCGCCCTCTCCTCCCAACCCTGTCTAGCTGCTCTGCTCCACCTTTCAGCAAACTCCTCCCACCACAGGTTCCATGTGATTACATTCAGCCTATTAGGAGGCAGAGTATATTTTCAAAGCAGGGAGGGTCTTCAAATTCCCTTAGGCCAATTAAGGGCCAGGGATGATCTTCAAATTCCCCTTACCATTACACAGAATCTCATTCATCAAAAGAAAAATTAGATCATATGACTATGACAAAGCTCAGGAGGTTCAGTCATAAAAAAATGGGAATCAAATGATTCTATTCTAAAGCTCAAACACATGGGTATTGATACAATAACAACTGCAGCGACTTCATTTAGAAACACTTTCACATCTCACTTGATCCTTAACTCCATGTGAGGTAAGAATTAAAGTTCTTAGTATTCCATCAAACAGATATGAAAACTAATTGCCATAGAGGATGTGACTTGCCCAATCTTTAAGTGGCAGAATAAGAACACAAATCTCCAGCTTCCCATTATACCACTGAACGAAAAATAGTAATAATTCCCAATGACTTTTACTTTTGAAATTTTAATTCTGAAAGCAGGAGCATTAGCAAAAATATATACAAATTCAACTTTAGGGACATTTTTTTTCTCTTCAAAATATTAAATCTCCAATGTTTTTATAATAAAACCAAACACAAAACAAAAAAGACAGCATTTACACAACACATTTCGACAAACTTTTATTAAGTATCTATGATATACAAGGTACTATACTAGGAACTAAGGATTTAAAAACACAGAAAAGAAAGTCCTCTCCCTAAAGGATCATATATTTTATTGGGTGTAGGGTATATATATGTGTGTGTGTGTGTGTGTGTGTGTGTGTGTGTGTGTGTGTTTGTGTGTGTGTATGTATGTATGTATATATGTGTGTGTGTATAAATGTAAATATAGGATAATTTGAGGAGGCCATCAACTACTGGGGGAACAGATCAAGAAATTTACTAGGGGCGGGTAGGTGGCATAGTGAATAGAGCATCAGCCCTGGAGTCAGGATGGACCTGAGTTCAAATCCAGCCTCAGACACTTAACGCTTTCTAGCCTTGTGATCTTGGGCAAGTCACCTAACCCCAATTGCTCTCAAAAAAAGGGAAAAATTTACTAAAGCTCATCCACAAACTTTACTCATAGGACAGCATCCAGAACAATCACTCAGAGCTGGCCTCCTACCTCTTTTTCTTTCTTTTCTTTATTCTTTCTTTAGCTTGTTTTCATTCTTGTTTCTTCTTCCTTTTCTTTCTCCCTTCTTCCCCTTTCTTCCTGTGTAAGTAAGGCACTCTCAGATGATGAAATTCCCAATCATACAATAGATAAGAATGAATTTTTACACCCTGCTCCCTCCCCATTAAGTGAGAAAGTATAGTGCCACTGGTGTTTTCCACCACCCTTATAACATTAGTAAATGGAAAATGATGGACTGGTAATATTTCCAAGGTGACATCTAATATGCACAAAATCTTACCCTTTCCCTGAAGAAAGTAGAGGTGCTGGATTGAGACCCCATCAGAAGGGAAAGATTTCCTAACACTGGGATCTTCCAAGAGTTTTTCCTAGTCAGGCTCCAGGAAAAGGATGGATCACAGATTGAACTTCTAAAACAGAATAAAGGGGACACCTACCTGGGCTTTCTTTAGGTCACAAACATAGAGAAATATTGTGGCTTAGTGGAAAGAACACTATTCTCAGGATAAGTAGGGATATGCATTTGAATCCTACTTCCAGCACTTACTCTAACTATAGTACTTTGAACAAATCATTTAATATCTTCTAACTCCAATTTAGGGTAGCTAGGTGGTACAGTGGATAGAGTGCAGGTCCCTGAGTTAGGAAGACTCATCTTCCAGAGTTCAAAGCAGACCTCAGACATTTACTAGCTATGTGGCCTTGGGCAAGTCACTTAATCCTGTTTGCCTCATTCTTACTGCAAAATGAGCTGGAGAAAGAAATGCCAAATCATTCCAGTATTTTTGCCAAGAAGACACCACATGTTTTCACAAAGATCCTACATGACTGAAAATAACAACAACAAAAATTTCAATTCACTTTTCTGTAAAAACAGGGATAATAATACATGGAGCACTTTCTTAACAAAGTTGAAGTAAAGAGCAAATGAATTAATCTGTAAAGAGTTTTAAACCTTAAAGCATTATAAAGGTGGAAGATATTATTAATGAAAATCAAGTCAACAATTGTTCATTGACAATTTATTGGTTCCATGTATAAAAACAAAAAAAAAAACAAGACCAGAGACCTCTGAAAACATACACAAACCACACCATCCATAGTTTATTTGTGCAATTCTTCTGACTGAGGACATCCATTTCAAACCAAGAATTCAGTATCGAGGAGATATTTTGGCATATTTTCTAGTGATTCCATAAACAAGAGGAAAAGGTGGAAAATCAAGATCACAGATTTAAAGCTGAAAAGAATTCAGAGGTAATCTCATCCATTTACCATTACGTAAAGGACAAGAGAATTATATGATGTGGCAATTTTATATATGCTTGGTATTTCTCTTGGTAGCTATGCATGAAAGCAGCAGTCCAAATGTCATTTGTTCATCCATCTTGAAGAATGCATTGAAAAATGTTTCTTGGGTGGGCAGGAGTACTTGATGTCTAAGGCTGTTTCTCATAATTTTGTTCTTCTTTGAACTACAAACTTAAAAGATGACTCAACTCACCATTAGCTGTGTAGATAACATAAATAACACCTGGGGAAGGGATCTGCTTATTGATTTATTGCAAAACTTGAAAGAAATGCTCTGAAGTGGAGAGTTTACTGTGCTATTGAAATGTCATTGCTTACATGTTGCATTAGGGTGTTAGAAGCTTTTTGGGGAAGTTTATTATCCTTTTACTCTATGTAATGCTCAGCTAGACACATTATTATTTAATTTCGTTTCAGGAGGAGAAAGCATATATCAAAGAGATGAGACATCCATATTCAACTGATTTCATCATTTTCATCAGAACCAAAGGAGGTCTGAACAAATCAAAACTTTGATATTTTTGTGGAGTAGGGAATCTCATTAGTTTAGGTCTCCCGCTCAACAATGGACATTATAAACCAATCATATATGTCATGTGATTCTTGCTTGTGCCCATATTTTCCAAAAGTGAGGTAAAAGGTTTTATGACCTATATAATTAACAGTTCTAGAAGAGTTCTAGTCCTAGAGTTTTTCTATAAGTAAAACATGTTTATTTTTAGTGAAGTTAAGTGGACAAATATTGTAGAAACTCAAATCAGAAAATGTTACACAGGGAAAAGTTTCTTTGGAAAGGTTAGGATTCTGACATGTTATAAAGAGTCATAGATTTAAATTTTTAGACAACTTTTTATATGCTCCCCCTACTCCAAAGATTAATAGCCTAGAAGAAGTTTACTGTTAATGATTATATGGGTCACCTAGACCGATAAATTTGTGTACACACACACACACAATGTTAGGACGAAGATATGTAAATATATGGGTTTATCTCCCTTTTCATATTGGTATTCACTTGTACACAATTTGCTTTTGATTCCTTAGAAGGGAAAGTACTGAGTGAAATAAGTTAATTTCCCTTATTCATTCATTTCTTGCTTTGATAATACCTAACTCAATATTTTTGAAACTGGTTCTAATAGCTGTGTTCTGTATACTGAGTGGAGGCTGAAATCTTATTTCAAAAGTTTGATTCACATTTTAGAGCAAATGGCAGACAATCATAGTAGACTTTTATACTGATGTGAGAGTAGAAGGAAAGCTCTTAATTTACAAGCACAAGGTCATCTCAAGAGGCTCCAACTAGAGATCTCTTTGCTGAAAGACAGCATTTTAAATTTGCATAACAAATCATTCCCAGTTCAAAGGAGCTCATTTTGTGGCATGTTCTAATGTCACTGGTGGAGTGAATTTTCAAGAACCATGATACTGAGTCTGGGCTATTGATCATTGCATCGTACAAAGTGCATACAAATGTGTAACATATTTATTGATGATCTTCTTGATTGAGTTCCCTCAATGGCCCAGGCTTTATGTAGTTGAATTTACACTTGAAGCCCAGAATTGCTTAGATGCCCTACTAACCAGAATAAAATTCCCCAGGAATTGCTGACTTTTGCACGGTCAGGGATGAAAAGCAATAGGTTTCCTATGGTTTCTATCCCAAACCATAGCTCAGTTCCTGTGCACTAGGAGATTCACAAACTTTGGCAAACTTTTCAATAAACTTGGGCTTAGTTTCAGGGTTTTGGTGAAACCTGAAACCAAGTTCTCTTTGCCTTCTCTCAGTTCAGGTTACAAAAGTTTAATGTAGCTCTGGCTCCCACTTCCCTAAAGCCTCTCTGAAGTCTCATGAACTGATGTGGTTGATTTGGCATATGTCTTCCAGGGAGGAAGGAGAACCAAGTCCATTGAGATATTCATTGTTGTTTTTCAAAAGTAATAAAACTAGAATACTAGAATATAGAGATTTGGATTGTCCTCCCCATGTTAGTAAGTGTGCTGACAAGATCTTTGTGCTCAGATTCAAAGACAAGCTACCTCCTCCCTACAGGAACACACTGTACAGCTAAATCTCCATTTGGGGAGAACAATGGCAAATTCAACTAGGTGTCCTAAGTGCTATGACAGGTCAATCAGGTTATATATATAATTAACCCTACTTGGTACTTCTCCAAAGAGTAACATTCTGTACCTGCAGTCAACTAATACTCAGAAAGGTGCAAAATTCTTTCTGGACTTTGAAAAACATCAAAGCAATCCCTCTTAATGTGATTCTCTTGATCCAACTTGGAGCCAACAGCTGCAGGATCATCTCGAGTAGGAAACTGGGACTCACAATAAAACAGAATTCACAAAATAAGTCTGATAATTAGTGATAGCTACCAATAAATTTTATCCAACTTTGACTAGAAGACTCCTGGCAACCAAACTCCAAAAAGAAACTACAAAATGTTACCTCTTGTTTTTTACCACCGATTGCTAATAGCCTTTAGGAATATTTCAGAGAAAGGGTAGTGGAATATAAACTAATTTACCTCATGACTTTAATTTAAAGCAAAACCTGAGCAAATGCAAGCTGATAATTACACCCCTGTTTCGTGTCATCACAAACCCCATCAAACTAGAAAGGAAAGATAAAGAAAGTCAGAAACAAAAAGGCTCCAAAACAAGTCATAACTAGTTCCAAAGATTTTGGCACTTTTTTTTCCACAGGGAATGGAGTGAAAAAATGTAATAAAATAGTCTATCAAGTGACATCATAGAATTATAAACTGAAGACTTGGATTCTAAGTTTGCTATTAGTTAACTATGTGACCTAGGAGAGCTTACGTTTCCCCCTCAGGGCCTCAGTTTTCCCATCTGCAAAATGAGAGGATAGATGATTTTTGAAATCCTTCCAGGCCTGAAATCTACAAATCTATGATATTAGGCAGTGCTCAAAGGAATCAGAATATGACTAATACAATATAAGATGTTACTATTTTTATATTTAAAAAGGAAACAGAAGTAGAAAGGATACATGGAATTCACTGAGCAAAAAAGAAAAAGAAAAAGAAAAAAAACCTTTACATTTCAAAAATTCAAACAGAATAGAAATTGTAGCCCTCCTGTGTTATTATGCTTCTGTAACATTAGCCCTTTACTTACCAACCTTTAGCAGTCCGGAATAAGCAGCAGTGACTAGGGCTGGGGAGTCTACTTCCTAAATCAGTCTCATTCCCTCCAAGGTCTGCCCTCTTTTTGAATTATTACACCACCTGGCACAAGGAATATTATTGACTCTGGAGAGAAGAGGCTAATTTTGCAATAATTTTTACAGATTGCTAACTGAAAAACAAGAACAAAAATGAACTACTAGGTAGTTGAAACCACTGACTTTCACTGCTCTTTCCTGCTCCTGAGTAATTTATTGCAATAGACCTCAGCTCCCACACTCACTCCAACACTTTGGCCTGTCTGGGATGCTTACTCTGTGTAGGCCTAAGGCCAAGAAAGAATCAGCCTTCATCTGTGTATTTCAAAGCACACTACATAGGTTGGAGCTCCCACAATTTTGTTTGTGTTCTTAACACCATTTGGAAAAGTGGAGCTAATGGCTTACAAAGAAAGTGATCTAAATGCAAATAGCTATCACATAACCTGTGGATTAAAGGCAATAGCACTCCAAAAGAGGGTGGAAAAAAATTAAAAACAGTAAATTACATCAATCCATAAACTTCCACTATTTTAATCTACTTTATAGTTTGAAATAGAGCACGTTCTCAGTTGCGGACAATTTAACCTTGGAAGTTCATGTGGCCTGTCACTCCTTTCTCATCTTGGCCTTGATCCCACAAACAGGAATTCACACTGATGTCCAAATGAATCATTTGTATATACTCAACAGCTGTCCTCCTATTACAGAAGATGCCCAAACAGATGTCTTAAACACAATAATAGCAGAAAAAGAAAACCGCCTACACAATATTAATATTAACCAAAAAAGATACCACACAGTGTAGCTACAATGAAAGAAGAATAGGAATTAAGACATCCATAAGCTTAAAGAACAAAAACATCCCCTCATCCTCCTCTTCCTCTTCTCCCTCCTCCTCAAAATAGCCAGGAGTAAATCTCATCACCTTATATACATAAATGCCCAGAGTTTAGGCACTAAGTAAGATGAACTGGAAGTCTTTATACAATGAGGGAGGTTTGACCTAATAAATATCAGAGACTTGATAGGTTGAAACTCATGACTATAAGGTGGCTCTAGATCAGGGGTGGGGAACCTGTGGCCTCAAGACCACATGTGACCCTCTAGGTCCTCAAGTGTGACCCTTTCAATCCAAAGTCAAAGGGCCTCACTTGAGGACTTAGAGGGCCACATGTGGCCTTGAGGCCAAAGGTTCCCCACCCCTGCAAATTGGCCCTACTCAAAATAAAAACAGGTAAAAAGAGGTGAGTGTAGGGGGAGATAGTATTATATATTAACAAAGTGAAAAATTCAGGAACCAAAGTGAGGAATCATGATGGAAAATAGGTAGATGATCAATCGAGAAAGAAATAGAAATTATTTTCTCTTTGGAATAAAATTATAGACCACCTAGAAGAAAAGGGTAAATAAATGAGGAGTTTGAGAAATACACTGAGAAACAAGCCTGGCATAAAGATAACTAGGTAGAGATGTAGACAAGCAAACAGGCAGATAGCTAAAGTAATAAGTATTTACTATGTAACAGGTACTGTACTAAGTGCTGGACATACAAATATAACCAAGAAAGATTGCCTCTGCTTTCAAAGAGTTTATATTTTCATAGGGGAACAAAACACACAAAAATGGGAGGAAATACAAAGGGTGGGAGTAAGCATATTTCAAAGCAAATGAGCATAGCAACCTAGAGTTTGCTAAATGTAAAGCTGTCTACGATTGGGGCAAAAATTCACTATTTCACAAAACCTGCTGGAAAAACTAAAAAGTAGTCTGCAGAAAATGGGCATAGATGAATGTCTCATACCATATAGTAAGATCAGCTCAAAATGGGTATGTGATATAGACATAATAGGTAATATGATAAACAAATTAGTGAAGAATGAATGAAATTATCTGTCAGATTTGTGGACAGGAAGAATTCATGACCAAAGAGAATATAGAGAGGTTCATGGGAGGTAAAATGGATAATTTTGGTTGCATAAAATTAAAAACATTTTAGATAAGCAAACCCAATGTCTAAAAATTAGAAGAAAAACAGAATACTAGGGAACATCTTTGCTTCTTTGTTTCTCTCTGTAAAGCCATGCATAAACAGCTTTCCAAAGGACTTCTGCTTGAACAACTTTCAAGATTCTTATTATGTAGTATAGCAAACTCTCTATTTATTCAATAAGAAATCAGAGCAAAACATTCACAGAAAACCAAGGTAAGGCATTTACAATGTTACAACTTATCACAGAAAATCAAAATACAGCATTCACTATGTCACAACTCAACAACTTATCTCTAAAATGGCCACATTGTTTTCACCAAAGTAGTCACATAGTTTTAAACAAAGTACATTCATTTAGTCAATCACAAATTCCTTAATTCAATCACAAAGTACAAAAGTCAAAGTTCTATACCCCTAGGTCACAGTAAATCATAATCTTCTCAGTCAGTACACAGTATACAAGTAAAGTCATCTTTCAGCTTGACTCAAGGCTGGCTCTCAGCTTCCATGGTTCCTCTTCCATGGCCCAACTCCAGCTGTCACCTGGGTTCAAAGGGAGGCAGCTCCCAGTTCTTCATCCATTTCCCCTTCCATATTGTAGTTCACAATTTACAGTCCACCTCAAGTCCTTCACAGTTCCTGTTTCTGGGAAGACAAAGCTTGACAGAACCACAATAATATTCATATACATTGCCAGCACCATCATCAATTCACTATCTGCCTGTGAAATCAACTCAGACCCACCAAAAAGGTCTGAGAACTCAACACAAATCATCAACATAGAAATCAACCCAGACCCACAAACAAGGTCCAAGAGGTCAGCACAAATCATCAGTAAAGTCCCAGGACCTCCAAAACCCTCCCCCAGAACTTCTGTACACATACAACCAGAAAATCCTCTTTTAGGGCTTCCAATAAGGTCCCAAGGCTTCTATACAAAGTATCACAAACAAACATCAACACAGACAGAGCAGAAAAACAGAGTGCCAGGATACCACAAGTTTTCCCCTTCTTGACTGCTACCACAAGAATCCTCTTCTTAGTTCTGCTGTCTCAAGCCCTCTTCTCAGTTTTGCTGTCTCCTTATATATAGTCATTAGCTTCTCCCCAGGAGTTCACAAGTTATGGGGTTCACACATTCTGTTTCTTAACAGACTTGATACAAGGCTCAAAAGAAACTTGAACTGAAACAAGAGTGTTAATTCAATAACTGAAAAAAGATGTAAACTACTTCTGTGCTGCCATTACACTCTCATAAAGGTTTCATTTCTCAAATATATAGGGAACTGAGCCAAATTTTAAAAATAAGAGCTATTCCCCAATAGATAAATGATCAAGGGTCAGATAGTTTTAAAGGAAGAAGTCAAAGCTATCAATAGTCATAAAAATGTTCTTGATCACTAAGAATTTCTTTAAAGAAATACAAATTTAGACAACTCTGAGGTGTCACCTTAGAGCCATCAGATTGGCTAAGATGACATAAAAAGAGAAGGACAAATGATAGAAAGGTTGTGAGAAAATGGACTGTTGGTGAAGCTATGAACTAGTTCAACCATTCTGGAAATTAATTTTGAACTATAGCCAAAATGCTATTAAACTGAGCATATCCTTTTTAACCTAGCAATACCACTACTAGAGTCGTTTCCCAATAAGACCAAAGAAAAGGGAAAAAATATGTATGTACAAGCAGCTTTTTTTTATGGTGGCAAAGAATTGGAAAATAAGGGGATGACATCAACTGAGTGGCTGAAGAAATGACAGTATATGAATGTGATGGAATACTATCCTGGTATAAGCAATGATCAAGGGTATGGTTTCAGAAATACCTGAGAAGATTTTTGTGAACTGATGTAAAGTGAAGTGACTAGAATCAGGAATTTACACAGTTATAGCAATTAAAGTGCAGATTGAAGCATTTTTTATTTTCTTTTTTTAACGTGGCTATTACAGAAATTTTCATGACCATTTTTGTAAGGGATTGTTTATTTTTTGTCTTCTCAATGAGTGGGGGAAGGAAAGAACCTAGAACTACTATTAAAATTAAGTTGAATTTAGAAGGGAGTTAGAGATGTGGAAAGACCTGGATATAGCATAGAGGTCTAATTATGGGTAAAAATAAGTAAAAAGCTCACTTATGAGAGCCAAGTGTCTCAAGGGCAGAGTCCAAATTTCTGGTGGGGTAGGAGATGGGTTCAGAGTGGAGGCAGCATAGTGTGGAGATAGCCAAGAGATAGGGTATTGTAGTGATAGAGGTCTTTAATCATTTAACCAAAAACAGATAAGAATAATTACCTGACTTGCCTTAATTCATTCAAAGGTAGAAGAAACCAAGAAAGAAAAATAATATTTTCTGGATTTGATTCTTACCAAGAGGAACTAATTACTGAGATAGTAATGATGCAAACTCTGGGGGGGCAAGTGATTTTCCCAATCCAGAGTTTGTGATAAACAAGTAGAAATCTGGACCTAATACACTCTAGATTTTGGGAGAAGAGATTTCAAAGAGTTCAGAGGAAGAGTAGGTAGGATTCCACGGACAAAAATTCTATAGAAGTCAGCCCAAGAAGGATTAGAAAATGAAGAATGAATACGTGATGACCCAAAGGAAAATGATTCTGATGTAAAGGAAAAATAGGAATTGTCTGAAGAAACCAATTTGTATACATAAAGACCAAGCCAACCAACTTGGATCTTTTAAAAATATTTGAACATTGAACAGCTGTGCATGCATCAATGGAGGACGGATACAAGAGTATGGCACAGTTCTATAACAGTGTAAGGAGTGCTAACCACTAGACTTAATATGCCTTTGCTGCAGTCTAACATTACAGATTCCCTCGATGGCTGGGGCTTACTCATGCTGCTGAGTTAGGCACAGTGGCTACAGCAACTGCAGAAGAAGCTGTCAAGTAGATTCTAAATGGGGGTTGCTCCTCTGGAATTACGGCTGCTAAAGTTAGGTTAGAAACATACCCAGGACCCTAAGCAGGGTCCTAGTCCATGTTTTTTACCTGAATAAAAATATAAGTCCTGTAGGATCATCAACTATCTTAATATTTTGTTTTAGTATCTTCAACCCTAGCACAGTATTTGACATGTCATATGTGCTTAATAAACTTTTGCTGATTAATGGATTGATTAATTGGTTGGGTGAAACAAAGACAATGTGGTATACCTTTCCTCCCTTCCTTCTTTCCTGCCTCAAAGAGTTGAGAGTAAAAAGCTTTATACACCTTTAAAGTGATATGTCAATGTGAATTATTAAGAGTCATATCATTCCTCCCTCCCCCCTGACGCACTTTACCATATATGACATATTTGATAGGCGGAGCTTTGGTGAGATTATTTTTATTATCATTAGGGAATAGAAGGATTGTCTATCTTCCCATCTTCTTAACATCAATTAAACTAAAGAGTGATATATTAATTGGAAAAGATTTTTGACCTTATATACAAAGCAGAATTTAAGGGGCATAATATTAATAGTTAACCCAAAATCTATCACTGTAAAAAACAAGGATGTATACAAAGAAAATAAATTAGCACTAGGTCACCATTATAAATCTAAAGGGATAGAGAATGGAATGGATAGAATGGAAGATATGGCATTCCTATAGAGAAGCTTGAAAGTATAATTTAACCATAATGCTATTCTGGGATGGTGGGTAGGGGAAAAACGGGGATAAAAATTGTAACTCAAAATCTGGCGGAAATGAATGATGTAAAACAGAAGTTAATAAAGCATTTGTTTAGAAAAAATCTAAAAAAAAATAAAGACCTTCACAACCTGGTGCTACTTTTGTAGTTCTTCCCCCTATAACCTACTTTTCAAGTCTTATTTTACATCCAAGTAAACTGACCTTCCTATTGTCTAATATGCAATTTACTAAACACAAATGCTCTCCCCCCCCACCCCCCGCCCTTTGCATTGGCTCTTCCTCGGCATTTGATTATGCTCCCTCCTTATCTCTGCCTTTTAGAATCTCTTGCTTAATTCAAAATCAGGTGAGGTTTTTTCTGGTCTCTCTTGCTGCTAGTACTCTCCCCCACAACTTGCTTTCTACTTTAAAAATTTTTTTTATGTATTTATATATGCACCTATTTTCTCCCTCTATAAAATGTAACTTCCTAGGTGGCATTCATTTTTTTCTCTGTATCCCCAACACTTATCCAATGCTTGTTTGATTGATTTTACATCATACCAAATAAGTAATAATCCAGCCTTTGTTTGAAAACCTCCAGTGATGGGGAAACCACTGCCTCCTGAGAAAGTCTATTCCACTTTTGGGTAGCTCTGATTTTTAGGATTTTTTTTTTCCCTATAGGAATAGCAACCTTTTCATTTTACAGATAAGGAAACCAAGGCTCATAGATGTATTTGCCTAAGGTTACACAGAGGGTAATATCTCTAACATCTGCCCCTTTCTCTCCACCCACAGAAACAGCATCCTAGTTAGGGACCTTATCACCTCTCACCTGGACTTCTAGAATAGCCTAATTATTCTCCTGACTTCCAATGTCTCCCTTCTCCAATTTATCCCCCATACATCTGCTAAAATCATCTTCTTAAGTCACAAATCTGACCATGTTATACTCCTTTTTTCAAATACTTTCACTGTTATTCCATTGTCTAGAGGATAAGGCATTTTATAATCTGGATGCTACTTACATTGTACACTGGAAAGAGTGTTGGACTGTGACATTTAAAAAGTCTGAGGGATAAAGTTTCTGGGTAATTTAATCATTTTATTTTAAAAAGCTAATACATTTTTATTAATTTTAATTAATTAAATTTTATTAATAAAGCTAGTTTATTAGTAAAAAGAGGTCAGTAGCATTCTTGAATGCCAAAGACCCCTCATGGCGGTGGCCTCACAGCTTATATGCCCTTGGAAGAACAGGTGTTCCTGAGGGTGGCAGTCAATTCTTATTGATTAACAAGTAATAAGTAAATAAATATTATAATGGGAGGGCTACATTACAGTGAATGTCTTGGTACTTGAATCACCCAAGTCTTGGTCAAAGAGACTTATTGATTTCCATATCACCTGTCTGATAAAAGGGAGAATCCACATTTTCCCAAATCTGTCTGAGCAAACATAAAGAACAGCAATATTTCTATTACCCCAACTTAGTCTTTGCCTAAGATTTTCCACATTGCTTGATTTCCACATGAGGAAGTAGAAAAGGGGGAAAACCTTAGTCCTGATTCAATAATTAGTTGTCAATACAAGAGAAAAATAATGATTTTTCTCGTTACGTTCTGGGCTCAAACTCCAGCTCTGCTGTTTGCTACCCATTTTACTATGGGCAAAACTCTTAGCAGCTCTTGGCCTTAGTTTTTTCCTACTATGCAAAATGTGTCTAGATTGTGTCTAGATGACTGAACACATCAGTTATAAATTTATGATCCTATGAATTGCCTTCCAGGCTTATTTATATCACTCTCCTTTTTGAATTCTATATCCAAACTCAACTACTTGGCATAATATCTCCCACCTCCAAAAATTCAGAGAAGGGACCTTTCCCCAACTCCCATTCTTGAAATGTACTTCCTTTACATAGACACATCACAGGTGCCTCCTTTTTGGTGAAGACATCCCAGATCCCCACTCCATTCCATCCCCATTTGTTAATATACTCTCCAAAATTTTTTCTTTATGATATGTTTATTTATCTACATGCTGTCTCTTCCTGATTCTCTCTCCCCTCACCCAAGGACTATTTAGGTTACTTGAAAAGAAGATTTTTTTTCTTTGTATACCCAACACTTAGCAAAGTTCCTTGCACATGGAAAGTAATTAAGTTAATATTAGTTTACCGAAATTCAAATGAATTGAATTGGCAGTAAGTAACAGAGGCAAGATTCAAAACCAAGTCCTCTGATTCTAAACTCAGAAGATTTTCTAATACACCACCTATACAAATTATCTTAGCAGACAGAACCTGCCTTCTGTTTCAGGTACAGTAAGAACACCTAGCCTCTGGTCATTTTCATTAGGTCCCTTTGTTACACTTTATACCCACAATGTGCAATTGTTGTTTACTTCTCAGACAATGAATGAGAGAAAAATATATACTCTGTTACTGCATTCTTATGGGTACAGTCAAGTGAAGCATGGCTGGGGCTCTTTGGATAGCAAGTCTCTAAGGCAGCAAGATTTATGGGTGGATAAAGATGAACAGAGAGTAGAGATTAAAGTATGATTAAACATCAATATGTATGATAGGCAGGAAAGCACAGACAGATTATTCTACTTCTGGAATCATGTGACCTGAATTCTAGCTTATTTGGACATTTTACCAACCATCCCAAATCTATTACCTCCACTTACAATCTACTTCTTTATTACTAAATGAACTTTCCTAACTACAAACAGTTTGCTTATCAATACTGGAGAACCCTCTTTAACTTCATTAAAGTACTATCAGCTGAAGAGCTATATTCAACATAAGATGATTACATATTAAATTTCATATTTGTGTGTTATCTCTAAAGTAGTCACCTGATGATGAACAGTTTTGACAAGGTTCTGGTGTATCTAGGGTTATTTTGCACCATTGGTTAAGATAAAGCTCATGAGATTGGAGTCCTTAGTTCAAAATGCATGTTGGTTAGTTTTCTTCTGATCAAGATATTTTTTCCCCTAATATGTGCCATTTGTTGGCAGTGGTCCTGAAGGAGGAGTTGAAATACTCTTTGTTTAAAGTTCACTCAATCAAAATTTCCCCACCAATCCAAATTATAGTAACTGTAGTATATCAACTTCTAGTTCATTTTCTCTCCTTTCTCAAGGAGTTCAGTACATGGTTCATTATCTTCCTCTCCTCCCTAACTCTTTCCCTTGTAAAAGAAGACTTTAATACCTAGCTTGATGCTACCTCAAAATCCCTAACCTCCAAATTCCCCAACCTCCTTAAATCCCATAACCTACTCCTAAATTCATACTCAGTTACACATAAGGATGGTCACATGTTAGATCTCACTATTACAAAGTTCCCTAATTAGAAACTTTGACATTCCCCTATCTAACTATAACCTACAATCACTCTACCCCTCCCTATGCCTCATCCCTCTTAAACCTGTTCTTAACTCTCATCAAGACTTCTAATCCCTGAACTGAGGTTCTTTCTCAGGCCACTGTCCCCTGCTCTTCATTTGTCTTGTTGCCACTCTTTTCTTTCCAAAACTCAGCCTTCTACCTCCCACCTCCAGAAATTCAGAGATGAGACCTTTCCTGTTCTTGAAAACTACTAACTGCACATAGACACATTACAGATACCACCTTCTTGGTGAAGACATCCCAGATCCCCACTTTACTCAACTCCCACCATCTACCTCCATCTACCTCCTATATTACTGTACAGGAGCAGCTAAATATAGTTGGAGGAAGTACCACAATCATGTTGACTGGATCCATTATAAAATCCTGTTATTTTTACCTCAAATGGGCCTTTAATTCAGTAAGGCTTTTCTTTTATTCCTCCCTAAATGATGTCCTACCTTCTCTACAGAATTGATTCCAAACCTCTTCTCAAGTCTCCTACATCCAAATTCCCCACCCTCATCTCTCTCAGTTGAGTACCTTGCTTCTTATTATACAAAGGGGGAAAAGTCAATTGATGTTAACTCCCTTTTCTCTCATTCTCTTCATTCAAAACCCCTTGATGTTTTTTCTCTCTCCCTCCTCTCCCCCAGTCTCTTAAGAAGACATGGACCTTCCCCTTGCCAACATCAACCCTTCCTCATGTACACTTGATCCGATCCCCTCCAATTTTCTCCAACAGATTTAATTATTACTTATTTTCTCCTCTCTTGAATCTTTAATCTCTGCTTTTCAAGTGTTTTTTTCCTACTGCTTTCAAACCATTATGTTTCTATCCCAGATATCTCTTTCCTTTTTTAGTCAAATTCCTAGAAAAAAACAGTCTATACTTACTAGCTCCATTTACTCTTTTCTCACTCATTCTACAACACTTTCCAATTTTGATTCCCAATCTCATTGTTTGATTGAAGCTGCTTTCTCCAAATTTAGCAATGATCTGTTAATTACCAGATCTGATGGCTTTTTATCAGTACTAATGGTTCTCTACTATTTCATACCTTTGATATAGTTCATCACTCTCTCTTCCAGGAGAATCTCTCCACTCTGGGTTTTCATGACATTACTCTCTCTTCATTTGCTTTCTACCTATCTGAAAACTGTCAGTCTATTTTTATTACTCATCCTCTATATCATATTCCTGACTGTGAGAGTTCCTCAAAGTTCTGTCCTGGACACCCTTCTTTTCTTCCTCTTTACTCTTCTTGAAAAATCTCATAAGCTTTCATAAGCTTAACTATCATCTTTATACAGATGTCTATATCCAGTCTCTCCCCTCAATTCCATTCACATAGCACCAGTGGCCAATGGGATATTTTAAACTGGATGTCCCAAAGACATCTTAAATTAAACATTTCTTAAACTAAAGTTATCTTTCTTGCTTTTCTAAATTTCTTCTTCCTCCCTTTTTAAATCCCTCTTTTAAATTTCCCCTATACTTTCAAAGGCACTAGCATTTTTCTAGTCTGCCAGGTTTGTATCCTAGACTATATTCTTGACTCCTCACTCTCCTTGCTCCCATATATCTAATCAGATGCCAAATCTCACTATTTCTACCTCCACAACATCTCTCACATCTGACCCCTTATCTTTACTCACACTCAACCTCTCCCTATTCCAGTATATCATACACACAGATGCCAAAGGAATTTTCCTTAAATGCAGGTCTGACGGTGTGACTCAACTACTCAATCAACTCCAGAGGCTTCCTATTGCCTCTAGGATAAAATATAAAAATTTTGTTAAGCTTTTATGTACCTACACAACCTGATCCCAATCTATTTATCTGGTCCCACTGGACATTACTCCCTCCTCCTACATTCTATGATTCAACCAAACTGGTCTTCACTTTGTACCACAAATGTGGCGATTTATCTCCCATCTCCATTGTTTTTCATTAGCCATCTCATATGACTGAAATTCAATCCCTCCTTTCCTTTGCTCCTTAGCATCCTCTTCCTTTAAGAAATAGCTCAGGGGCAGCTAGGTGGCGCAGTGAGTAAGAGAGCCGGCCTCGGAGTTGGGATGACCCAAGATCGAATCCGGCCTCAGAAAATGAGCACCCACACACAAATAATGACTAGCCGTGTAACCTTGAGCAAGTTACTTAACCCCAATTGCTTAAAAAAAAAGAAAAAGAAAAAAAAAGAAATAGCTCAAGCGCAATGATGGAACCTTTCTTAATTCCCACATAAATTGTGCCTTCCTTTCCAGACTATATTGTATTTTAAAACTTTGCACATTCTCATAATTATTCACTTTATATTTATGCTCTGCATATCTTGCACATGCTTGTTTTCATCTTTAGAATGTGAACTCCTGGGGCGGCTAGGTGGCACAGTGAATGGAGCACTGGCCCTGGAGTCAGGAGGACCTGAATTCAAATCCAGCCTCAGACACTTACCATGGACAAGTCACTTAACCCCAATTGTGCTGCTTTCCCCACTACTGCAAAAAGCAAAAAAAAAAAAAAAAAAAGTAAACTCCTTGCAAACTGGGATTATTTCATTATTTCATCATTGTGCTTGTATTCTCAGCACAGGGTATGTAGCAGGTATTTAAGAAATATTGGTTGATATTGGTTGATGGTCAAAGGCCTTATGTGGAGAAATATGAACTATCACCATTATTTGAAAAGTATGTTCTACCAATGGTAGGACAATAATGTTATCTGAACATATGACAAAAATATTGCCATCCTTCGGGATGTAGTGTTATACAATGGAAAGAATCAAATGACCTGGATTTACATCTTTCATTTTATGGCTATACATGTGTAACCTTGAGCAAGTTGTAATCTTCCCTGGCCCTTCTTCCTCCTTGGCAAAAATGAAAGGATTGGACTAGGCCTCATTTAGCACTAGGTCCATGGGCATATGATTATAGTGGCCCAGTGAATAGTTTTAAGCTTTAACTCTGCCATTGATAGAGTGTCCCCAGGCTAATCTCTCTCTTGATAGAATAGAGCCTGGGTTTTAATACCAGCTTTGCTAATTATTAGTTATGGGACCTTGGGTACATTGTTTCCTCACTCTGGGATTCGGTTTCATCACACATTAAAACTAGAAGATTGGAACAAATGCTAATTAAACTCCCCTCCAGCTCTAAAATAACATAGTGTGATGTAATGGACATACTTTTCTACTTATGAATCAATACTTTAATGAATTTATAATCTCTTCTATAGGGAAACCCCTCTATAAATACAGGCCGCAATCTATTTGTTCTTTCTCATCTTATATCATTGTAATTTCATGTGATTTAGTTTTACCTTAGTCCTAAACTCAACATTCCTATGAACTTCAGTTTATTATCCATGGTCCATTTCCTCCCTGAAATTCTCCATTGAGAATCTATGCCACAATCTAGGGACTTTCTTCCAAGTCTTTTCACATTTCATTCAACTCATTGAATATTTATTTAAGCTCCTCCCATGTGCTTGCTTCTGTACTTGGTGATAGGAACAAAAGACAGAAATGAAGCAATGCCCTCAAGAATACCTGCCCTCAAGAAGATTATGTTCTAAGCATATGATATTACATACACATAGATAAGCAAAAGCAAAGCTTATGAAAGTAGTATAAGAAAAAAATTTTGAAAAGGAGAGAGTATTAGGTAACCTTGTAGCCCTTAGGCTAACTGCTCTCTAATTACATTTTTTTTTTTTTTTTTTTTTTTTTTTTACTCAATGGAACATCCCCCTTTTAATGCAGTGTTTTATTGTACACCAAATAATAGGCCAAAAGAAATTTCTGTAGAGAAAGCGGTGAGGAGCGCTTTACACATCATTGTCCACATAATCACTCCATGAAGAGGGAAGGGGGGGAGGGAGGGTGCAGAGGGGGACCCTCTCCCCCCCACCACAAAACATTCAGACATTTGAGACTAAAATAAATTGAAGAAAGACATTCTGTCAGCAGGAGCAAATGGGATCAAAAGGCAGGCAGTAGGCAGAAGCCCTGCCACTGCCCTCACCAAGGCTGGACACAACTTCTTCAAGCTCTCTCTCTAAAACTCTAATTACATTTTTAAAAATCTACTAACTACCAATTCAAATTTTCACCTTTTTAACCCTATACCTAGAAAGATATCAATTCTCCTTGCTAGAAACATGTGAAAATGAATGGATTATAAGGGGGAAAGTCTGTTTTATAGATAGATAGATAGATAGATAGATAGATAGAGATAAGTCTATCTCTATCTATCTATCTATCTATCTATCTATCTATCTATCTATCTATCTATCTATCTATATATAAACAAGAAAAACTGTGATGATTTCTAAACAGTATCCCATACAACATTGAAAGTGGATCTTTAACACTTTTTATAATGCTTATTAGAAGTTGTCAATCTAAGTTTCTCTATGATCTCAGTTTAAGAAATCTGTCAAAAGTCACAACCACTTAAAAATAGATTCTGCAATTTTAAAGTGTCAGTATTATTTGAAAATATAACCCTACTTTAGGCTAAATCTTTCCTCTGTGATAGGAACCAGGGAAAGATCTCCTCATATATAATTCCCTACCCAGGTTAGGGAGAATATAAGCAGAGAGGAAGAGAGAGAGAGAGAGAGAGAGAGAGAGAGAGAGAGAGAGAGAGAGAGAGAGAGAGAGAGAGAGAGGGAGAGGGGGGAGAGAAAGGAAGAAGAAAAAAGGAGGAGGGAAGGAGGAGAAAGAAGAGAAAGGGAGGAAGGGAGGGAGAAAAGAATAAAGGTACAAATTAACAACCAAATAAGTGGTCCTATACAAATTTTTCTAGAATAATAGTATTTAGAAATGGAAGGGTCTTTAATGATAATATTGTTCAATTTAAACATTTTTTCAGTTGTGTCTGAGTGACCCATTTGGGGTTTTCTTTGTAAAGATAATGGAGTGAGTTTGCCATTTCCTTCTCCAGCCTATTTTACAAATGAGGAAACTGAGGCAAACAGGGTTAAGTGATTTGTCCAGAGTCATATAGCTAGGAAGTGTCTGAGGTTGGATTTGAATGCAAGAAGATGAATCTTTCTGATTCCAGGACCAGAGCTCTATCCACTGTGCCACCTAGACCCCTTACCCTTTTCTTTTTACAGAGACATAAACTGATTCCCACAGAAGAAATGTGACTTTCTCACTGTGATACAAAAATAAAAGGACCAGGATTCAAAAACAGGTACTCTGCTTCTAAATTCAGTTTTCTTTCTAAATGGAATTGTAGTTCATCAAAAATATTCCTAATTGAAATAAAGGTAGATGTTTCTGAAAATAAAATCAGGGCCTGGAAGTAAAGATGCCTTTCCTAAACATAGGTTCTAGATAAACTTAGATTTCCTTTAATCTCTTTTTTTCTTTTGGGGCGGTGCTCAGTTTTGCCTTTAAAATTCTATCTTAGAGTTAAATCAGAAGTTTGGATCACACTAATCAATAAAAGCTATTCTATAAATGAAAATGTATTAATTATGGTAATAAAAAAATTAGCTTGAACAGTATGCTCTTTGCATGTCAAAGCCTTGAACAAGGTAGAGAATTTTGGACCACATAAAACCAAAGGCTTTGTCCATTTCTGAACTTGGGGGTAGGACAAA
The DNA here is from genome assembly GCA_011680675.1 of Gymnobelideus leadbeateri. Lineage (NCBI taxonomy): Eukaryota > Metazoa > Chordata > Mammalia > Diprotodontia > Petauridae > Gymnobelideus > Gymnobelideus leadbeateri. The sequence goes on from WOXC01003455.1 coordinate 497,037, forward strand.
AATTTTATAACACTTTTTTGAGGGTAATTTCATGTTTGTCCCTTCTTGTCTTAAAGGGAGACAAGCAAAAAGCTGCAAAAAAAATTCTTTGCTCCTACGATGCCCAAACCAGAGAAGACTAAAATCTTTCAAAATTGTCTATGTCTAAGAGCTTGGAATAAATATGATGTAGTTCCAAATTTACATTCCACTTTACTTAAGGCCACCAAGCAGAGAAATAAATATATTTCAGGAAGAAATTCTCAGGGTTGTAGCTTTTTTTTAAGTGTACATTTTATTTACCTTTAAAGAAATACCTAATCTCCCTCATATAACTAGGACATAAAATTTGAAAACATTCTATTAATTTCTCTTTAGATTAAGCTCTAGAAAAGATAAAAATGTACTCAAGATTTTTGTTTTTTCTTTTATTTTTTTGACTTGTGTATCCCAATCAGAAAATCAGTTCAGCTTAATTTGATTTTCTAAATACTGACTCAGGACCTGCTGAGTAGTGGGTATTCTAGTCCCAAGCTCCCAAAGTGACCCATTCTAGGGGTATCCTGAGAGGTTGGGGTGTCATTATCTAATGCAATGTGCTCAAGTCCTCATTCCCTCATTTTTAGCTGCTAGTGATCAATACCCTAATTCCATTTAACCAATTAACATAAATTAGCTTTTACAAAGGGATGTTTACTTCAAAAATATAGCAAAAACTGAGCATAAATATTTTCTCCCCAATATGTCATAGACACATTTTGTTCTCCATGGAGAATGGGTTTGGACTTGCCCCAGTTTTTACATGGCATTAGACCCACCAAGTTCATGTCCAAATCTGACACTGCTACTGGATGATCCCTTGTCTCAGCTACTACTGGCTGGGTCTCAAAGGTCAATGCTCAGTGTCTCAAAGTTGGGCCAACTGACTACAAACCCTGGCATGGACTTTTCCCCTAGGCTCTCAGATGGCTCACTCTCTTGCCCTTTCAAAATTCACAAAATACTAGCCTCCAATATCCTTCCCCTAAAACAAAAGAACTCATGCCAAGGCAGGAACTGAGGCCTGCATTTCCAGGCTGCAAATCAGCCTCAGACAGGGAGGGCCTAAGGTTTTTTCACTTAAAACATTATTTCTCTTTACTCACTGGAACTCCAGTGGGCAAAAAGATGTCAGATGAAGAAAAGAATGAAGTGGGGCGGCTAGGTGGCACAGTGAGTAGAGCACCGGCCCTGGAGTCAGAAGGACCTGAGTTCGGATCTGGACCTCAGACACTTAACACACACAAAGAAAAACCTAGCTGTGTGACCTTGGGCAAGTTACTTAACCCCAATTGCCCTCAAAAAAAAAAAAAAGAAAGAAAGAAAGAAAGAAAGAAAGAAAGAAAGAAAGAAAGAAAGAAAGAAAGAAAGAAAGAAAGAAAGAAAAGAATGAAGTCTAGTTGGCTATTAACTTTTTTGGCTTTTTTTTTTTTGGAGGGCACTTGGGGTTAAGTAACTTGCCCAAGGTCACAGTGCTAGGTTTTCGTTTGTGTGTGCATTAAGTATCTGAGGTCGGATCCGAACTCAGGTCCTTCTGACTTCAGGGCCGACACTCTACTCACTGCACCACCTAGACGCTCCCAGCTATTAACTTTTGATTTTAACCTGGTTCTGGCTCTGTAGCCAATCAGAGAAGCTCCTCTTCACCACATGGTAAACAGACCAAAACCAGTTAAAGGATGGTTTACCCTTGCTCCAAATCCTTCCAATGCACTTTTATACATCTCAGCAGTTCTCCAGGAAACAAACTCTAACACATGGAAAATTATGTCAAAGGTACTCTGCCTATACTCATAAGCACTGGGTTCAGTTAGTCAATACACAATTTCACAAAGTTTTTGTTTTTTTCTAAATGACTTTTGGAGGACTTCTGAGAGCCAGGATGATAGAATAAGCAGTAAGTCACCATAACTCTCCCATATTCACCTCCAAAAAACCATAAAATAGCATTCCCAACAAATCCTTGAAGAGCAGAACCAAAAAGGTGGGGGGAAATAACCTTTGAATCCAAGAAAGTTGGAAGATTGGCAAAAAAAAGGTCTATCTTACTCAAGTAAAAGAGCATAGTCCAGGACAGGAAGCATACCAACAAGTTAGCAGCAAGCCCTACCTCAGCAAAACAGTGGTAGATCCTGAGCCCCTGTGCAGTGGAGCAGACAAAAGACAACACCAGGACCCCCCACATGGTTCAGAATAGCCAGGGAGATGGGCAGACTCCAGCTCTGAGAACCACCTGCTTGAGCATAGCCCCAGGAAAAGAGAAAACCTCCAGGGACCAGACTCCAAGTGCTTCAGAGTAGCCTCGGGCAAACAGGTAACCACCAACCCTCTGCCTAAGCAAACAGGCAGCGACCAGTGCTGGGTCCCTTCCACATGATTTAGCATAGTCCTGAGCAAACAGGCAGCCACCAACACTTAGACCAACACATGGTTCAGTGTAGCCCCAGGGAAACTCAGAAACACCACATTGGTCATAGAACATACCAGGTCCCACTAGGACCCTGGCTCAGCACCAGGCAAGCTGCAAGACCCCTATGGCCTCTAGCAGCACCATCCACCTCCCACCTAACCCCTTAGTGCAGCACCAGACACAAGGGTCCACTGTGGGCTTCAGGGCAACATCAATGCAGCACCAGGTAAAGGTAAACAGCCAGTGCCTGCAGCCGCTGGAACAAGAAGCCTGAGATGGTACCCCTTTCATCCCAGGAGCAGAGTACAAATTTAAAAGAAAAAAATAGCCACAAAAAAGATGATGAAAAACCACCACCAACAACAACAACAAAAATAATTTAACCATAGCAAGTTATTATAGTAACAAGGAAGACCAAGACACAAACTCAGAAGAAGCCAACAATATCAAAACATCTATGGGCAAAATCCCAAAGAAAAATGGGAAATGGTCTCAAGTCCAGAAAGAACTCATGGAAGAGCTCAAAGAGGAGCTTTAAAATCATATAAGAGAGGTAGAAGAAAAATTGGAAAAAGAAATGAGAGTAATGCAAGAGACTTATGAAAAAAAAAAAAGAGTCAACAGCTTGGAAAAAGAAAACAACTGCTTAAAAAGTAGAATTGGCCAAATGGAAAAGAAAGCACAAAAGTTAATTGAGGAAAACAACACATTGAAAGTTTGAATTGAGCACATGAAAGTTAATGACTCTATAAGACATCAAGAATCAATCAAATAAATCCAAAAGAATGAAAAAATGGAAGAAAATGTAAAATACTTCATAAGAAAAATAGGTGACCTTGAAAATAGATCAAGGAGAGATAACATCAGAATCATTGGACTACCTGAAAGCCATAATCAAAAGGACGACCTAAACAGCATCTTTCTAGAAATTATCAAGGAAAACTGCCCTGATGTCCTAGAACCAGAGGGCAAAGTAGGTATTGAAAGAATCCACCAATCACCTCAGGAAAGAGATCCCAAAATAAAAACTCCAAGGAACATTATAGCCAAATTTCAGAGCTATCAGGTCAAGAAAAAAAAATACTACAAGTGGCCGGTAAGAAACAATTCAAATATTGGAGAGCCACGATGAGTATTAAACAGGAATTAGCAGCTGCAACATTAAAGATTGTAGGTTGTGTAACATGATATTCCAGGAGGCAAAAGAGCCAGAACTACAACCAAGAATCAGTTACCTATCACAATTAAGCATAATACATTAGGGATAAAAAATGTTCATTCAATGAAATTGAAGGATTTCAAGCTCTCATAAGGTGAAGACTAGAACTAAACCAAAAATTTGGTCTCCAATATCAATACCCAAGAGAAGCATAAATTAGTAAAAAAGTGAAAAGAAAACAAAAGGGATTCAATAGAACTAAACTGTTTACATCCCTAAATGGTAAAATGTTACTTGTAATTCTTAAAAATTGCATCACTAATAATATTGCTAGAAGGAATACACATTAGGGTGAGGGTATAAGGTGAATTTGATGGAATGACATAAAACAATTAAGGGAAGAGAAAGAGGACATCACTGGGTGCAGAAGGAAGGGAGAGGTAAAATGGGGTAAATTTTGTCACATGAAGAAGTATAAAAGAACTATCACTGTGAAATAGAAGATAGGATGGTGGGTGATGGGTATTGCTTGGACTTTACTCTCACCATTATTGGCTCAAGGAGGGAATAATATACACAATCAGTTGAATATAAAAATCTATCTTACCCAACAGAGTTGTAGGAAGGGAGGAGATTAAGTAAAGGAGGTGGGGTAGGGACTGACAGAAGGGAGGGCAGATTGGAAGAGGTGGGAGCCAGAAGAAAAAAAAAAAACACTGGTGAGGAGGGAAAGGGTGAAAGGGTGAAAGGAGAGGACAAACAGGAGGAAGAATAGGATAGAGGGAATATAAAAAGGTCATAGCCATAACCATGAATGTTAATGGAATGAATTCTCCCATAAAACAGAAGTAAATAGCAGAATGCATCAAAAACCAGAATCCTAAAACATGTCGTTTACAAGAAACACACTTGAATCAGAGAGACAGATACTGAGCAAAAATAAGGATTTTCTGGAACATAATCTATTAGGCTTCAGATAAAGTAAAAAAAATGCAGGGATAGCAATCCTGATCTCAGACAAAGCAAAAGCAAAAATAGACTTAATTAAAAGAGATAAGGAAGGAAATTACATCTTACTAAAAAGTATCATAGACAATGAAGCAATAGCAATACTAAACATATATGTACCAAGTGGTATAGCATCCAAAATCTTAAAGTAGAAGTTAAATGAGTTACAGGAAGAAATAGACAGCAAAACTATACTAATGAAGGACATCAACTCTTCCCTCTCAGAACTTGATAACAGAAATCTTAAAAGTTAGATATGACAGACCTTTGGAGAAAACTAAATGAGAACAGAAAGGAACATACAATTTTTCTGGGCAGCTTATGGCATCTTCAAAAAAACTGACCACATAATAAGGAATAAAAATTGCAAAATCAAATGTAGAAAGACAGAAACATTAAATGTATTCTTTTCATATCATAATGCAATAAAAATTACATTCAACAAAGGGCGGTGGAAAGATTTATTAAAAATTAATTAGGAACTAAATATTCTAATCCTAAAGAATAAGTGGGTTAAGGGGTGGCTAGGTGGCAAAGTGAGTAGAGCACTGGCCCTGGAGTCAGAAGGACCTGAGTTCGGATCCGGCCTCAGACACTTAACATACACAAACAAAAACCTAGCCATGTGACATTGGGCAAGTTACTTAACCCCAATTGCCCTCTAAAAAGCAAAAAAAAAAAAAAAAAAAAAAGAATAAGTGGGTTAAAGAGCAAATCATATAAACAATCAATAGCTTCACTAAAGAGAATGACAATACTGAGAGAACATACCAAAATTTATGGGATTCAGCCCCAGCAGTACTTAGGGGAAAGGTTATTTCTCTAAATTCTTACATCAACAGAATGGAAAAAGAACAGATCAATTAATCAGGCATGCCACTAAAACAAAACAAAATAAAACCAAAAACAACACTAGAAAAAGGACAAATTAAAAGTCCCTAATTAAGCACCAAATTGGAAATCCTGAAAACCAAAGGTGAGATTAATAATACTGAAAGTAAAAAACAACCAAAAAACTATTGAGTTAAGCAGGGGCTGGTTTTATGGAAAAAACAAAACAATAAGATAGATATGTTATCAGTTAATTTGATTAGAAAATAAAGGAGAAAATCAAAAATCCAATATCAAAAATGAAAAGAATGAAATCACCACCAATGAAGAAGAAATTTGAGTATTAGGAAATATATTGCCCAGTTATAAGCCAATAAATCTGACAATCTGGGCAAAATCAATGAATATTTACAAAAAGATAATTTACCTTGATTAACAGATCAGGAAATACAATACCTAAATAACCCCATCTTAGGGAAAGAAATTGAACAAACCATTAATGAACTCCCTAGGGAAAAATCCCCAGGGCCAGATGGGTTCACTAATGAATTCTACCAAACATTTAAAGAGCAACTAATTCCAATACTATATAAACTATTTGGAAAAACAGGTGAACAAAGAATCTTACCATACTCTTTTTATGACATAAGTATGATGCTGATACCTAAACCTAGAAAAGCCAAAACAGAGAAAATACATGTAGACCAATTTCCCTAATGAATATCAATATAAAATTTTTGAACAAAAAACTAGCAAAGTGATTACAGCAATGTATCACAAGGATTATATACTATTACAATGTAGGATTTATAAGAGGAGTATAGGGTTGGTTGAGCATTAGGAAAACCATCAACATAATTGACCATATCAATAGTGAAACCAACAGAAATCATGATTATTTCAATAGGTGCTGAAAAAGCTTTTGACAAAATACAGCACCTATTACTATTAAAAACAATAGAGAGGGGTGGCTAGGTGGCGCAGTGAGTAAGAGCGCCAGCCCCAGAGTCGGGAGGACCCGGGATCGGTTCTGGCCTCAGTAAATAAGCACCCACACATAAAAATGACTGGCTGTGTAATCTTGAGCAAGTTACTTAACCCCAATTGCTTTAAAAAACAAAACAAAACAAAACAATAGAGAACATAGGAATAAAGGGAGAGTTCCTTAAAATGATAGGCAGTATCTATCAAAAAACAATCAACAAGCCTTAACTGTAATGGGGATAAACTAGAAGCATTTCCAATAAGATTGGGGTGAAGCAAAGATGCACATTATCACCACTATTACTCAATATAGTACTAGAAATGTTAGCTATAGCGATGAGAAGAAAAAGAAATCAAAGTAATTAGAAGAGGTAAGAGAAAACAAAGCTATCACTCTTTGCAGATGATATGATGGTAAACTTAACCCTAAAGAACCAACTAAAAAACTACTTGAAATAATTAACAACTTTAGCAAAATTGCAAAATATAAATTATCAGCATTTCTTTATACAACCAACAAAGCACAGCAGGAAGAGACAGAAAGAGAAATCGAATTTAACATAATTGTAAACAACATAAAATTCTTGGGAGTTTACATACCAAGACAAATAGAGGAACTATATGAACACAACTACAAAACACTTTTCACACAAATAAAGTTAGATCTAAACTATTGGAAAAATATCTATTTATCATGGGTAGGCTGAGCTAATATAATAACAATGACAACTCTACCTAATTTACTTATTCAGTGCCATACGAGTCAAACTACCAAAAAATTATTTGATAGAGCTAGAAAAAAATAACAAGATTTATCTCAAAGAACAAAAACTGATTCAACCATTCTGAAGAGCGATGGACCTAATTATGTGTATTTTTGAGCCAGCAATACTACTACTAGGTCTAAATCCCAGAGATTTAAAGGGGGTACAAAAATATTTATAGCAGCTCTTTTTATGGTGGCAAAATACTGGAAATTGAGGGGATGCCTATCAGTTGGAGAATGGTTGAACAAGCTGTGGTATATGAATATAAATGGAATACTATTGTGCAATAAGAATGATGGAGAAGGAGATTTCAGAAAAACCTGGACAACTTTATATGAACTGATGCAAAGTGAAATGAACAGAGCCAGGAAATATCAGCAATATTGTGTGATGGTCAACTATGAATGACTCAGCTCTTCTCTCAGCATCACAATGATCCAATACAAGTAAAAAGGAATCAGAAGGAAAATGTTATCCACATTCAGATGAAGAACTAATGGATTGTGAATGCAGATCAAAGCATAATTTTTCACTTACTTTATTCTTCATGTTTTTTTCTTTTGATCTATCTATTTCTCCTTTCATAACTGTGACTAATATGGAAATATGTTTTTTTTTTCATTTTTGTGGGGTTTTTTGCTTTTTTTGAGAGGGGAAGGCAGGGCAATTAGGATTAAGTGACTTGCCCAAGGTCACACAGCTAGTAAGTGTTAAGTGTCTGAGGCCAGATTTGAACTCAGGTCCTCCTGACTCTAGGGCTAGTGCTCTATTCATTGCACTACCTAGCCACCACAGAAATGTTTTACATGATATGACATGTATAACCTATATCCAACTGTCTACCATTTTTGGAAGAAGGTAGAGAAAGGAATGAGGGAAAAAATTTGGAACTCAAAATCTTGTAAAAATGAATGCTGAAAATTGTCTTGACATGTAATTGGGGGGAAATATGATTAAAACATTAATTTAAAAAATGAGTTTTGTCCTCAAGAGGCTTAGTTGGGGGTAAAAGATACACAAATAAACATAATGCATCTTATTAATGATAAAAAAGTGCATAAGAGAAGTCAAATAGAGAGACTTGAAAAATTAAGGAAAGCATGATTTCATTTAATTAAGAGGATCAAAAAAGTCCCATCATAAGCTTTGAAAGTGGGAAAGGATTTTAATAGGCTTAAGAGATGTGAAGGGTGTGAATTAAGAACAGATGCCATGGACCAGGTAAGGGGAGGATATGATTAGAGTAGGTAATGATCAGTATTCTCTTTTGGACAGGATGTTTGAAAGGAAGTATAAGGTAAATTACAAAGTCTGGGGAGCAGGGTGTGTACAGAGAACAGTAACTCTGGTATGAAGGCTGCCAAGCCCTTTCTTGGGGCTGCTTTCCACCTTTGGTGTCCACCTGATACATCCAACTCACCTGTGGCTCCAAGAAGCAGTAACATGCATAGTAGCCACAGCCAGGTAAACCATTTTGGCAAATGGCTAAACCAGGTTGAGGGTATGTAATGGTAATGGGAATTTGAAGATCTTCCCTGACCCTTAATAGATCTAGGGGGGAATTTGAAGACCTTTCCTGCTTTGAAAGTAAACTCTGTCCCCTAATAGGCTGAATAGTAGTCACATGGAGCCTGTTTGGGGAGGAGTTTGTTGAAAAGTAGAGCAGAGCCACAGGAAGCTGGGTGTCAGAGCTAGAGAGTTGGTGGGAGAGAGAGGATGCTCAGGCAAAGAGTTAGGCTTGTGAGTAAATATTGATCTTGTATTGGTTTGTGGGAAGGCTAAAGGATGATATGGCTCTCTGCTATATTGTAATGAATTAAATTTTATGTTCCTTTGATGGATTTGGTTTGCTGGTGTTGGGAATTTAGTTTTCTGGTGTTTAGATAAATGTTTTGATTCTGTCTCTATATAGAGAATCTGTTATATTTTGCAATCAAGCACTATACAGGAATATTCATAGTCACGGTTAGTGCTGTAAATATTATACTGGCTCTAACAGGGTAACCAAGAAATCTCAAACCCATTGGTAAATTAAGGGAGGTGTCTTCACTAAGGTTGTGAAGACTTCCCTTGATAGAATGGGCAGATGAGAACAATTTGTTCCACTGGTCAAGAATATGGCTGAAAAAGGCATTGTGGAGCATTTAAAGCTTGCATCATCCACTGCACACTGGGCCATAACTAGTCATCTTGATTTTGTCTTGCCACTGGACTTTGATGACTCTGGAAGAGAGAGTAAGACTAAGAATTTCATACAACTCTGCCTCACATAAATCCAATTTGTACATGAGTCAACAGGCATTATCCATAACATTTCACTATTTTTAACTTCTCTCAAATTCCTGTGATGATGTACAAGTGATGAAACCAAATGTGTGATTACACAGAATGTATCCCAATGTCACAATCCTGTACATAGCCAGCCCAGACCATAGGATCATCTTCTTGCTGGACTGAAGCAGCAGCAGGATTCAGCAGCCCCACAAGTGTCTGATTAGCTCTTTTGAAGGATCACACTCCTCACCTCCTGGCATGAGAGAGGAGCTAATTAAGTTGTCCTAAAAATTGTCTACATCACCCAAATCTGGCCTTCAGGGAGCTAGGAGGAAGAAGGTTGATGTGGTAAGGTGAGTTCAATGTACGACATTTTGAATTTGAGGTTTCTGTAATAGATCCAGACTGAGAGGACCAGCTGGTCATTGTAAATCTTAGATTGGAGCTTGGGAGAGTGAACAGGGCTGAATACATAGATTCCATAGCTATCTGCAAAAAGGTTACAATTGGAGTTGAATATAGATGAAGTTGTTATAGGAAAGAGGATAGAGAGACGGAGAATGATAGAAGGAAAGGCAGATGACTATGTTTAGAGAGTAGAACGGGAAAGAATAAACAGCAAAGAAGGCTTCTATGAAATAGCTAGAAGGAGTAGAACCAGACAACAAGAAAGTCACCTAATTCAAGGGAGAAAGGAGTATTGGTAAGGAAGAGGTCAAGTTTTATAGAAATTTTAAGGAGGATGGTGTAGCAGCAAGCACCCTAACATCCCCAGGGTAACTGCCAACACAGGTTCTTAGAACTGCTTTTATAAAGGAAATCAACTCAAAATCAGTTAACAAGCTTACTTTAATCAATCAAACATATATCATTTACCTAGTTCAGGGGAAAAAGGTCAGCACCCCGAACTTCAGAATATACAGACAGATCAAACAGACAGGCTTCCAAACTGTCCAACCATTATCAACACCAAAATCACAGTTACCAGAGAAGGAAGCATCAACATCTGGGTTTTCAAAGTCGGGGGTGGGGGGTGGGGCGGGGTGGCTCTCAATGGCTTCCCAGAGTCTCATCTGATCAAATCACAGAACACTTCTCAAAGTGAGCCCCAAAGCAAAGCCTCCCATCAGGGTTTATATAGCCTTCTCCTGGTTCAGAGAATGTAACCACCCTCTTGACCCACTGCCCAATCACACAGCATCAAGGTGTGGTCATTCCTGAAAACCAAACCTCCTAGCACAGGCTCCATGTGACCACATTCAGCCTATTAGGAGGCAGAGTATATTTTCAAATCCAGGAAGGTTTTCAGAGTCTCTTAAGCCAATCAAAGTCTCTTAGGGGCAGGGAAGATCTTCAAATCTGCATTTCCATTACAGATGGGAAAAGAGAAAGAGTGATTTAATTGAGCATTTAAGAAATATTGATTATTCCAAAGAATTTCATTAGTAGCAAGGATAGAATATAGATTGCCTGTAGATGAGAAATGAGGTAGCATATGAAAGTAGAAACCAATCATAAACTCTATTTTCTAGGAGTTTGGAATTAAAAGGGAAAGAGATGATAATAGCTTGAGGAAAAGGCAGGATGGATAAAGAATTTTTTTTTTTTTTTGCAATTTGTGGTGGTAGAGGTTTTGGTCTTTAGGTTGGAGAGATTTGATAAAGTTCACAGGTGGAGGAGAAGAAGCCAATAAGAGAAAGAAAGATTAGAGTTGAGAGTGGACGTGAGTGCACAGAAGCATCCTGAAGAAAAGAAGGGATGGACTCCAAGGCTCAGGAGGCAGGTTTAGCCCAGGGGTGGGGAACCTGTGGCCTCAAGGCCACATGTGGTGCTCCCGTTAATAAAAGGATTTGTTCTCTAAAACTTGGACACAGTCAAAAGGCTGCACCCAAAGACCTAGAAGGCCACATGTGGCCTAGAGGCTGCAGGTTCCCCACCTCTGGGTTGGTCTTTACAAAGAAGAGGAACACCTAATATTGGAGGGGAACAAATAAGAATGGGTAGAAATAGAAGTGTTGTGAAATGTATGTGATACGAGGATGATTTTAATCTTCTCAAATTGTTGGGGGGAAAAAGGTGGTAAAGGAAGTCCCAGGCTTGAAAGAAGGCACAGAATACTGGAAGACTGAGATCAGTGCAGTAGGTAATTCATCAAATAAAAGTTATAGCTATGTAACTATGAGAGGGGCCAGGGGAGCTTAGCTGGCTTATACCTACAGAGGACACTATCAGCAGAGTTAACTTTTCCCATTAGTAATCAGTTGTAATGGTGTAGGAGCAGAGACAGCAGGCAGATGGTGGGGCTGCACAGTGTATGTGATTAGGGAGGTAGGAATATCTGAAAGCAAAAGGAATAAAGGGACAATAGAATATATCAATGAAATGGCTGATGTTGAGATTGTGGGAAAAGGAAAGTGAAGCCAGAACAAAGACAATGACTGGACAGAACAGGGAGGAATTACAGGACAGACTGTCATCACCAGAATGAAGAGCAGGTTCAACATCGGGGAATGTAAACAGAAAGGAAAACATCAGAGAAATCAGAAATTTCAAGGTTCAGAATTGTCAAGATGGAGCACTTTTAATTATTGGTAAAGTCTAAGGAATGACTACTTTGTTGGGTGCCCAAGTTGTAATGAATATGGAACTCATGGGAATGAATAAATTTAATGAAACGAGAGGCCAGAGTTTTAGAAGAGTCAATGGTGTTGACACTAAAATCCCTGAAAATGAGAACATGGGATAATGTAGAGAGCAAGAAATGCTAGTTAATGATTTTGTCCAAGCAGATTCACATAGGGGAAAAAAATTAACCTCTAGGATAAGTCAATATTTAGTCTGGGACATGTAAAGGGAAATGACAGGAAGGACTTTTCTTCTCCTCCCCTACCCTAAATTACTAAAAATATTACCTCCCCACCCCTTTTACTAAATAGGATTACTGGCAGAAAGGTCATAAATCTGCTTGGGGAGGACCACAGAGGTGTGGGAGTAGGCGAACAGTTAGCATGAGAGGGTATAACCTTATTACAGGAAAAGGAAGTTGCCTGCCTGCTGTGTCCTGAAAGTAAATTAGACTGTGGCAAGTCATTTTGATCATAAGCAAAAATCCTTTTTATTGAACCGCACTCTAGATTTACCCTGAAATGTACAACTGTGTCATGAAATTACTCCAGGGAAGTCATGTCCTCTTCAATCAACTGAGCTTCTGGGACTTTCCTTCTTTTATGATTATTTTTTTTTGTTGGCAAACATGCATCTATGACCTGAGTGATTCTGTGCACTTTCAAAGCTAGTTAAATTCAAATAAGAATGGACAAAAGACTATTTTTTGCACAGCTAGATTTGATAAGCACTATGAAGCTAGAATTAGAATTTTTATTTGAAAATATTCAGAAGGCCATGTAAAAAATGAAAACATTTCATGGAGATTTATGTTATTTTTGTGTGATATTTTTAGTCACTTTGGATCAGCCTGTCTCTGACCACAATTGATAAAATTGATAGGTGATTCAGGCAAAATCTTTGAGGAATTAAAAATTATGATTTGGGGATGCAATATGGGAAAATAAAGTTATTAATCATATTAATTTGATTTTAAAGTCACTCTAAAATAGCCAGTATTTTTAGTTCTTTAGCTGTATAATGGGGAAAATAAAATAATAAGAATACTTACTTCACAGGGTTGTTGTTATACTCAAATGAAAACATATATGGAAAAAGTTTTTCAATTATCATTATTTTTATTAATATAAAATCTCTTTCTAGAAGGAAGGGAATTATTTCATTTTAAAGTTTATGAGGTTTATCTGAATCAAAGACCCTATGGGATTCTGGGGTTTCCTTCTAAAACTTTCTAGTTCATCAGTTTCTCAAACTAATTTTAATCTCCTAATTCCTAGAATCAAAGTAAAGCAGCTGGAATTTTGAACATCCCTTAGTGACTATCTTTTAAAAAAAATTGTAAGCATTCAGGTTCTGCCTCTGCTATTTGCAAAGAGCCTTCTCTTGTCTGGGCTCTATCATTGAAAGGATTTTACATTCCCTCCCCACACACACCTGGGGGCCCAAACAGACTCCTAATCTGACCATCAAGGTTCCGGGCCCCTAGAGCTGAGAAACCAGACCAGAGAGATCCATCAGCACTCACTAAGGAATAAATGACTTTATATTGCCTATAGCTTCCTGCTGAGGTGAACGGCCAATCTCTCTGACTTCCCAAACAAGGACTGTAGCCTTCAGCGAAAGGAGCCGCTCCATTAGCAGAAGCCAGCTAACTTTCAGCTATATTCAACCCAGACTTCCTAACAGTATCACATCATAAAACCATCCCGCATCTGGCACAAATTTAAGGCACAGTTGGCAGTATTTGATACAGAAAAGAAACCAAAGACGGAATTAGTATCCCACACGGTTGTTTTTTCAAGTCATAGATGAAGTGCAGAGCCTTTTGGGGAGAAGGCCACAGAACGCCCACTAACCCTTCCTAAACTTAAGTTGGGCTGTCTAGAGCTTATGTTCTTTGGGGAAAAACAACAACACTTCTGTTGCATCTCCTTTTACTTGCCTGGTTAAAAGCATGTCATTGAGAGACTACTTTTTGGGGGGTTGGGGATTGGGAAGTCAGTTTCTAGGGGCTGTACCTGAATAATAATACTTTACCACTTTCCCTATTCTAGGGCAGGACATTCACCTGGGGCAGTAATTCAGAGGACCCTTTAAGCCTAGGTGTGAAGGATTGCTCCTCTATGGTCTAGTCTCTCATCTCTACAATTTTGGAACAAGGATGAACATCCTGGGAAAGTTGGCTATCCAAACTCATATAAGAGTGATTTGCACTAGAATGCTAATTGAATCATTTACAATGGCTATTATGCTTTCCCAGAGACTGATACTTGAGTTCTCAATCTAGGGCATCACCTTTCCATTTCAAAAGACCAAAACAAAAAAATCTGGAAAACTGGATTTTAAATCTGAAAGAATTTTGGAGATACTAGAATAGAAGGAAAAAAAAGAAGCTGCATAGTCTGAGACTTTGTTTTGTTTGCTTATTTTTTATTCCAGTGATTTCCCCTTTCTTTCCTCTCTAACCCTGAACCACCCCTTCTAAAGAGAGAAACATTAAGCAAAGTCAACAGAGAAAGCAACCGTATCTAATATTTTATACCAGATTTCACATTTGTAGTTCCCTACTTCTCTGCTATGAGAAGGAAGGTATGTTTCACCATTTCTCTAGAATCAATATTGGGTCTAAAAAATAATCAGAATTCTACTGACTTTTAGAGTTGTTTTAATTTATATTATTTCTGTCAAAGTGTACATTTCCTGGTTCTGCTTTGGAGGCCTGTCTTGAGAAATTTCATGACAACAATAAAAATAATCATGGGCATTGGGTAACAGAGTATGATATAGCTTGCTGAACTATATGATATTAGGCCCGTGTGACCTTGGACATTCACTGAGCTCCCTGAGCCACTGTTTTCTCATGTGTAAAGTAAGGTATCCCAACAGGGTTGGACACATACCTATAAATTTTTATATTCTCCACTTAACACCCCTGGCATCTTTTTTCAGCGCTCACTTAGGTATTTTCTGCATTCATCCTAGAGAATTCTAGGCCTTTTTACAACACAACTTATATGAAATGCTGCTTCCTGAGAAACAATTAAGATAATATTCTATTTGAAAGAACTATCCAATGGCAACAGTAGGATTCAAATGTAAACCATAATTGTCCATGCATTTTTCTGGCAACTTCATACAGATTTTAAAGAAATAAATAGGGGTGGCTAGGTGGCATGTCGAATAGAGCACCAGCCCAGGAGTCAGGAGGACCTGAGTTCAAATTCAGCCTCAGACACGTAATACTTATTAGCCATGTGACCTTGGGCAAGTCACTTAACCCCAAATGCCATGCCCTTTCCCCTCCAAGAAAAAAAAAAGAAAGAAATGACTTTGGATTGCTACAGATAACCTAGGATTGCCTAACATAGCCTGAGTTTCTATTTCTTGATCTAGATGGAAATACAAATTCTGATTGTCAGTTCATATGTCTTATGTCTTATCACCCATGCCTTAATCCAGGGAATCATAGCAAAACTGCTAGGTGACAGAGGAGTCTGCGGTAAAATCCTCCCGTGCCTCACTGCAGAATATTTTTCTTTCATTGTTATAGTTTTCGACTAAAAAAAGAGCTTTTAGGCAAGAGAGTTCACTTTCACCTAAGACTAAAATAGCTATAGCATAATATAATAGAAAGAGGACTGAATTTCGGGTTGAGAAGACGGGTTTGAACCTTAACAAGCTGACTATGGGAAAAGTCAATTAATCTTTCCGAAATTCCGTTTCCTCATGTGCTAAAAAAAAAAAAAAGAAAAGAAAAAAGAAAAAACAACAATATTGTTTAGAGGATTCAATGAGATAGTATATATATAAACTGTTTTGCAATACTTAATACTCTACTTAAACATCAGCTATTATTATAGTATACCTGTAGTACTATAGTCTACAGTCTATAGGTGTTATATCTGTTAATAGGGTGACAACTTTTCCTCCAGCACGTATGGAAAAAGTAAGAAATGGACACCCTAGATGTGAAAAAGTCTACCTACTTCCCATTCTTAAACAAACTCTTTGCACTCTTCCCTCCCAGCTCCCCCAACCACACACCTTTCCACCAACATAGATTAGCATCAGAACATAGAGCACAATGGTAAAATGCTGAACTATAAACACAAGGCACAACACTGTTTTGGGCCAGCTTTGTTGACTTGTTTTACATTCAAATAGGAAGGTTCTACACTGTCCCTGCACCCTACTGAGGTTTGGTTTTTTTTTTTGGTTTTTTTTTTACCTCTTTGGAATCTTAAGCCAGGGTTATTGAATATTCAAAACAAGACCCAAAACAACCAAGAATGAGTCTCTTTGGAATGTTAGAAAATATTCGTTATTAGAGTAATTTTCTGCATATTTAATAACTTCAGTCTTCCTAATAGCATAATTAAGTGTATCTTAAATTGTTCTTTCAGGAGAAAAAAAAAGAGAGAGAACCAACCTGTTTTTAGGAAAGTAACTGATAACCATCCTCAAGTTGCAGACTAAATTCTATTGGAATTGAATAGATTTGTGGTTATGTTGGTATAAAGGAATGAACACAAAAAATGGCTAGAAAATGGCTCAAATCAAGAGGAATATCAAATTATATTTAAAACATATTCAATTATAAGTTGGAATAAGAATTTCCTGGGGCATTTAAATAAATAGCAATCATAGTTTCCCATGTAACAGATGAGAAGAATTGAGACAAAGTGACCAAGTGACTGGGAGAGGTTAGATGGAGGGGCCCGGCCTGGCTTGAAAAAAAATAAGGTAAGCATTGTCCAAGTTCAGGGCTTTTTCAACTGTACCATGCTAATTCTCATGTTGGTGAGCCCAGTAATTCATGTTGTCAAGCCAGTTATTCATGTAGTCAGTCTAAAGATTAAATTTCCTAGTCTAGTCCTGGCTGCATCATACCAGCCACATGGCCTTAGGGAAGTCACTTACCTTCTCTGAAACCCCATCTCTTTGTTTGTAGAATAATGAGGCCAACTCGGGCTACCTTGCAGGACTTTTTAGGATCTACTGAGAGAACATTTGTGAAATCACCTGTATACCAGTAAGCCCTATAGAAGTGTAAACCTTTATTTTTCTTGCTTTCTGATGAAATCCTTAGGCCCATGATAGTATCCTATTGAGCAATAAGTATAGGTAGGGAAGTTTTCAGAGGAGACACACTTGGGTGACATGTTTTTGTTTGTTTTCCAGAATGAGATTAAGAATATGTGGGAGCTGGGGCTGTCAAAGAGAAGCATTTCTAAAACTGACCACACAGCCTGAAAATTTTAGCCAAATCCCCAGAGCAAGAGATGGTAGAGTGGAAAGGAGGGGAGGTGGGAGGAGAGAGGGCTGTCAAAGGAGTAGGAGTCCAGTGTCAGTTGGGTTTCCTGCCCTTGTTGCTACTGACTCACTGGGTGATCCTGGAAAAAATAATTTCACTGGGGGACGCTCAGAATAGAGCCCAGGATTTCCTGTTTCGCAGTTGAGTAAAGGATCCCTGAAGTCCAGCTACTTCTAAATACACTTAGGTGCCAAATGAATTTTATCTCAAAAGCAAAGACTTCAACTTTTTTTTTTTTAACTAGGAGGAAAGTGGTAGAAGTTGGTTTCAGTGCACCACTATTTAATCTGTTTTGCAGCTAAAATAGCTCTTCAAGTTTGCAAGATAGTTATCCATGCCCCACCTCCTAGGTGTGGGTGTAACCTCAGGCTCCTTCCTGGGACTTCTCCTTTTTCTCCCCATTCTCTCTCTCTCTCTCTCTCTCTCTCTCTCTCTCTCTCTCTCTCTCTCTCTCTCTCTCTCTCTCTCTCTTTCCTCCCCTTTCTTTCTCTCTCTGTCTCTTTATTTCTGTCTCTGTCTCTCTCTTTCTCCCACCCTCCCCATGCAACTATAATCTCTATGCAAATGTCTCCCTCTAGCTTTCTAATCATCTCTGCTTGGGCATCTGTAAGTCAATTTATTAAATGCCTGCTATATACCAGGCACTGTGCTGAGTGCCAGGTATACAAAATCTCAAATTGAACCTGACTGAAACAGAAGTCCTTGTCTTGTCCTTGTAAACCAGTCCTCCTCCTCACTTTCCTGTTCCTATTCAATGTGCCACCATTCTTCCAGGCATCCAGGTTCACAATCTGGGACTATTAACTACTATACATCTCCCACATAGAATCAATAGTCAACTGTTTTTCCAACCTCTACAGTATCTCTTGATCTACTCTTATCTCCCCTCTCCCAACAAATCTCCCTAGTTCATGTCTTCCCTATTATTATAGCTTCTTAATTGAATCCAGTTTCTCCCTTCTCTGAAGCTTCTTCTTCTACTTCTTCCACTGAACTTTCCTAAAGTTCAGATTTAACCATGTTATTCCTTAAACATGAAACTTCCATGGTTCTTTATTGCCTCTAGTATAAAATACAACCTTTTCTTTTTGGTATTTGAAGCTTTTCACAATCTGGCTCCAATGTATTTTTCTAGGCCAATTACACATTACTCCCTCTTACATACTCTACTTTCAGTCAAATTGACTTACTTGTTCTTCCTTGTGAAGTATATATACTCTGACCAGAGCTGGGATGTTACATCTGCCACTCAGAGTTCTAAGGTACCCAGAGAGGTTTCCGTGACATCTTTTTCTCTAGGACCATTGATTCAAACCCTCACAGATTATAGTAATCATTTTGTTCAATGATTGACTGAGTTTTGAAATTAAGCAATTAAGGGAGACATATGTCAAATAGACACCACATAATGAATCCTGAAAGAGTTCGGCCACAAAGAATTCTCTGCTGAAAAGGACTAAATGTTCTTTTCATAGATAGCATTGGATGCTCCTATAGATGAATGACATGGAACAAAGCTTCCTCTAGGAAATCCCCAGCACTGGAGGAGTGTGGGGGGAGGGGAAGGGGAAGTGGTATAACTATTCCGGAAACACTAAGTAGATAAAAGTAGATGAAGAATTCACAAACCAAGATATGCACTGCAGAGACCCTGGGTTAGATTTAGAATTGAGTAGAAGGAGACAGCTAGACAGAATCATATGAAATCAATTGAGAACTACAATGTTTTCAAGGGATGGACAAGCTAATAGATTTGTAATAAGTAGAAGGCTGCTCACTACTTTTCCCTTTTGGGGTTCCAGAGATAACACTGAAGGGTTTAGTGTGTACCTAATATTATCATTGCATATATGTCCAGACCAATATAAATTAAACAGCCAGAATTAATTAACTTTTAGAAACATAAATTTTTCTAAGTTGGTCCAGTAAAAACAGTTGGCACAAAACATTACTCCAAACAGAGAAGACATTCTCTCATAAGTACATAGTCTTGGGTCAAGTGGGCACAATATTAGAAAGACCATATGGCCAAAGAGATAAGTCAAAGCTCCTGGGGTTTTTGGCAAATCGTTTTCTACCTTTCTGTAATCTTCAAGAAATGCCCCTTAGGTGGCATTGCTCTCTTCTGGGGTCCAAGTGTTGGTGACTATCCATAGCTATAATTCTTTTTGCCCTAAAGAGGTGATAATCACTGCAACTTTCTCCATTTGTCTACTTTGTTCTCTCTCAGCTGCTAGATGGATGTATTGTTGGTTGCTGGTCCAGTCCTTCCAGTGACATGGTCATTAAGGGTGTGATTCCATGTCAGTCCTTCTGGGGATCACTCCCTCACCTCCCCCTTCCTAACTACTGTTACCTGATAGAAGCATGAGGAATCTTCCTCCTCAAAACTCTCCCAAAGTATGTTTGCCTTTCCTTGCTTCAATATACTTAGGTCTATAATTGTGTCTAATTCAATTAATTCTGATACATCTTGTGGATGTTATAATCTTTTTTTATCCATTGGCCAAAAGCACAAAATTTTTAAGGACTTCTTATACCTTACTAACTCCTTTGATTGATTTTGTAACTCAATCACGGAAACATTCTCACCTGGTAAAGGCATTAGGACTAAAATATCTCTAAGGATAAAGAAAATAGGCATTTATTAGGTGCCAGGCACATGCTTTACAAATATCTCATTTGAGCTTCACAACAGCCCTAGGAGATAGATTACATTTGAGAAAACTAGGGTAGACAGAGGTTAATTGACTTGGCCAGGGCCTCAAAGCTAGTCTACAAGGTGAGATTTGAGCTCAGTTCTTCCTCACTAAAGGTTCAGTGCTCCAAGCACTGTGATATCTAGCTTTCTAATTACATTAATAGGGGTTGGAGGTATATGCGGTTCCCTCTTAAATATATAGTGGGGACTGGCTAACAATCCTAGTCTGTATGATCATGGGCGGAGTATTCATCTGATGCATGTGCTCATGTCAAAAATGGAAAATGTACAGGTTGTATTCTATATCTGGTTCTGATACACTAACCGTGTAGTGAAGAGTAATCTCTCTGATTGGCTCTGGTGCTGGCACTGGCATGCACCCGTCAAATGCCTGACATTCTGACAGGCTGTGTCTCTTTGTAAGTCTTATCAAGATTCTTCTTACTAAAGTCTTACTAAATGCTTTTTGGGTGGGAGATAATGTAAGATAGGCCCTGTGTCAACCTGTGACCATGAATATGGTCTTTGTCCTTTATGGGTTTGCATATGTTTTTCTGTTTGTTTTTTCCTCTTCTGGGTGGAGTTGAAGGTAATCTTGACAACAGAACTTCGAAAAGTCTGGAGAGTGAGTAATCAGGTGTTATCTAAGTGAAGATGAGTTTTGTGGCCTAGCCAGTGCAGCATTGCAGTTCCAAGGAATTACCTTTCACCTTCAGTACCCAAGCTGGAGATAGCTGAAACTCAGACTCATCGAATAGATTGGTTGGTTGGTTGGTTAGTTTGTACTTCATGCTTCAAAACAACCAAAATGACATCACTTGTTGGAGTCAAGGTACAATGTGTCCAACTGTGCTTAATCAGACTACTTTGAGCTAGGAAGGCTCCACCACAGATAGAACATAAATAGTCCCTCTGAACATTTGGAGTGGAGATATCTCTAAATTTGTACAACTCACATTTCTTTTGAGCTACTGCCATTCTGCTTTGCTCATAGAGATAGCACTTTCTTTGATGTGGGCATGCCATGCTGAATGGTCCTTTGCCAGTGTCTCCCAGGGTCTCACAATCAATTCCAAAGTTCTTCAGAGGAGCCTTGAGAGTAACTTTGTATTGTTTCTTCTGACCTCCATGTGAGTGCTAGTGTTGTGTGAGTTCTCTGTAAAATAGTCTTTTAGGCAAAAGTACATTTGTCATTCAAACAATGTGGACAACCCATCAGGTTTGCACTCTCTGCAGTAGAGTTTGAACACTTGGAAGTTCAGCTTCAGAAAGGCCCTCAGTGTCAGGTACCTTATCTTGCCAGGTGATCTTCAGAATCTTCCTGAGGCAATTCAAATGGAAGCAATTCAGTTTCCTGTCCAGGTTTCCCAGGCTTACAACAATGAGATTAGCATAATGGCTCTGTAGAACTTCTGTTTGGTAGGCAGACTAATATTTCTCTCCCATACTTTCTTTTGGAGCCTCTTAAACACTAAACTAGCTCAGGCAATGTATTATTAACCTCATCATCTATTTGGACATCCCTTGAAATTGTAATGCCAAGGTAAGTGAATGTATCCACAGGATTCAAAATCTCTCTACTTGCTGTAACCAATGATTCCATGTATGGATGGCATGGCATGGTGCTGACTAGAGGAGAACCCATTTTCTTGGTGTTTGAGACCCCTTGATTACCTTCCTCCTGGCCTAGTCTTTATGTCAAAACATTGACATAAAGGTTTCCCAGGGTATGGCTGCTGTGCATGCTATAACCTTTTGGAGCCACAGATAAAGATTGGTTGAATCAGATGGACACCAAAAGAAAGCAGCCCTGAAAAGGGCTTAGCAGTCTATCACACCAGAGAAACTAGTCTTCCCTGAAAATGCAGATAACCCCATTCCAATAGATATGACATATTTGGAAGTGAATTGGGTGGGGCAAATGCTATGCAAAAAAAAAAAAAGTCTGAGATCAGTCTCCCCAGAGACCAAATTAACCTTGGGAGAGTATAGCATATTCCTCGGTGTGGGGAACCTGTGACCAAGAGGCCACATGTAGTCTTCTAAGTCCTCAAGTGCAGCCCTTTGACTGAATCTAAATTTCACGGAACAAATTCCCTTAATTAAAAGGGATTGTTCTGTAAAATTTGGACTAAGTCAAAAGGCTGAACCCAAGGACCTAGAAGGCCACAGGTGGCCTCAAGGCTGCAAGTTTCCCACCCTTATAGATAGTAGGTGAAAAGTTTTTGCTTCTGTTCTTGATATATAATCAATTATTTGACATATAATCAAAAGTAACTGGGGAGTTCATTGTTAGTAGATGATGATGATGATGGTGGTACCTAACATTTATCACTTGCCATGTACCAGGTAGTATGCTAAGCTTTTTGTAATTATTATTCATTTGATCCTTGTAACAACACTGGAAGGTAGATGCTATTATTATTCCCATTTTAGAGATGAGGAAACTGAGACAAACAGAGGTTAAGTGACTTGCCCAAGGTCACACAGCTGGTATGTAAGTGAAGCCAGATTTGAATTTAAATCTTCCTTGCCCAGGCCTGGCATTCTATCCACTGCATCATCTAGCTGCCCATTAATAGTGGGGGAACCATGACAGAATGGAAGTGCAAGTCAATAGCATTAGAGAAATCCTTCCCTTTGGCCTTCAGTGATATCTAAGCATCCTTTGAGAGTTATTGCTTCAAATCCTACCTCTATCACTTACTAATTGAATGATCTTTGGCAAGTGATTTAAACTCTTAAATCTCAGTTTCCTCATCTCTAAAAATGGGTGGTGGCCTAGGGGCCAACAAAATGCCTTTAGATTTTCTTCTATGATATATGATCATGTGGTACTATTTGGTCACAATGGTGACCCCCTTATTGAAGTTTTTTTCAACAAAATGGACAAGAATAATAGGTTAAGAAGGCATAGGAAAGTTGCGATTTGCTTTGAGGCATGGAGATAAAATCAGAAAAGGAATAGGTTTAAACCCTGATTCTGCCTTTTACTAGCCAAATAACTTTTGGCAAATCATTTCACCTCTCCAGGTTTCAGGGTTCTTTTTTGTTCAATGAGTTCGGACCAAGTGATCTCTAAGGTTCATTCCAGTTCTGACACTAACTTCAG
This sequence comes from Gymnobelideus leadbeateri, assembly GCA_011680675.1. NCBI lineage: Eukaryota > Metazoa > Chordata > Mammalia > Diprotodontia > Petauridae > Gymnobelideus > Gymnobelideus leadbeateri. Next base: position 520,240 of record WOXC01003455.1, read on the forward strand.
GACATTTGGACAGATGAAATCATGGACCTAAAATGTCAAGAGAACTCGTACGTCCAAATTAGGGCATATACACATTCATTTGATATTCTAGTTGCTCAAATATTTTTGGAACTCCTTATTTGGAATTCTTGTCAGTGCAATTTAGGGGCAGTCTCACAAGTTCATCATGGTGTGCCATTCTCCCTTGGGCATGGACTTTACCATCTCTCCCTCCCTATTCTCCTCATCTAACTCTTACTAACTGCCTGTGCTGTTGCTGCAGGTGAGTTTGATTTAAGACCCTTACTTAAGAGCTGTGCTAAGGGATTTTTAGAATAAGGGGTTGGCTAGGACAATATAGTTAGATGGAAGCAGGGAGAGACCTAAATGGTAAATATCAAGAAGCAAACCAACTGACAGACAAGTTCATTGGTGTGTTGTCTGCCTATTAGATGTGATAGCATATTAGCCTATGTTGTAATTACAAATTGTCAAAAGTCAGTTCATTATACATTGGAGAGAATCTTCAAAATGGGCTGATTTTGAAGATACTCATTTAAGGACAGTTATCTTTTTTCCCATGTTCCAAAGTCGTATGTTCACAACAAAAACACATCATTTAGTTTGGCAGGTTTTTTTTTTTGGGGGGGGGAGGGAATTGATAGCCAAGATAGAAAAGGAAAATGAGGTCAAAATCTAGGTCGACCTGGAATACTGGTCAATAGCCCATACTCTAAGGCCTTAGGCTTCTCACATAGACCAGAAGTTGATTATTTAAAAATGGGGGAGGGGAGAAAGTAGGTTTTTACAAATGTTAAGTATGTTGGAAAGAAAATGTTACTAGAAACCCTATTGTTCTCATTCCAGGAGTCTCTATGGCAACCATTTTGAGGCACTAAATGTACAGATAGCTATTTGTGTCACTAGCTATGCCGGTTTGTCCAACCACTCCTTAATATTGTCTAGACACCTTTCCCTTGGCTTTCCTTCAGTCTTTTCCCTGGCATACTTGCCTCACAAATTTCCACTTCTCCTGCTTCAATTGTGGTATTTTCCTCAGTTAAAGAACAAAGCAGGAACAAAAAGGGGGGAGAAAAAAATTACGTACCACTTTTCTAGCAAACACAGGTTGGTTTCACTCCCTCCATGCCCTCTTGAGAACCCAAGAGTAGCAAAGAGTCTGGTCTGTCTAATTATTGTTTTGACAGTAGTTTCTAATTGTTTCTGCTTGAATTATTCCATATTAAAAGGACCATTGCTACAATGTCTTAAGAATACTAAGCACAGGGGCGGCTAGGTGGCACAGTAACTAGAGCACTGGCCCTGGAGTCAGGAGGACCTGAGTTCAAATTCAACCTCAGACATTTGACACACTTACTAGCTGTGTGACCTTGGGTAAATCACTTAACCCCAATTGCCTTGTCTTCCCCCCTCCAAAAAAAAAAAAAAAGAATACCAAGCAATAAAATGGGCATCAAGAAGAACTACAAGTCATATTTCTATCCTTACCTTGAGATATGACCTTGGGTAAGTCATTTAGCTTGACTTTCATTTTCCTCAGCTATAAATGAGGGATTGAACGAGTTGGGTGCTTCCTGAACTTCATGCCCTAGGTTTTGAATAGGGTTCCATGAAAACAACAGTGTAATACAGTGGAAAGAGACAAAGGCCCTGAAGACAACAGACCTGATCAACTTCTAATATTTCCTGCCTGTGGAATCTTGACCAAGTCCTTTAACTTCTGCTGGCTTCAATGTCCTCATTTGTAAAATATGGGTGTTAGACTAAGTCCTGCACTTAGAGTCAAGAACACTTAGGTTCAAATCCTGCCTCACATACTTAGTTGTGTCATCCTGGAAGTCTCGGTTTCTTCATTTATAAAATGGGAATAATAATGGCAACTACCTCACAGGATTGTTGCAAGGATTAAATGCAATTATATATGTAAAGTGCTTTTGAAACCTTAAAGCACTATTTGAATATGAGCTTTATTATTGTAATGGTAATGGGGATTTGAAGATCTTCCCTACCCCTTGTAATGGCAAGCAAACAAGTACTTAGCCCTTGTTTCAAGTTGAGCTTTCTGCTTGATTACATCAAGACTTTGTTTAAAAAAATAGAACTTATGAATCCCACAGTGGGAGGAACTTGCTAATGCAACAGGAAGGGGTGAGGTAGGGAGGAGCTAATGACCAGGATAAAAAGCTGAGCACAAGCTGAGAGAGAACCAGACCGACTGGAAGCAAGCATCCTGAAGGCTGAGGACCTACTGTGAGTGAGAGAGGGGCATTCTTGCTTGCAAGAGTCTGTTTTGTTTTGAAGGCCTGATGGAGGGAAGGTTTGGGAAGGCATGGAAATGTGGGTGTTCACTGCATTGGTTATGTGTACCAACTTCAGGGTTACTGTAATGAATTTGACTTTCAGGTTTTGGGACTCTGTTTTCTGGTATTTGAATAAATGCTTCGGTTCTGTCCTCCGTGTGGAGAGACTGTTACATTTTGTAATTTACAAGTACACCAACATAGTTGCCGAGGGTGCTGTGAATATTGCATTGGTGTTACTACTATTGAGGCAGTTAAGTGGTGTAATGGTTAGAGTGCCAAGCCAAGCAGCAGAAAGACAACCTTCCTGAGTTCAAAATTGACCTCTGACATTTTAGTGTCTATGTGACCCTCAGCAAGTCACTTAACCCTTTTTGCCTCAGTTTCCTCATCTATAAACTGAGGAAGGAAATGGCAAACCACTCCAGTATCTTTACCAAGAAACTTCAAATGGAGTCCCAAAGAGTAGGATACAACTGCACAACAACAGCAGCATAGTAAAGAGAATTGATACATGGCTACCTGTGAAATAAGGAAGATATGGGTTTGAGTCCTACCTATGACAAAGATTGGCTAGGTAACCGGAACAAGTCACTTAAATGATCACTGACAGGGCGGCTAGGTGGCGCAGTGAATAGAGCGCCGGCCCTGGAATCAGAAGGACCTGAGTTCGGAGCCGGCCTCCGACACCTAATCCGCACAAACAAAAATACCTAGCCGTGTAACCTTGGGCAAGTTACTTAACCCCAATTGCCCTAAAGGGGCGGCTAGGTGGCGCAGTGAGTAAGAGCGCCGGCCTCGGAGTTTGGATGACCCGAGATCAGATCCGGCCTCAGAAAATGGGCACCCACGCATAAATCAAATGACTAGCCGTGTAACCTTGAGCAAGTTACTTAACCCCAATTGCTTCAAAAAAAAAAAAAAAAAAAAAAAAAAAAAAATTAAATTAAATTAAATGATCACTGACCCTGGACAACTCCCAAAGGGCTACAGAACAGTTGCCATACTGCATTGATATAGGGAGTTTCTATGCAGGTGAAGTCATGAATAGGTCTGGTCAACAACAAGAAGAACAAAGTATTATTATTGTTATTCCTGAGTCTGATGTGGGGCTAGTTGCAGAATGAATAGGTGGCTAGTAGCATGTGCACTAAGGGCAGGTAGTAGTCTTTTTTTTTTTCTCAGTAGAGCCAAGTGACACTAGGAAAGGAATACAGTGTTAAGATTATTCTTAAGAGTCGTTTCTGGATCCAGAACAATAAAAAAAGTTGACAACTGCAGGGAAGGCAAAGATCTCAATGTAAGTAACAGGCACAGTTGTGTCCAATCTTAGAATAGTGTTGCCCAAGGGTGAATAGGGATGGGAGGCTAGATATGATTAGAATAGATACAGGACCTTATATTTGCAGGAAAGATCTGAACAGGCAGCATTATGTACTTCTTAGAGTACACACCATGGTCTAAGGCTAAGCAGAGTCACTTTTCACTAATGTGAAAATCGACAGTGCCAGAGGGCTACACCCCTTAGAAACAGTAGCCCAGCCCTATTCTGGCTTGCATAACAAACACCTATTAAGTATAATGATTTTTATTATGAAAATAGGTATAATTTCCTCTCTTTTGCTTCAGAATTTCCCAAATTCTCAGGGACTTTTCATACCTTCATGCCTCCCAACCAATATAGGTTCCATCAATATATTTAGGGTCAAGAACAGGAAAGCCTTAAGGTTTGTGGTGGAGGATAAGATGACATCAGATATTATAAAGAAGGTGGAAACTGTCCAAATTCTGTTTTCAGTCTACTTTCTCTCAAACAAAAAGAATCACCATCAGACTGAAAAGGGAGGAGAGAATCAGAATATGTAATAGGGAATTAGAATTCCAAGTTGGTAAGGAGCTCATCGAGTTGACCTTAACAAGTTCAAGTCACCAATGTAGGTTCTCTGCATTTGGTAAAACTTGGAGATGTAATCGATGAACTGCTGCAGGTGTTATGAAAAGTCATGGAGAATTGGGGGGGCCTAAGAGCACCGGAGACAGACCAATGACTTGACTTTCAAAAAAACAGGTCAAGTCTTCAAACTGTAAGTCAGCAAATTTTATGCCAATTCCTGGGGGGGGGGGGGAGGGTGGAGAGAAATCTATGTTATCTTATTAAAGAAATGATTTCTAAGTACTTAAGAAGGGGACAAGTAATCACTTAAAGCCAGCCTGGATGCATTAAGAAGTCAGGCTAGACCAACCATATTTCCATTTTTGATGAGTTTATTAGACTGGTGAGATCAGGAGAATATAAGAGACAATGTATATGGGTATTTCAAAAAGACATCTGAGAAATTGTTTCATAATTAAGTTGTACAGATGAGAACTGGGTTCATTTCTTGATAAAGTTGGGTGAATTTGAAGTTGGCAGAATAGCCAGATCCAAAGATTAATTGATTAATAATAAATTATTAATGGATCCATGGCAACCTAGAGAGAAGTTCTTACCAGAGTACATCAGGGATCTATTCTTAGTCTTGAATTCACAAAAACCTGGATGTAAATCCCACCTTTGATAACAATTGTGTGAACCTGGACAAGTCAATTGACTTTCCAGTTCTCTAGGCCACTGGCATCAAACTCACAGCCTATAGTAACAAACAGATAGCGAAACACTCAGGGGCAGCCTTCACTAGATAAAAATGTAATTAGGGGGGCGGCTAGGTGGCGCAGTGAGTAGAGCGTCGGCCCTGGCGTCAGAAGGACCTGAGTTCGGATCCAGCCTCAGACACTTAACACACACAAACAAAAACCTAGCCATGTGACCTTGGGCAAGTTACTTAACCCCAATTGCCCTCCAAAAAGGCAAAAAACCAAAACAAAACAAAAATGTAATTAGGAAATTTTTAACAAAATAAATAAAAATGCAATGCAACATGAATAATGTTAATTTGTGGTTTCTAAGTCAATATAGAGCCCTCTTTCTATTTGTGTTTGACACCACTGCTCTGGGCAACTCTCTAAGGCTACAAGTTGCAGAAAAGGTGTCAATCTAGATTGTTAGAGGGAGTTTCCTCACGTGGGAGTTCTCTGTGCCAAAGAAATCCTTAGACCAGTACCCATACCTACTACTTCTGTTCCCAGGGCCCAGCAGAACATCTGACCAAAGCTCAAACAAACAAAAAACTGCTTGTTCTTGTTGACTGATTTTTTTTATAGCTTTGTAAAGGCATTAAAAGACAGTAGATGACTCACAAACTTTACAGTTGGATATTATGAATACTTTTTTCAAGAAGGAAGTCAGAAGGTACTAGACATAGTGAGACAAGACATCAAAAAACGAAACCAGCTATATTGTAATGGACAGGAAACAATTGGGTACTGTCATGGGACATTTGGGTACTGTCTTCAGAATTGAAAGTGTGCTATCTAATCTGACCTATTTTAGCTTTCAGATAACTGAAAAATGAGAAATGGACTAAAGTAAAACCTTTGGCACTGATCCCTATTTCCTAGAGAAGTTTTTAGAATGACTTCTTCAAGCTGAAAAGGGCCTCAACTATCATCTAATCCAACTCCCTCATTCTACAGATGAGAAGCCTAGGGAGGTGAAGTACCTTGCCCCAAGGTCACAGAGATAGGAAATGTCACAGATAGGATCTGAACCCAGGTCCTTCAGAGACTAGTGGTCTTGCCTCTCTGGCAGGCTTTTTGTCTCCTATATTGATCAATATAAAACAATTTTCATATCCAGGAATATAAAATAACCCAGAAATAACCTTAGTCAATAAATGTAGACGCCAACTCATCTATGTGTAGTTGAAATATAATACCATCTCCTTATGACTTTGTTAGCAGATTGTTCTCTCTCTCTCTCTCTCTCTGTCTCTCTCTCTCCCCCTCTCTCTCCCTCTCTCTCTGTCTCTGTCCCTCTCTCTGTCTCTCTGCCTCCTTTCCCATCTCTCTCTAATCTTTACCTTTTCACCAGACTCGCTCATGCTGGGGGGGGAGGGGAGGAAGGGGGTGAGAAACAACCTTTATTAGACCGTACCATTTCTATCAAGTTATCATCCTATATCTGTCCTCCCTTTCAGAGTCAAATATCAAACACTTTCAGTACTACTAGCTTCCGTTTCCTTTCCTTTCATTAAGTCCTTAATCCTTAGCAATCTGGCTTCCGGCTTCTTCACACAACTGAAACTGGTCTCTCCAAAGTTACCGATGATCTCTTAATTGCCACGTCTGATGGCTTTTATCAATCTTCATTCTTTTTGCCTTCTCTGCCAGATTTGACAGGGCTGACAACTCTCTTCTCTTGGACACTTTGCAATCTCTTTATTTTCATGGAATTGCTTTCTCTGGACATTGCTCTCTGTGTTTTTGTCCTACCTGTCTAATTTCTCCTTCTCAGTCTCTTGCTAGCTCATTATGCTTATCTCACCCCTTACCTGTGGCTGTGCCCCAAGGCTTCCCTAAACTCTCTGTTCTCTACCTTTTCTCACTTGGTGACTTATCAACGCCCACAGGTTTCAGTATCATATCAAGATGAATTCCAAATCTAGTATATTTCCTGAGCTTTAGTCTGATAGCACTAATTGCCTATTAGATTTTCTCACTGACTATCCATAGATACCTCAAACATGGCATGTCTAAAATGGAACTCCTTATTCCCCACTCCCAACCCCATCCAATCCCTCTTCTGGACTTGCTTATTTCTTTCAAGGATAATCTCCCAGATATTTGAACTCAGCATGCTCCCACTCTTCAATTTCCCTCGCCTCCTATATCTATTCATTTGCTAAATGAATTAATAAACAGTGATTTTTTTTTTTAAACATTGAGTATGTGCCGGTACTGTGTGTGCTAGGCACAATAGGAATAGAAAGATTGAGACTAAAAAGTGGTTTTCCCTGCCTTCAAGGAGCTCACATTCTAATGGAGATTTTCTCTCTCTCTTTCCAATGAACATATGTATATAATATCAATGTATATAGGTGTGTATGTATAAAAATTCAACAAAATATTTTTTGGTAATTTAATTGGGTTGGCATTGATATATAAATTAGGTTAAATTGTTATTTTTGTTATATTAGCTCTGACTACCCAAGGACAATTAATATGTTTTCCAATTATTTAAATCTGATTTTATTTGTTTAAAAACTTTTTATAATTTTGTTTATGAATAGCAAGTTGTACATAATAAATTTGCAGTTTCATGTGCAATCATCTTTTTTATTATACTATGTTATGGAAATGTTTGTTTTATTCCATAAATAAAAAATTTTATAAATCATTCATTATGCACCTACAGTCTCTACCCTCAGGGAATTTACAATCTAATGGGGATATACATACAATACATACATACATACATACATACATGTATGCATGCATATGTGTAGATGGAACAGAATCTTAGAGGAAAGGTATTATGTTCAATTCTAAAATACCTCTTCATTAGACTCATTTTCACTATTCATATGGCCATTACCTTAGTCCAAGCCCTCACTGTCATCTCTCACTTAGGATAAGTCCTTTCCCTTCCAAATCTTACTTCACACAGCTGCCAAAGTCATTTTCCAAATTTTCCAAAAGCTCAGAGGAGACCATGTCACTCTCTTTGTCATTAAACTCCAATGTTCTCTATTCTCTATTCTCTATATAAAATATAAGCTACTCTGTTTGGAATTTCTAGTTTTTCTACACCTGGGTCCAACCTACTTTTCCAGATTTGTTGTACCTTACTCCCTTTTCTGTTCCCTATGGTTTACTGAAACTGCTCTTTTTGAATATTTTTCATAGATAATGCCACATCTTCTGTCTTTCTGCATTTCAGTCTTTCTGCATTTCAGGCTGTTATGTCTGAAATGCACTCCTTCTTTCCTTCCATAGAGTAGTGTTGGACTAGATAGAGTCTGAGCTAACTTCCAGGTTTAGATCTATGAGTCTTTAAGCCTTCCTTCCTTAACTTTCCGTGTATTTGTTTTGTACATATACCATAAATACTTTTTAATAGATGAGTTAGCTCCTCTAAATGTAATCTCTTTGAAGGCAAGAATTGTTTGATTTTTGTCTGTGTACTTCAGCACCTGGCAGGTAGTAGACACTTAGTAAATGTCTGTTGACTGATTGAAAAAAATGTTGATCTCAATACCAAATAATGACATGGGAGCTAAGAACACAGTCAGTTTAGAATATAACATCATAGCATTGATTTCAGGGTTAGGTAGAGACCTCAGTGTTCATTTTGTGCAATATATATGAGGCAGATTATATCTGGTGGTCATCAGGCTAAACATATACCATCAACATATATCCGATAAAGAATACCCAGTGGTCATCTGGCTAAACATATACCAGATAAAGAATACCCAGTGGTCATCTGGCTCAACATATACCAGATAAAGAATACCCAGTGGTCATCTGGCTCAACATATACCAGATAAAGAATACCCAGTGGTCATCTGGCCCAACATATATCTGATAGAGAATACCCAGTGGTCATCTGGTTCAATATATACCAGATAAAGAATACTCAGTGTTCATCTGGCCCAGAATATACCTGATAAAAATACCCAATGGTCATCTGGCCCAACATATATCTGATAAAGGATTCCGGGGGTCATCAATACCTTCTGTAGCATATGTCTCACTTGGTCATCCAGACTTTATTTGAAAACCCTCTCCCTCCTGCAATTCATTCCACTTTTGTATCACTGTGCAGGATTAGTTTGCTGGGGGTTTTTTTGGGGGGGTACCCCTTCTATCAAGTCTAAATTTGCCTCTCTGAAACTTTTACTTCTTGTTCCCAGTTCTGCCCTCTGGGGACAAACACAAGGAAGTCTAATCTCTCTTTCAGGTGACAGCTCTTCAAATACTTGAAGGTTGCTCATTTTCAAAATATACAGAAGAGAATGATTTATGGTTATAAGTAGTATATATCCATAGAGAAGGGAGAGTCATGGACCCAAACACAAGTTAGCAGAAAGCTTATCCTAAGGACCAAGGAAGCCATATCCCCCAAGAATGGAGATACCATGATTCTGTAGAAAAGAGTTTGGAGACAGCAGAACTAAGTTCAGGTTCTGGCTGTGCCACCTACTTATTGCCTGAGTGGTTTTATACATAGCTATTCAGCCCCTTTTGGCCATTGTTTTCTCAACTGAAAAATGAGTGGGTGAAACTAGATGAACGCTGAGATCCCTTCCAATTCTATATGAAACTATAATGACATTTGCTGATACAATTGGAAATGTAATAGGTATGAAATGGTACAGATATATCAATGTTTATAATAGCAATCTATTCTCATCATCAATGGCAATGGAGATACCCAGCATTTGATATAGGAAATAGAAATAGTAATGAAGAGAATCAAGTCAAGAATAGCTAAAACTGCTTCACTGAAAAAATGTGTGCTGGAAGCAATGCAATTTTAAAGGCATTCAAGGATTAAGTTGTTTTAAATATCCCAATAAGGCTGAGACTCCCAAAGAACAGAACACATATTGTATTGTTATGAAAAAAATATCCTACCAAGGAGATATTGGTAACTACCTAATTGTACATTAGCACACTATAGTAGAGAGAACTGGGATTTTACTCTTTTTCGCTCTACTAGTAACAAACTATTTGACTTTGTACAACTTATCTTGTGATACACCTCAGTACCTTAAAATGTAAAATAATGAGAACTCATATAGTTCTGACAATTCCTAAGAAATTTCACAAATATTGTTTTAATGTTTTCTGATTTTGTAACTGAAGACTCTTCCTCTACTCCTTGACTTATGCAGATTGAAACTCCCCTACAGTAGACAGTATGTGATAATTCTACCCCCCACCCCTAATAAAATCTCTCTATAGGCAGCCAAAGATCTTCTGATTCATAGAGTTTAGAGGTAGAAATTTAGAGTGTAGAGATGTTCTGATCCAAACCCTATATTTTTCAGAATAAAATTGAGACCCAAAGAAACAAAGTGACTTGCCTGAAGCCATAGGGGTAGAAGGTGATTAGTTTCTTCAAATTTAAGTATGCTGATATGCAGAATATAGATATATTTGTCATGTGGCCTATATTCAAAGTCTTTCAAGGATATGCCAAAGTTTTTATTCCATTGGCATAGCTATTTTCCATATCACAATGAAGAGATATTAAACTAAGATATTAGTAGAAGACATTATGTCATATTGTCATTTGGGGGCAGCTGAATGGTACAGTGAATAGAGGGCCAGACCAGTAATCAAGTACCATCGCCACCCAGCCTCAGATACTTACTGGCTGTGTTCCCCTGGGTAACTCTGTTTGCCTCAGTTCATCATCTGTAAAATGAGCTGGAGAAGGAAATGGCAAACCCCTCCAGGATCTTTGCCAATAAAACCTCAAATAAGGTTAGAGACTCCACATGACTGGGATGTTTTATGCTCTTAGGTGACCAGTATTGGGACAAAAAAGCCAGGAGCAATTAAATCCTGACAACAATTTTGTCTCTTCTTGTGGATAACTAATCCTTGTCTCAGGAGGAAAGGAGGAGGGACCTGGGTCTAACTTGGGTTTTAGAGAAAAACTGGTAGACACTAGTCCTATCTTATTCCCATTCTATAGATAAAGAAACCTGAGAGAGGTTGAGTTACTTGTATAAAGCAACCAGCTTATAAATGGTGGAACTGGGAATAGAACCCATGTCTTTGGACTGCAAGTCTCATGCTCTCTTTATGTCTTTCTATCACTAGGTAGGTTTCCCCAGCCTTAAAATCTGTCATTCAAAAAGCCAAATAGCAAATCAGAGGACACTGTGCTAGATGGTACATATGTTCAAGGCAAGACTAGTAAATCTCTTTGGAGGTCTCAAATTTTTAAATGTTATTTCTCCAGTGTAAGATGAAGGTAAAAATCTTCTAGGACCTTTTCTCTAATGCTTGCCATGGCTTCCTTCCTTTGGGCCATTCTCTGTTTTATTTCTACATTTTTCAATTACCATCCCTACCCAGTATCATGTACATTCTTTGGGGAGTGGAGGGTATATACACACATATAAATATACATATATGTGCGTTCACATATATACACATTTACATAGTTATATATAGTTTTTTATAAATAGTTATATGGCTATAGTTATATATATATATATAATTTTCTATGTAGTTATGTTGTTATATATTATAGATAGATAGATAGATAGATAGATAGATAGATAGATAGATAGATTTAGATATAAACACACATACACACACAATTTGGGGGCAGTTTGGCACTGCAGTGGATAGAGTACTGGGCCTGAAATTAGGGGGACCTGAGTTCAAATGTGACCTCAGACACTTGCTAGCTGTGTGACCCAAGTCATTTAATCCTGTCTGCTTCAGTTCTTCTTCCATAAAATGGGCTAGGGAAGGAAATGGTAAACCACTTCAGTATCTTTGTGACCCAATGGGGTCACAGACAGTCAGACAGAACTGACATAACACAACAGCAACATGCATTATTTTTATTAAGATTTACTGAAGTGATGGGAGTCTTATTATATAGACCCACTTCCTTATTGCTTTGGGGAAAATTGAAGGGATGTGCATAAGTTAAAAAGGAAAAGAACAACAACAACAAGAGAAAGAAAGAAAGAGAGAGGGAAAGAAGGAAGGGAGGGAGGGAGGAAGGGAGGAAGGAAGAAAGTAAAGTATGAAGGAAGGAAGGAAGGAAAGAAGGAAGGAAGGGAGGGAGGGAGGAAGGGAGGAAGGAAAGCAGGGAGGAAGGAAGGAAAGAAAGAAGAATCAGTTTTTTTAAGTTATTCTTTTTAAAAAATTGAGATAAATATAAAAAAATTTAATTCAAGTGAATTTTTTAATTAAGGTAATGGAACACAAAATCTTACTCAGTTGGTAAGACTAGTATTTAGAAATATACTTCAATTACATATGTATGATGGTTACTTAAAAAAGAAAGGGGAAAGAGCAGAAAAAGAGATAAAGCAGAAAAATGATAGAAGTAGAAATAGGAGGGAAAGATCAGTAGAGATAACAAGTGTTAGTACAGGTAAGTGACTATTATCACCATTTCATGTAAGTAATTAATAAACATTATATAACTACTATTTGTAAGGCACATTCCTAAATGCTGAATGGTTACAATGAAAAATGTCCTAGTGACTATTTAGCTATTATAATTTTCCTTTAAAATGCTAATAGCTGATTTTAAACTGTTAAAGAATTGTTCAGCCTTCAGAGTCTCCATTCTGAATAGAACTGCAGTGAACTATTTCTCCTACCAGGGGAAAAAAAAAGAAAATAAAATCATACCCTTGAGTTATAGAGGCAATGACCAGAAGCATATTTTTCCAAGGGCCAAATGCAGTAAAGAAAGTGTGGCCCAAAAGTCCTCCATCCTGATGTAGAACCATTAAAAATTCAACATACTTTTGTTACAACACTTCTGAAAGAGGTATACTACTAATACAGTCTGAACATGGAATGAGTACAATAAACAAAATGATGAAACCAGATCTCAAGTAAATCACCTAAGTAGAACAGAATAATCAAATTTCAGTTCTAATGCTGGATTTGCATCTGGCTACTGTATAGTATAGTATAGTATAGTGTAGTATAGTGTAGTGTAGTATAGTATAGTATAGTATAGTATAGTATAGTATAGTATAGTATAGTATAGCATAGTATAGTGTAGTATAGTATAGTAAGGTATGGTATGGTGTCATATGGTATGGTATGGTGTGGTGTGGTGTCATCTGGTCTGGTCTGGTCTGGCATGGTATGGTATAGCACGGTATAGTATGGTATGGTATAGTACAGTATGGTATGGTACAGCATGGCATGGCATGGTATAGTGTGTACACTATGGTATGGTATAGTATAGTACAGTACAGTACAGTATGGTATTGTGCTATATACACATATTAGGCTGCCAACCAAACTGAAGGTCTGCAGAGCTGCTAGGTTGACCTCACTGTTGTATGCCTGTGAAACCTGGACAGTCTATCAGCTCCACACCAGGAAACTGAATTTCTTCCATTTGAATTGTCTTAGGAAGATCATGAAGATCACCTGGCAAGATAAGGTATTGGACACTGAGGTCCTCTCTGGAGCTGGAGTGCCAAGCATTCAAACTCTACTACCAGTACACTGGCCACATAGCCTGAATGCCAAACATGCTTTTATGGAGAACTTGCACAAGGCAAGTGCTCATGTGAAGCTCAGAAGAAACCATACAAGGACATTCTTTATATTATATTATCAATTGTGAGACACTGGAGATGTTGGCACAGGATCAGCCAGGCTGGCATGCCTGCATTAAAGAAGTCTCTATATTCCATAAGCAAAGCAGAATTGCAGTAGCATAAAGAAAACATGGGCTTCGTGAATCCAGAGACATCTCTGTCCCTAAATGTTCTTATGGACATCTTGTGCCCAACCTGTGACAGAGCCTTCTGACCTCATATTGGACTGACCAGCTACAGCAAAATACACTGTACCCTGACCCCAACATCTCTATGTCATTAGTTTTTTAAAATGAAGGACGATCAATAAGACTTGTATGCATGTATATGTGTCTATATATACATATACATATATACACATTTTATGTATTATAATTATACATATGCATATGTTATAGTGTGTATGTATATGTGTGTGTAATTTTCTGCTTTCAGAGCCCACCTTCCTGCCCCTGCATGGGTACCATTTTCTCTATGATCAAGTCAGTCAATCACTAAACATGTATTAAATGCCTACTCTGTGCCAGGTACTAAGCTAAATTACAAAGACTTTTTTTTTGCTTTTTTTTTTTGGAGGGGGGATTGCAGGGCAATTGGGGTTAAGTGACTTGCCCAAGGTCACATAGCTAGTAAGTGTTAAGTGTCTGAGGCCAGATTTGAACTCAGGTCCTCCTGACTTCAGGGCCACTGCTCTATTCACTGAGCCACCTAGTCACCTGCCCCAATGATAAAGATTTTAAAAGAGGCAAAAGACAACCCCTAACCCTCAAGGAGCTTACAATCCAATGAAGTAGACAACATGCAAACAAATATAGGCACTAGTATTAAGAAGGGTTAGGGAAAGCTTCCAGTAAAAGATAGGATTTTAGCTGGGACTTAAAGAAAACCAGGGAAGCAGTCCCTTTCTGCTCCCCACAACCTGAAAGTGATCTTTACATTCTCAAACTTTCTTAAGGAATATTATCTCCATCTGCCTTCCCCAATTACAGTCTCTCACAGCATACTTATTCATTCATATCATAGTTTCCAAGCTATTTAACTATTCTAACCCTAAAATATGAGTAGATGAGATGAGATCATTAGGTCCTAGATTTTAGAGATTTGAAGGGACTTTAGTAGTCATCTCATTCAACCTCTGCATTTTACAGATGAGGAAACTGAGGCCCAAAAGATCAAATGATATGCCCAGGATCATGTAGATGTTAAACTTCAGAGATGGGAATGGAATCCATGCTTTTCCACTGGATTACCATGCCTCAGAGATATTTCACCAGTAGTTCTTGAGGCCTTATCTACCCCTGCAAAACAACAACAACAAAAAAAAACCCCAATAACCAAAAAATGGAAAATACATTGCCCTTCCTGTCAAAAGCTTCTAGGAATCTCAGACAAGATGCTTTCTATGATTCTTTTCAGTTTTAAAGCCTACTTTAATTTTGGGTGCCCTTAAATGTGGGTGGGTACACCATGTACAGTTGGCCAATCCCCTACTGGGGTTATAAAATATAGAAAGCCTTAAAGTTACTCACTCCTTTGAAGTCTCTCTTCTTTGTCAAAGTTAGGACAAATGAGCAAAATCACTTTGAACTTAACTCTCACTCTTCTTTGAACATCTGCTAGGTATTTCTTTTTCAGTCACCAAACATGGTCACAGAACTTTAAACCAGTTGCTCAATCCTTGCACTTAGTAACGGAGTGAAAAGAAGTGTGTTTACTTCACCAGTCTTCTGTCATTCTGTCTTTCCTGCCTACTCTTTTACCTACCCATCTATTATTAGTTACAGAATCAGATGGAGCCTTTCGTCCATCACTGACAGAATCTCTAACTTTCTTGAAAGAAGATGTGTTCTAGTGCTGACTCCTACATATTAGATCTTTCTTCATTACTCCATTTCAGATCTCTTTCCTTCTTGAAATTATTTTGCATTTTTGCAAATATATTTGTGAACATGTTATAGCTTCCAAAAACAACGTAAAGCAGAGACTGTACTATTGTCATTGCTTTTAACAGAGTATAGCACAGAGTTCTTGTGTGTAGCCAGTGTTTCATCAATATTATTTAATCAAATGTAATTGAATGCCATATTTCTAAACCCCAGTCATTGGAATACATTCCCTTTATATCTCTGCCCATTAAGTTAATTCTCTTCCTCCAAAGTCCCCAGCACAGGTGCCATTTCTTCGATGATCAATCAATCAATCAATCACTAAACATTTATTAAGTCCCTATTCTATGCCAAGCACTGTTGCTAAGTGCTAGTGATACAAAAAGAGGTAAAAGACAGCTCCTGCTAAAATGGAAGCTAAAAAGACAGCTCCTGGAAGCTAAAATGCTTCCAGCAAAAGTTAGGATGTTATCTGGGGCTTAAAGAAAGCTGGGAAGTACTCCTTTTCTGATCCCCCACCAACTGAAGGTAGTTTCTCCATTCCTAAATTTTCTTAACATTGTCTCAACCTCCTTTCTCTCTACTGCAGTCTATTGTGTATCATACTTATTCATGCAAATCATAGCTTCCTCTATTAGATGGTAAACTCATAGAAAGCAGGTATTACATAATTTTTTCCATCCTTGTATTCTTAGTACCTAATATAGCTCCTACTGCATGGTATATACTTAACACATTTTTATTGAAATAAAATGTAATTTACTAATCTTCTACTAATTCATTTCACCAGTGTTTTAGTCTTGAAGTGATTACTTCTTCATTCATAATTTATAGAAATGCCGCTTTGAATCAGTTTACTCTTTTTTTTTCTCTATCAGAAACCATACTAATCCTACCAAGGCAAAATTAAAATCCTTCTCTAAGAGCGATACTGCTATACTGCTCAGTGTCTATCACCTACCCATTCTCAGAATAATTTTGCAATTCATACATGGTAGTCCTTTAATTAGGGGAAAATTCTCTGCTTCCTCATTCCATTAAAATACATATTTCATGAAAGATGCCTTTGATTGCTTAAGTCATTCCTATATAGTTAAACAAGACTTTCAGGGAGGTATATTATCACTTAATGTATTTCTAACATTCTTTGCTTTTGAAAAAAAGAGAGTGTAAATTGTTTGAGTCATTTAAAAACTGAAAAACAAGTCATCAAAACCTGGTGTAGGGACTTTTTACCACTTATTGTGATCATTTGCTATTCAGTGGACCAAAACATAAAGATGAGTAAAGCACTCCTGTGTACTAAATTACCCACTTTGGGGAAAGTTCATTAACTCTCTCAGTCCACTAAGGACATTGAAGGAACAACAAACCACACAGAAAACAGTTATTCTCACCTCTATGCTTCTGTCTATTGTCTATCCTTCCATTATGGAATCTGAGACCATCTTCACATGCTCCGTGTAGTACTTTCAATCAACAAAGACTGCCAACTACTCTAAGCCAAACACTGTTCAAAGCAATGGAGATACAAGACAGACATGAAATAGTACCTGACCTCAGGGAGCTTACATATATAGTATACTATATACATATATATTACATATATAGTATACTATATACAGCTTTCATATATAGTATACTATTTACAGAGCAAATACAAGGTAGTTTTGGGATGGATCTGAGAACAGGAAAAACCTCAAACATAGTGCTTAAGCTGTGTCTTGACTGAAACAAGGGATTGAGAGAGAGAGAGAGAGAGAGAGAGAGAGAGAGAGAGAGAGAGAGAGAGGGAGACCAGGTAGTCCATGGGAGAGAAACAATGCAAAGGCATGGAGAAAGAAGATGAGTCTTTAAGAGCATCGTGAGTTATAACATCATGTAGTTCAGTTGGAAGGTAGAGAGGTTAAAAGGGAGCCAGCAAGCTCTTTAAATGCCAAATTTTGTTCAAAGTTGCACAGTTAACAAGTGCTTTTTGGTTGTTTCCCAGACTTTCTGGGAAGTAGATTGACAAGTGGATGGATCTACTAGGAGCTTTTGTTGTTTTTAAAGTAAAGACAGGTTGGTCTCAATTTACAGATCCTTATCTATGTAAAGTATTCCTACAATTAGCAGAAACAAGTCCTTAGCATTATTTGAGTATGCATATAATTGTACCATATGGAGAAATGTAGAACTCATTTAAAAGGCATAAAGAGTTACCTCTTAAAAGTCACAACAAAAATGTAAAGTCAGAGCTCACGAAATTCGGGACTGATTTAACCAAATGACTTGTTCAGCCCTTACACAGGTGTTCCATTTCAGAGAGTATTAGAACATAGTGCCGGGAGCCTAAAAGCTAATTTCTAACTTAGGCTAATAGTGCCAGATATAATGACCTGCCATTACTGCCTTGTGAATCAGACCCTATGATATTTAAAATAATTAAGATCAAAGCATAACTCGAAGGTTACTAAATTCACCAGTCATAAAACATTAGCACAGTATTGAGGACTGTACTTGTTTGTTCAACAACCTTTAACACTCAAGTTATAAAACAGCATTAAGAGGGTCACAAATTTGCTGAAAAAAATGTTACTTCTGGAAAAGAAGTTGCCCAAGTCATGGGGAAATCCCTTACTACAGTGGTTAATAGCAGCAAAAGTTTCACAGGGGAATCCATTATGCTTGTGAAAACACCCAGCTGCTTAAGTGATGGGATGATAGGACTTTTACCTTTTGTTGGTTCCCATCCAAATAGGTAAGTAAACTGTGACCAAGACAGCTTCCCATCTGGAGGTGGTTGAGGAACAGTATGAAATGAATTGGTCTGTCTGGGCTGAGTTCCCAGTAAAAGGGTGTCTTTCATACCAAAAGCTACCACCCAAACTGGCAGGGTGCTCCCAGCCAAAGATTTAGACTGTCAAAGTGCTAATTGAGTTAGAGATTTGGTTAGGAAGTGGGCTAACAATTAACTTCAGCCATGCCCCTAAACTACCACCAAGAGAAAATGTAGTTTGAGGTGTCTTCCTAATCCATTATAAGGACACTGATTGAAACAGTGAATCTTCCAACTGTAAGAAGTGTTAGACAACAAAAAGTTAAGGTATGAATGGTAGCGATAGAAAAGCAGCAGCTTGTGAATTAGAGACCACATACATAATATCAAAATACTGGATACATAATAGCCCTGACCCTAAATTTAGAAGGGAGAAATATGTTTAAAACAACAACAAAGATAGAGGCAATCAACAATTTCTTGAAGCTGCTTGGCTCACTTGACCAAGGCCTTACTAAGTCTCAACTAACAGTGTTATAATGCTATGAACTTAGTAGAAACATACAGGTTTTAAGAAGCTTTCACCGGAACCCCCTTGCCGAATGCCCAGATCTGGATTTTCCCACCTCATCTCTAAATAAATTACGGGCAGATCTTTGTAAACATGAGTGAATTAAATTGCCAGAAAATTTGGTCCATTGACAATTCACTTAGGTGAAAAGCATCAATCCTGTTTTGTATAGGGCATCAAGACAACAACCTGGTAAATTGGATTTAATGGATTTTTTTTTAATTGCTCCAGATTGCCCACAAAATAGCCACAAGAGAAAAAAAAACAGTTTTAGAGGTCCAAGTTAAACAAATGAAGAGGATTCTATGGAAGAGAAAGTAAATGTATTGTAGTATTTACTTTGGAAAGTATTAAAGTATATAAAATCAGAACTGACAGGAAAAAAAAGTCCTAACAGAGTTCTTTACTTACCCTTTCCCACAAAGAGAAAGAAGGCCTATTAATAAAACCTAAAACTAAAATGTAATACAGATAAAAGAAATACCTCATTAGCAAACATATAATTAAACTGGGGAATTCACAGCTGTAAGACATCACTGAGGTAAAGATTTAGGCATGTAGATTCAGGCTGCTAACTGATTTTTAGGCAAAGTAGTAGCATACTGGCGGCCAGACCCTTTGCAATAATTTTGTCTTCCCCAGCCCCAGCCTGGAGTTCTCAGCAATGACCATCTCCATTGAAGAGTTTCTGTATTTAAAAGGGTAACACTTTAAAAACAGATACTTAAAATTATATGAAAATTTAAAATAAATTGCCTGTAATGGTTTTCAAATGTGTTAATTTTCAGGGTAAGTATGGGTCAGTTTCTTTAACTTTCAAGCCTCAGTTTCCTCATTTGCAAATTTAGGAAGCTAGACTAGATTGTTTCTCAAGTCCCTTCCAGCCCTGATAATTTAATAACTCTATAAAACCACCTCAAACAAATCAGAATTTGGTTTCAACAGGGCCAGCTTTTTAATTCTTTAAAGTCTATGCAAATTGAAAAAGCAGTAACCACATCAATTTCCTTCTAGAACATTACATAAGTGATGACATTCATAATAGTTTTTATTTAGATTCAATTCTAACAGTTTTACTCAGTCAAAACCAAAATTACATAGACGATTTGGATAATCCTTACTTAGTGATCTAATTAACCACAGAAAATCATCAGCTATCTTCCCCCCCCCCAAAAAAAATTACTGTGTATTCCTTAATCTGGATGCCCCTTACATATTTACTTTCTGTTACCATTAAAACTTTCTTCATGGATAGACAACTTCAACAAGAACATGAAAGAAACCAGTAAAAATGCCAATGTCTTGAGAATATAAGATGACAACAGCCAGGGAAAACATAAGATAAGATTATTGAGTTAAAAATTCCCTCAATAACTCTCCATTCCCATTTATTTTGCATTTCTTCTTCATTTCTCTCACCTCTCTGGTTGTTCAGTTGGTATTGGCTATAACAATAGCCTCTCAAATCTGTTTTTCCAAGCAATATCCAGTATTAAGGATTTTCCTTTTCTTGCTCTTTGGTATCAGATTTAGTAGTCCTTTGTCTCATTACTCTATCAGGACTCTACTATAAAGCTAGTTTGATAAAAATCATTCAAGCTAAGGTATAGTGGCCTAATATGGAATCCCTCCCAGGTAATATTTGAATTTTTATAATTGCCTTTGTTGCTTTAACCTTGAATGAGTAATACAGGGTGTCTCACAAGTCTCAGAGTAATTTTAAACTTCAATAACTTCAGAAGTATTAATGCTACAAACACAAAAATTTTGAAAGGTAAATTATATATATTTTAAATTATTGATATATTTCTTATTAAAATTTAACATAGCTACCACTCTAGTTGATTTTTATACATTGTAAAAACTTTTACCAGCAGCTTCTCAATGACTGAAAGAATTGCATTTATAATCTTAGATTTAAGATTATCCAAAGGAGTTCTTGATGTAAACATGACAATTTTGATGTGATGTCATAAGATAATGTCTAATGGCAATAGAGAAAGAGCATTAGGTGGCCAAGCAAAAGGAACTGAGTCCTGAGTCATCAATTTGAGACAGTACTGTTCAGACATTGTTGCACATAAGCTTCATAATGACAGGGTGCCCCCATCTTGTTAAAATTAAAATTAAATATTTATTGTTCAAAAGTCACAAAATTAATGAGTAAAAAAAGAAATTTAAGTAAACTTTCAATTTTTTAAATTATTAAAACTTAAGCTATCTACTTAAAGTTATCACTTAAAGTAGTATTAAAGTTATTAAAACTTAAAACTGCACTGGGACTTTTGGTACATGCTGTTTAAGAATTTCAGGAAGGGTCAATGCAGAAAGATATTTTGAGACAGCATCTTTCAAAATCACCTGCTCTACCTATGTGTTAGGTCATCCAGGATAACAGCCTCTATTGTCTTCTGCTGTGGCTACTCAGGCTACATTGAGGCCATAGAAGCTGATGACCTTCACCAGCCTCTGTCCTTTGCCTGACCCTGCAGTGTGCCCTAGTTTCATCGCTCTGTCTTTTCAGTAGTGGAATGAATGGCTTCAATTCAACTACCACCTCAGATTCATGAGAAGTGAGTGTAGTTTTGGCTCTAGTCTTAGGGATCCTCTGCAAGGAAATGAGAGAAAGTAAAAATGGTACTGAGAATACAAGCATGAAATAGTTATGCAAAAATCACTTTTATTCCCCTGAGAAAAAGGGTGAATGTTAAGCAACAAAGAAAAAGAAGGAATCATAGCATAATTATAATCAGTAGAGAGGCTAGTATTCAAGTCTTACTGGGATGCATGCATGAAGGTTTCTCGTTAGCCATTTTTATTTCACCTCGACTGAGTACATCCTGATTGAAGCCACGTAAGTTCTTTCAGGGGTTTCTCTTTGTGTGGGCAAGTCTTTCATCTTGACCAATCTGTCTCTGTGGCTTCTCATTTTATAGGTGAGAAAATGGAGGCTTATATATTAAGTAACTAGCACATGGTTACTCAGTCAGTAAATTCCAGAGCTGAGACATGAATCCTGGTCCTCTGATTCTTCACTCCTCTGCCCTATTTCACAGGGTTGTTGTTCAGACCAAATGAGATAACATATGTGAAATTCTTTGTACAATGCCTGCCATGAGTAGATGCTTAATAAATACTGGTTCTCCTTCCCCCTTTCCATTTCCATTGTACCACAAGTCACTCTCAGGAAATTTGGTTCTATTATAAGACACATATGATGACTTGTGGAGATGGACAAGATTCATAGCAATATCTTTATTTTTCAGGACTTGGAGTGATGGGAGCACGATAGCAGAGACATATGTCTTCATGTTCACCAAGCTGGGGAACGTAGGCCACTGGGGCTAGGTCTCTCTCCCTACCCAGAAGGCTTATAGCAGACCTTACTTCTAGCCCGTCAGGAAAAAGAAAATGCCTTTGCCACTTACTAGTGTCCCTTGTAAGTTTAACTGTCATCTGATGAGTATGCATAGTATGCTTAATTGATGAAATCCCCACTTAGAAGATGTTTGGGGGCCTAATTTCGGAAAGATATGATGATGCTTATGAGGACTGGGTTCACTGGCCAGGACTTTGTTATATGCAGTTTAAAGAGAGAGGCTAAACTTAACTATATTTTGTCCATTTCCTTCTCCATGTACAAAAGTACCTATCATTCCAAGACTCTCTATAGGTACAGTTATAAGCCTAAGGCCTAACATCACTTACTGACTGATGCTATGTTTTTCAAGCATAAAGAGGCAAAAATCAAAATATCAGTTATGTGACTTTACTCAGTTGTCTCTGAAATGTTTATTTAACACTACTATGTTTTAAATGGGACAATTCATTATAAATACTATTTTAATAAGTAATCTCAATCTTAACAAATAATATCAGTATTTTGTAACTGCTACATAAGATAATGTAATCTTATTCATGGAAAGCTAGCTATTCTGGGCCAGGTCTAACTCACATTAGTCAAATAATTCAGACTTGGGACCAGGAAACAATGAAGTATTTGTGGATGATATAACATTTTATAAAAAGAAATTTAGTTGACAGCTAAAAATAGATTCAATAAAGGCATAACACCAATTCAGATGGCTTCAGCTTCTGCTTCAACATTTGGCATGCTGTCAGTGCCCGATCAAAAGAGTATATTTATTGACAGGACAGAAAGGATTTGGTCAAGCCTAATGACCTTCAATTCCTCATTGGCTGGGTCTTTTACGCTATGTTTGACCAGGAAAACACATTAATGGCTCCAGCCCTAATATCATTGAAACTATAAAGTCTAAAGAACAGTTTCTTTGATCCTTTAAAAAAAATTAGATCAGGCAACATGGGAGAAATGAAGCTATTTGGGTAAGAGTTAAAGGCATTGGAAATAGCCTTAAAAAAGACTAGGAGATGTAATGACAGCAGGTTTCTTATGAGGAAACCCTACAGCTTGTTTTGGGTTGCTCTAAAAAGCAGCACTGGTACAAAAATTAGAAGTTAGAAGGGGATAGAATCTAGCTCCATATACATAAAAGCTTCAAATTTATTTAATAATCTTTTCTCTATCAGAGACACTGGGGTTCTACAGGACCTTAGGAATCATCTGGTCTTACCCATTCATAAGAAAACTTAGATCCAAAAATAAGGTTAATGTATAAGAAAACTGGAAAGGTGGGGAACAGGGAAGATTAGGTTATGGAAGATTTTGAATGTCAAACAGAGGATTTTGTCATTGATGTCTGAGGTGATAGAAAGCCACTAGAATTTATTGAGCAGGGGGATGACATGGTAAGACCTGTGCTTTAGGAAAATCAATCAACACCTGAAGAGAGGAAGTATTAGAGTTGGGAGAGACTTGTGGAAGGCAGCTCCAATATTGCAATAGTTCAAGTGTGAGGTGATGAGGGCCTGGACCTGGTTGCTGGCTGTTTCAAAGGACAGAGATGTTGCAAAGGTTAAATCACATGCCTTGTCAAAGCTTAGACATGGGGAGTGAGAGATAGTGAGGAGCTGAGGATACTACCTAGAATGCAAGCCAGGAGGGAGACTGGAAGGATAGTTATAACCTTCATAGTAATAGAAATGTTTAGAAGGTGGAAGGATTTAGGGAGAAAGAAAAGGAGTTCAGTTTTAGACATGTTAAGTTTAAGATGTCTAAGTTCAAGATATCTGAAATTGAAGCCATGAGTCTGAAGGTCAGCAGAGACATTAGGGTAGGATAGGCAGATTTAAGTATCATCAGCAGAGATAACAGTTAAATCCATGGGAGCTGATGAGATCACCAAGTGAAATAGAATAAAAGAAAAAGAAAGGAAGACCCAGGAGAGAGTCCTGTGGGAAACCCACAGTTAACGGGTTTGACCTGGATGAGGATTCAACGAAGGAGACTGAGGAAGAATATGTCAGATAGGTAGGAGGAGAACCAGGAGAGAGTGATTTTCAAAAAAACTTTGTGAAAAGAATATAAAGGAGAAGAGAATGATCAACAGAGTCAAAGGATTCACAAAGGTCAAGAAGGAGGATTGAAAAAAGACCATTGAATTTGACACTTAGGAGATCATTATCGACTTTGGACAGAACAGTGTCAACGGAATGATGAGGCTGAATGCTGGATTATAGGGGTGAAGAAGAGTGAGAAGGAAGGAAGCAGAGGCAAATATAGATAGCCTTTTCAAGGAATTTAGACACAGAGGGAAAAAGAGATACTGATGATGCTGTGAATGGAAGGATTAAGTGAGGGGTGTTTTGTTTTTTCTTTTTCCTTCCAGATCGGGGGAAATGGATATATTGCTAGACATCAGGAAAGGAGCCAGTAGACAGGGAGAGATTGAAGATAAGTGAGAGAGTAGGCATGAGAGACAGGGCAATTCATTACAGGAGACAGGACAGACTGGAATCACTTGTACAGGTAGAGGGCTTCACCTTGGTAATGAATATGGTCACCTTTTTGTGTGAGAGGGGTCAAGGAAGAGATAGTGGCAAAAGGCATTTGAATGATATGACATGGGGAAGAGGAAACTCATAGTGAGTGGCCTCATTTTTTTCTGTAAAATATAATACAAAGTTCTCAGTTGAGAAGGTGTGGGGAGGGAAAGCCATGGGGAATTTGAGGAAGAATGAAAAGGTTTGGAAAAGCCACTGTGGAGAGGGGGATAATAAGTTGGTAAGGGGAGTATAGAACAGTTGCCTAGAAGCAGTGAGGACCCACTTGGGGTTGTATGACATAGATTTGTAGTGGACCCATTCAGAATGGTTGTACTCTTTTTCTTAATTTTATTTTTCATTTATTATCCATTATATTTTCTTCATTCAGCAGCACCTATATGAGCAAAAGTGGGAAATGGTGGGAGTGATCCAAGGCTGAAACTTGGCAGGGTGCAATCCACAATATAATAAGGGACTGGAGAAAGATGATAGTGTAGAGTTGAACTAATTCACTAAATGGTCAAGATAGGGAAAAGAACAGAGTGATTAGTGCAAGGGTAATAGTTTGGAAGAGAACTAAGAACACACTACAGTGTGGACAGAGTAAGGCAGGAAAGGAAGGCAGAGGGAGAAGTGAAAGCAAATAGATTACAGTCAGATAAGGGGATTTCACAATTCTTGAACATGAAGGTGGTATATTTATATGTGATGGCAAGACCAATGGTCTGGCCATCTATGTGTATGTCTGAGGGTCGAGGAGTAGATCATGGGAAGTGAGTAGGTTGAGGAACGGAATGGTTATGGTGTTTGTAGGAGAGTCAACATATATGTTGATGTCCCTATTATGAGGCCAGGAGCTGGGGAGAAGAGAAAAAAATGTGAGCCAGGTATTCAACTTGAGAAAGGAAGAAGAATGAATTAGAGGTTTATAGACCAAGGTTATTAGGATTTTGATTGGGTGGAAGATGTAGATCCTATGGAAAGGTTACTGAGTGATGGAGGTGGGGGAGCAGAGAGCATTCTAACTCTACCACCTTTACCAGTGAGCCAAGGAAAATGAATGAAAATGTGTCCAGTACTGGAAATGGTGGCCACAGAGGCTGTGTCATCAGGGAGGCAGATCTCTCCTTCCCTCTCCTCTTTTTTCTATCCCCTCCCCTCCACTCTCCCTTCTCTCTTCTATCCTCCACTCCTGCCTTCCAGCTCCTGCTGTTTGAGGCCCCTGAGGAGCAAGGGGTTGGGAACTTTCATTTTCACCAATTCAACTTCCATATCCCCTGCCTCTAGAGACTTCTACTTCCTGCTGCACAGGCCTCATCTCTAGCCTCAGGTGAGAAGAGAAGCAGCCTTTCATCTGACCTTCTACCTTTCAACTTTTTGCTGCACAGGTTCCCTAGGGGAAAGTGGCAAGGGGTCTAGGGTGACTTCCATCCTCACCAACAGGACTTTACCTCCCCATCATGGGAGATTTCCATCACTTTTGAAGTAAATATTCCTTTGTAAAAGTCAAGCCAATTGTTTGGTGACTAAATGGAACTGGGGCACAAGGGATCCCCTTACAACTAAAAGAACACTATTGGTTGGGGCTTGAAATAATAGCAGAAGCCTAGATATTCCCAAACTCTCTTAAGGGTGCCAAAGCACTCTAGAAGAGGGGGTTAGATGTAATAAACCTCTCCTTTCAGGAAGTAATGGCAAGAGTAACCATTATTACACAAAAAGGTAGCATCTCCATTGGTATCCTACCTAATACAAAGAAAGCTGAAAGGGGACTTGTCAGAATATTGGGTTGGCACTTTGTGAAAAATTTAGGGGAGAACATAGATATTTTTTAGACTGAGGAGATGTGGGAGAGTTGGGATTTTTATCAGGATAGGGAATATCCCTCTTGTTGAGATCATAGATCCAAAGTATTTAAGTTGTAAGGAAGAAATTTTTAACAATAACTGTATGCAAAACAGTAGAAAAAGTTGTTTTATGAGGTAGAGAGCTTATCTTTATTAGAAATGTTCAAGAAAACACTGGATGAAAATCTCTCAGGGATATTATGGGTTGGGCTGTTGCTAAACCAGGTGAGAAATTAGATTAGATTATTTCAACTCCACCATTCTATTAGGTTATGATATTTACCTCCTAGGTTTGGTAAAGGTATGATCAGAATTTGATTTAAAGCATTTGATGAGTCTCTAACAAAAATGTGAGTGAGAGCAGGAATGGGAGCTGGCTGTGGGTGAGAATTAGGATTCTTCTATATAATCTACCCCACAAATATTTCCTTCTCAGCAAAAAAAAAATGACCAAGTGAGGGAGAAAGTTAAGCAAAATCAGACAAGACAGGAACTCAGTTTTCCAGAGGGCTCCAGTGATGTAATTCACAGAACATAAAAGTAGAGGGGTTCTTTGCCACAGGCATGACAAATATAATTATTGAATTAAAAAAAAATAGGTGGAACATGAGGGCAGGCGTAGCTGATGCAGAGGCCTGACCTCCCCCACACTTCTAAATATACTTGGGGAAACTTTCAACCACATTTTTTATCTTGTCTGTAAACACGACCCCTGAATAGCTGCCAAGGTCAGTGAGTCCTTGAGTGACTTCTTGGTATAGCTGTCTCTGTGAGGGTAAATGTATTTTCTCCCTCTATTTTCAAAATAAACACAGTAACAAATGCAAGGCTCTTTTTCTTCTCCTTCATATCAAGGAGTTTGACTTCCCCATCCCTATTGCCAATTTCTAACAAATCCTCAGTATCTGGTCTTGGATGAGAGCTGACATTAACAATGATTTCCATTTATAAATCACCTTAATGTCTACACACACTTTTTGTAAGCAATAGCCTTGTGAGGTAGGCAATAGGAAAATTATTATCCCCATTTTATAGGTGAGGAAAGGGTGGCTCAGAGTGACTGGGAGGATATAGCTAGTAATTATCAGCTTGATACAAATAAATAAATAACTAAAACTAATTCTTCTTGACTCTGATTATTATTCTAGATTTAGACGTTATGTCATACCTCCTATTATAATACACAGACAAAGAAATAAAATTCAGTGCTAATTTGGGTCCAATACTCCTTTACCATGATGAGTCAGTCCAGTGCATCAGGCACCAGCAGCACATATTTTACTCAGATACAATATCTGGGTAATAATACAAAGATTCCTCACTCCTTCCCACCTTCTCACAAATAACAAACAAATAATTCACCCAGACTTGAAATCTTCAAATTAGAGAAAGCTAGATGGTGCAGTGGAGAGAGTAGCAGGCCTATAAGTCAAGAAGACCTGAGTTCACATAGATCCTCAGATACCTACTGGCTTTGTGACCCTGGGTAAGTCACTTACCTTCTGTTTCCCTGAATTGCCTCATCTGTAAAATGGGACCACCTACCTCTCAGGGTTGTTGTGAGGACCAAATGCCATAGAAATCATAAAGCACTTGGCTTTTATTATTATTACATCATCTTTCATTCCTCTCTCTCCATTACTACCTACATGTAATTACTGATTCTTATTGATTCTTCACACTGTCTCAAAATTTCCCCTTCATTTCTAATCCCATTGCCATCATCTTAGATGTGATCACCTAGACGATTATAACAGCTTCCCCACTGTTATCTCTCTTTCCACATTCTCTTTCCTTTCTAGGATGTGTCACATACAGCCACCAAATTCATCTCCTTGTCATGTTACTCATTTTCTCAAAAACATTCATTAGCTCCTAATTACACACAAAAAAAAAATCCAAATTTTACCCTGACTTTCAAGGTGTTCTGAAGTGTGGCCTCTACTCACGTTGTTAGTTTTAGCTCTCACTAGTTCCCATCCCCCATGCTTGCCTAAGGCTTTCCTGCCCATGACTCCATGACTGCTCATATCATTTCTGTCATCTGGAATGCTACTCCTCCCCTTCTTTCTATTGAAATCCTATGCATTTTTCAAGGCTGGGTTCACATCTGATCTCTGACACATAACCTTCCCCATCATCCTAGCCAAAGTGACATCCCTTTTGTGAATTCTTAAAGCACTTATACTGTATTAAGTTATATTATATTTCCCCTACTAAAATGTTAAGTTCTTACCAGAGATCACTTCTTATACATTCTTGTGATCCCCTTCCCTCAGCACCTGCCATAGCGTATTCCATATAATTTGTCAAATGGATGAATGACCAGAAGTATATAAGTATGGTTCAAATGAACACAACCTAAAGATTCTTTTATATTTAAGATAATTTATAAGAATCCTTTTGAGCTTCTCCAACGTTTCAGAACTTGGTTTTCTAAAATCAGATGTCCCGAGTGCTTCTATGGCCAATCAATACATTACACTAGTTTTAGGTTGTTTACAGTTGCTTGAGTCTGGTAAAACAAAATTTCCTTTTTTCTAGCCCTCTAATCTGGTCTGCCATAACTAACATTGCATTAATGTATTCTTTACCCGGGTTTGAGCAACCACCTTGTCAGTTTGCATATGACACAAGGAACTATGCTAATATGATGTTCCCTCCTTCCTTAATTGATCACAAAAATGCCTATCTGAGGGTTAGTACAATTGAAGCCAAAGAGTCATTTTACCTGCAGCAAGATGCAAAAACATGCAACTACACCCAGGCAAGGATCAGAGTGGCCCCTCTAGGGATATGCTTCCATTTCAAAGAGAGATCAAACATCCCCCTCTTATCCCCTCCTCCCTCCTCAGAGATTCCAAAGGATGCTACCAGCTTGTGTCTGAGATTAATTTTTGGCCCAGCCTCAGAGGGTTTCTTCCACACATACACACACCCCCTCCTTTGGGGGTGGGGTGAGATGGAAGGAATAGCATGGGGGGTGGAGGGAAGCGGGGAAACCTATAGAGCCCAAAAGGATCACAG
Organism: Gymnobelideus leadbeateri; assembly: GCA_011680675.1. Lineage (NCBI taxonomy): Eukaryota > Metazoa > Chordata > Mammalia > Diprotodontia > Petauridae > Gymnobelideus > Gymnobelideus leadbeateri. Next base: position 549,743 of record WOXC01003455.1, read on the forward strand.
GGATCTAGCAATGTGCCCTGAGGAACAGTGTCTGTCTACACAGACTTTCTGAACAAAAGGATATAACATAAGATCTGAAGAACAAGAAACCTATTTGACAGTTAAATGGTAACATTTTGATTTATATAAAATGAAAGAAAAAGGATATTTAACCCTTGAGAAAACTGAACATTACAAGGATGGTAGTCTCCATTCAGGGGCAGACTACTCATATGCTGAGAAAGTCTGTTGCAATAGTGACCTACTGCCTTCAGAGACCATAAGTATCTTTGGCACCAAGAGGATTGTGACGAGACCCTAAACAGAACTTGGTCACCAGTGATTTTCAGAAAGATGCTGGAAATGTGGACAATAATAGGCCAATAGCAAACGACTCTGTCCAAGGACCTATGATGATTAACATCCCAGAACAAAAATAGTTTAGGATATTGATACCTTCTCCAAATAGAATCATAGGTTGTTAACTGATGTAGTTTAATACTGTAATCTGGTGGATCCAGTATTTTAAAACTACGTGGATATTCACTCCTTTGGGGGCAAATCTATCTTTTTTTTCACCCTATGTAATTCTTGTCCACATTCTCCCTATAAAGGCTCAAGAGAGTACCCCCCAAAGATATAGGTCTTTCTCCTCTAGGCCTTTTCACGTGCTTTTGTTTTTTACATGCTATGAGTACCAAGGCTTTATTTAGACCACTCATATGTTATTTTTCACTCTGCTACAATAACAATATACTTCCTTTTATGGCTAAACATTAATCTTTTACTCTACTTCTTGTGCATCCTTAGCAATACAAAGTTTCCCCAAATTCTCTATGCAATTTTTAGCTATCTTTAAATATGTGGCCTGCCCCCAAAGTCTTCAGGCAGTTTTATGTTATCTTAATACTGCATGAAAACTTTGGGGACATCCTATATGTTTTGACTACCTATGATCTACCCTCCATGTATATCAATATTTCCACTGTCCTTTAGGTCACTAACATCTTTGATTCTTTTTTGATTGTGGTGTTTTAAGATTTGCAAAAATATCCCATCAACAAATCCAGTTAAGAAGAATTTTTTAGGTGTCTATTATGCTCTAGGTATTGTGCCAAGTGCTGGGGCTACAGAGAAAGGCAAACACAGTACCTGTCCCTAAGGAGCTCATGACCTAATGAAGAGAATATTGGGTTTCAAAATATGCTTTTTTGTTTATTTTTGTTTTTTGCTGGAAAGCAGTTAAGAATTGTTAAAAGTACTAAGCAATTTTTCCAATGTAATCCAGCTATTTCTTCCTCAAGTTCCATTATGGAGCCAACTGAATGATGTACTAAATCTTCCAACTGCATGTCACAATCTAGACAATACTGTCTTTTTAAAAATTCATCAATTTTGATGTATCAATTGTTAGACCTATCTTCTTTTTTTTATTTTTGGAGGGCAATTGGGGTTAAGTAATTTGCCCAAGGTCACACAGCTAGGTTTTTTTTTTTTGGTTTGTGTGTATTAAAGTGTCTGAGGCCGGATCCGAACTCAGGTCCTTCTGACTCCACCTAGCTGCCCCCAAGACCTATCTTCTTTTGAATAAACATCAGTCTCATTGAGGAGGCCTTAAAATGTTCCAGGGCTTGATGCAATCATGCTAATATCATGCCTAAATAGCAATATTTGGAAGGCTTCACCATCTCTAGAGAACTCCTCATCTATTTAAATCCTATAGAGTACTTCTATGGCAGTACCAAACAAAACAGGTAACTTACTTTTATATTTTGTTTGACATTAATATCGAGAGGGCCATTAGTTACTTCTATGGTTGCATTTATTAGAGAATTGTGTGAAATATATCTTCACATATTCATAAGAGACTTCTTGGAGTAGGGATTTTAAGTCTGCATATTGTTTTAATGAATTAGCTAGATAGCTAAGTGGCATTGTGGTATACACTCACCTTGAGCAAAACTAGACCTAGGTTTAAGAAGAGGAGTTTAAATCCTGCCTTAGACACTTATTAGATGTGACCCTGAGCAAGGCACTTAGTTACTCTCAGTGGTTTAGTGTCCTTATTTACAATGTGGGAGATTGATTTATTTTTAGAATGCATGCTATGGTGGACAGGACTCTAGACTTATAGTCTTGGACTCAGAAGATTAATTTTTTTTTATTTTTGCCTTAGATGCTTACTCCTTTGGTCAAGCTTCTCTGAGTTTCACTTTCTCTGTCTACAAAAATAAGAGGACTGTACTCAATGTCCTCTAAGGTTTCTTTCAATTCATAAGTCTATGGTCCTATAAAATTCTTTGTGTTGTTGTAGTCACCAAATCACACAGTGGGATCTTGAATTCATTGTACCTTTCAGTCATTTGCATGGTTCTAATGATGGAGATGTCGTGGACATGTCAAACTCTTAGGCCTATGGGTTGCGAAACTCCCAGTATGGCTTGAACCACATTAAAATGTAATTGGGAGATGCTTAACAAAATAAAATACAATAAAACAGAGATAATGTTAATTTGTGGTTTTCTAAATCACTATGAGGCCGGTAGGTACCCATTTCTATTTGAGTTTGATCATAGATGTAGTATGTTGCAGAAGTTGTTTGCAAAAATTTGCCTGTTCCTTTTTCATATTTTTATCATGTATACCTTTGATACTTACATAGATAATTCTTTTTTTTAATGAAAAAGTAAGCATGGGGTCCATTCATGATATGTAAAAGATTCCTGGTGGATTTTTTGGTAAAACCTTTGTTAACTGATGTCTTCTTAATCATCTTTTAGGGGCATTAACATTGTTCATGACTTTTTTAAAAATACAAGGTGAGGAAAATTCATCCTAGATTTAAATCTCTTGTTCTGAGTAGCCTGAATCATCTAATGTAAATCATATCTTCCACCCAGCTTCTCCCCTGCCTCCTGAATTTCCTTTCTTCAAATCATTTCAAGTCACAAAATGGGATTCATATTTGCTAAATATAGAGCCATAAAAAGCTCTTTTGTCACCAGAAGCAAGAAGTGATAAACAAGTTGTCAAATCAACTTTGTAACTTCCGTCATGTGGTAACAGAGACCCCCAAACAACTTGATCACCACCCTGAGTGTAGGGGAAGAAGGGGAAGACAGAGATTCTGTACCTTTCCAACATGATGAGATCAGGGCACCATAAAGAAGCAGGTGGGGAAGTTGCTGGCTTTGGAAGGGGGATATCTAGCAGGACCAGGGAGGAATTCACCTGGCGTATAACACCTGAGAAATGAAGGGCATCACTGGGTAGCTTTCTACTTTAATAGTATTTGCTATCTTTGATGTCAAAGAAGTGAAAGTGACAAGTTATCAAAATATAAAGTAAGCAAAAATTATACAATTTTAATGAACATTTAAAACTTTTGCATCCTCACAAAGTCCCAGTAGCCCTGCTCTGGTTATGTCACTGGAACAGAAATGATTATTAATTAACATGGACATTTAATCACTTATGTCATTATAAAACAATTATATTTCCCATTCCTGTTTTCCCAGGCCAGACTCCACAATTTCTGCTCAATTTCTGTAACTTTTGCAAAGACAGAGAACATTTCTTACTCATTTTCTTTCCTCAACAGTACCTTGCAAAGTAGGCTCTAGAAAATATTTGTTGAATGAATAAATGAATGGAGTCTGTCTGTAGAAAACAATGATCTCAATCAAGAAAAATAATGGAGAAATCATTATTTTCAGAGGAAACATGAGGCATTATAAAGAATGCTCACAAGTATATAAAAATCCTTATTAAAATGTCTCTCTCTTAATAATGATTTTTTGAAAAGGAAATGAAATTCCTTTGTAACATCTCTACTTTCCCCACAGTTTGCTCCTTTGGGGAAAGCCATTTCCCCTGACTTTTTTCTCTTGAGCTTCAGATAGTAATATTAAAGCTTAGTGACCTTTCGTTTAGTGCACTGTAAGGGACCATTTCCAGCTATAGATTTGTTCACCTTATATTTTCCCCCTAATTGTACCTAATCCTTATTTTTCTCTGACGGAATATAGAAATGAAGGTGCCCAGACCATGTTTCTTAGTTTGCCTCATGCAAAAGTTACAAATGTGACCAAGCACGGCATACAATTGGTCTCCTGAATCTTGAAAAAGCATGAGCAAGAATTATCCAGTGGCTTATTTGGAGGGTTTAACTGATGAAATGCAAGTCACAATTAGTTGCCTATGCAATTTTCACACCTGTGGTTCTTTAGCTTTGAGGGTGCAGGTGGCCTAATGCAGGTCTAATTAGTTCCATGTCATTAATTATTTATATGGAGCTTATCACCCTGTGCTGGCAATTTTTGTTGACTCAAAACTGCAGGTGCTAGAAGGAAAACTGCCCTTTGAAAGTCTGGACACATAGCTTAGAGGTCTTTGCTGGAGCATATTACTGCTTGGCTGCCTTTCCATAAGTAGGTAGTGTTATTCTCATCAACTAAGATGTTTATGAGAGGAGACAGATAATTTTAAGTGAGTGCTGGCTATTTTTAAGGTACAAAAGTTACTTTGGGTGGCTCACACTAGTGCTTTTAATACATATTTGAAAGGAAGAAGCTTTAAAACAAAGTTCTTCCTTTTTTATTGATTGCCTCATTAAAGGAAATCATAAAATAAAAGTCAAATGGTGCCCTATCATTTAAAGCTAGTTTTTCATAAAAGATAATATTTAGTAAAAATAACAATCTACAGGAAATTCCCATCCCTGACTCATCCTTCTGACGTCATTCTGATGTGTGGGGGGAATGAACACACAAGGAATGACCTCACTTTTGTGAACTTGCAGATTGACTTTAAGTATTCACAGACAGAACCCCCTTTCCACCCACAGCCATGTTTTCATTATGGCTACCAATTTCCTGCCTAAAATGGGGTTTACTCTTCTTCTCATTGGAACTAGCATTACTAAGAGTCTCAAACTATTCTTTGGGACTTCAATCCAGTCAGTCTCTCTCCATGATTTCTCCAAAAAGTCACCTGATTTTCCCTTCCTCATCTACTTTCACCCTACTTAGGAACAGAAAATTTCTTATGTTTCCTGTCAAGCAGGAAAAGAAAGAAGAAGTTCTTGTTGATCCAGCCTTTTTGAAAAATCTGGACATCTGATACCCCCAAATTAGTTCTACCTTATCCTAAAAATAAAGAAGATTTCTAGCAAACTAACATCCCAATGAGAAAAGAGGGCCTGGGAAACCAGGAGGCCCTCCGTCTTCTTCCTTCCCCAATTCCCTTTTACTCTCCCTCCCAGATAGCCCTCCATTTTGGGGATTGTTACATCTGCAATTATACCTAACAAACAGTTGTAAATCAGCCATCACTACAGACTGTGATAAGACACTGGGTTTTCCCATGCAAAGCTACAGTTGGCTCCCATTTACAGGCTGTATTGTGCATGATGTACATTATGAAGAAAAAAATCACCCATGAAATGCCCAGTTCTATGAATAATTAATTGGAGGTTGAAGGCTGTAAGTAATGTTTTTTAACGGAGTTCCCTCCCTCCCCCCACATAAAACTCTTGTATGAAGAGGAGAGAGCAGGAGTTAAACCTGCCCTGGGCTGCCCCAGGCAGCCTTAATTAGTGCCTTTGGAAAAGCTCCCTTAACTTCCTATTTGAATGGTTGAGGTTTGGCTCTTTTATGCAGCTGATAGCTTAGATTGAGCTGCCTCCTTTTCTGAGAAAAGCTGAGAGAGCCATTTGTTTATGGAATGAGTAGGAATTGCATAGGCTCTCTTTATGCTGTTACAGTGTGTGCGTGTGTGTTTGTGTGTCTGTTTGTCCTTCTAAAGTCCCTGCCACAGAAGTTTGTCTTTATGACAACACTGGGCTTTGATACTTTTAAAGATCTGTGACTTCATCTCTGTGGGTACTCCTGCCACCTACGCAAATCGCTACCTTTCCACATTTGGTGAGTTGCTATGGCTCAAAATTGGTGTGGCCTATCTTCTAAGTGAGGAGATTCTGTACCAACAGATCATCTCAAGGTCTTCTTTTAGCTTTTGCAACTTGGTAAGATCTACCTAAGCTTGTATGTATATTCTTAGGCATTTTGAAGGATGATGTTAAATAAATATAAGGCTCTGGAGTCAAAGGTTCTGTGTTTCAATCCCAGTGTTAAGGCTATGCAGTTAATATTTTGGTGACTGAGCACTCTGGGCCTCACTTTTCCTCATCTGTAAACCAAGGAAGTAGGCCTAGGTAATCTGTAGTATTTCTTCCAGCTCTAAATAAGATCCTTACATTGAGTCCTCTCTCTCTCCCACAGTGGGACACTGAATTAGGGTATCAGTAGAAAGACAGTAGCTGAAGAGGGTAAATTTAAAAATAAGGGAAGAGTTTACTATGTAAAAACTAAGGTCAGCCCTTACCTAGTAGGGGTAGAACTGGGGCTGGAGCAAAGAAGACAGTAAAGAGAGATAAGGTGACAGCAACCAAAGTTCTTAAATTAGAGGGTTGGTAAGGTACAGTAAAGAGAGAATTACAGTTGTTGTAAGGGACCATGGGTTCAAGTGGGTTCAGAACCTTTGATGCTTATTATCTGGTGGCCTTGGGTGAATCACTTAATATCTTTGGTCCTCAATCTCTTCATCTGTAAAAAGAGTGAGTTTGGGGCTATGTGGCTTCTGAGGTCTCTTCTATTTCTGTACCTTTGATATTCCCTTGGCCCTATTTTCAGGGGCTGGTTCCTTTTTAATCTGGGCCTAACTTTGAGTGAATTAGGAATTAGAATTTTCATTGCCCTTGCAGTGGAAGGGACTCTGGGAAAATCTGAGCTGCCCTTGTTATAGGGACCCAGAAGAAATTTGCCTGGTACCTTTGGTATAAGGATCCCTGGGGAAATATTGTAATGTTCTTTGCGGAAAGGGACCCATAGAGATTTTTGTTTAGACATTAGTTAGATGGCTCTGTTCTCTGAGAAAAATATGAAGAAGTCTGGTTTCTCATTTGAGAGTCAGGAAGTGACTATATTGACCCCTATGGGAAGAGCTCTGGGTATTTGGGGAGTGAAACTGGGATTCATTTTCAACTTTTAACATTAGTTTTAACATCAGTTTATCATTTTCTCTATTTTACCTTTTGTTAGTTGCTTGTGTCTGTGTGTATTATTTAGTTTATTTTTTTCTCTTTCCACTATATGCTTGGGTTGGGATAGGCCCTTGTTAAATACTAAGCATACAGCAACCTCTGCAGTGCTATATAAAATGTCATTTGTTGAATATGCATAACTCTGTATTGAGGGGTAATTGTGATTTCTGGATGCATGACATCTATATCTCATGGGCTATTGGAGGACTCTGATATAAGGACCTGAAAAAAATTACATTGCTGAGTCTACTCAAGAACTTGGAGGACATGGGTGGCTAGGTGGTACAGTGCATCGAGCACCACCCTGAAGTCAGGAGTACCTGAGTTCAAATCCGGCCTCAGATACAGAATTCAAATCCAGCCTCAGACACTTAATACTTACTAGCTGTGTGACCTTGGGCAAGTCACTTAATCCCAGTAGACCCCCCCAAAAAAGAACTGGGAGGACTGTTCTAGATTGGGAATATTGAAAATAAAACTACTAAATGCACTCCATTGATTTGCAGAGTACAGCAGATGTTTTTAAGTGGGAAGGGAGTAGTGTAGCTCCCTGTTGGGAATACATACTGAGGGGTCTTTAGCCTTTTCCTCCTTTTAGAAGAGGCAAAGTTATACTTCTATTGTTTTTCTATCTATCACAAGGAAATATCATCGTCTTCATTGCCATTTATATATTGCTTTACTGCTTTGCAAAGTGTTTTACAAACATTATCTCATTAAATCCTCACAATAACCCTGAGCAGTGATATTATTATCCCCATGTTACAGATGAAGAAAATGAAGCAGACAGAGGTTAAGGGACTTGGGGTGGCACAATTTTGGGGGACCTCAGTTTCCTCATTTACAAAATGAGGGGCTTGAACTAGATAATCCCCAAATTCCCTTCTAGCTCCAACATTTTAAGAAAGGAACACAAATTGACTCTAACAGGAATTCCTCATTAGTGTTCTCCCCCCGCCCCAACTCAGAATCTAAAGAGGAATTAATGAACTCTTTAATTATATCATTAAATGTTTTATAGCCTGGCTTTATTTAAAAACATATTTTAAGTTTCAACTTTGCAATCTCATGGAGTGGCTAGTAAGGTTTGCAAACTGAAAGCCTGGGTGCTAGAAGAATGCCACCTCAGCATCTAAAATATACCACTAACTATGTGTTACTTTGACTTCACTCAGAAATAGCAGAGAGAATGATTTGGCTTAGGAGACTTGGTTGTTGGTTAGGAAAGTGTTTTTGTTTTTTTGTTTTTTAAAATAAAGAGTTATGTGATACCTTGGAAGGTGAGGTTCTCAGGGACAGTCTCCAAAGGTTTCAAAGAGCTCAGAAACCTGAACCAGAAATAATTCATTAAATGCCAGAATGATTAAATTTTTAAAAATGACTGTTTTGTGCCTTAGTTTTCAGACACAAAACTTAAAAAAAAAGAAAGAGGATGGGGAATTATGTTAATTCTCACTAAACATATATAAAACAAAATCTATATTACAACAAGATTTCTGGAGTATATTTTTTTCTACTGCATAGAAATTCATGATACTAGAAGACCCCTTGAGATCAAGGATCACAGATTTTTAGCTAGAAGGGAATTTCAAGATTATTTAGTCCATGCCTATCACAGAATAAATGTAAAAATTAAAACTCAAAGAGGGATAGTTACTTGTCCCAAAGTTGCATTGCTAGGAAACAGGAAAGCCAGAATTTGAACCTGAGTCTTCTGACTCTAAATTCAATGTTCTTTCCACTATTTTATAGTACAACCCTGTTTTTGGCCTTAATGTAGGCCTAAAATTAACTTAGGAATAACTCAAACCCACATCCTTTCTCTAAAATTCCAATGATTTTGGAGGTTTTATCTTCATTAGTTTCACTTTCCTATTTGAAGTATAGCCAAACTTCTACAACTTACTTGGAGATACCTTACCACTTCCCCAATTTATTCCCTTCACTGTGCCCTAGCCTAGCTAATCACTACTTCTCCCAAAGCATTCTTCCATTCAAAAAGGTTTGAGTTTAAGTTAAGATGTAAACACCAAGCTTCTCTCAGGACTGACCTTAGTGCATGTGAGTGGGGATGGAGAAAGATCCTAGGCTTCCCATTCCCTCAGGTAAAACTACTTACCTTCTCCATGAGATGGCTAAGTTGCTCCTGCCTTTATTGATTCCAGAAGAAAGTTTTTAAAGGGAATTGTGGTTGGGGCAAAAGTCGTCACAGTTTCAAGGGGGGGGGGGAAAGCATACTTTACCTCCTTTTCTAAGCATACTTTACCTCCTTTTCTAAGCTTTTGAATGATAGGTTAGGATCTTTGTGAGAAGAAAAAGAAATCAGTAATTATGTGAGTACCTAATGTGCTCATTCCTAAACTTTAGCAATTTTTTGTCTGTATATTTTTTTTAAATCTGCTTTTCATCTGGTAGACTGTTAGCATGTCTCTCTTTGCTTGTACAACAAATAGTTCCAGGTGAGGGATGATGGGGGCCTCACCCTCAGTGGTAGCCATTGGAGCAGAGGGAAAGGGACAGATGTGAGAGCTGTTATGGAAGTTAGAATTGATAAGACTTTTACAAATTATTGGATCCTCAAGGTTAGCAATAATGAGGAGCTAAGAATGATGTTACAGACAAACATTTTGAAGTTATATTAAACTGCTGTGTGTTGTTATTTGTGTGTGTGTGTGTGTGTGTGTGTGTGTGTGTGTGTGTGTGTGCGCGCGTGTGTGTTCCTTGCCTCCTCAACCAGATTAAAGGTTCATTGTTAGCAGGGATCATGACTTACATTCTTTTCTCCCCCACAAAGTCTAACACATTACTCTCAGTCTCTGTCTCTCTCTGTATACATACAAATACACACACATACACATATTATGTACACATATTTCAAGTTTTGTATATGTCATCATTGAACGTGTGATAAAATCAATTTCTGTAGTTTTTATGAGGAGAGGGGACAAGGACAAAGGTAAAGAATACTGTGTAGTTTGCTTTAAAAACAAACAAATAAAGGCACTGCGTTGAGATAAGCTTGCTACCAGCAGCTACTGACATGGGTTTCTCCCTAAGATTCCTTGTCTTTACGAAGCCAGAGCTGTTTAACAAATAAACTCAGTTAAGGAGGCTGGTTTCAAAGGTTGGTGTCTGAGCCTAGTCTGCCAGAGAAATAGAAAAGTCCTCCTAGGGGTTAACATTTTGCTGCAGATAAAAGTACTGAAAAGGCCTTCATAAGATATTTCATTTTCAGGAAGAGGACGAGTTTGCCAGGTCTATATGACTAGTTCATCAAAGGTCATCTAAAAAGGAGGAAATGACAGGAGGCATTGTAACAATGAGGCACATGTGGTGACTTTCTGCACACATTCTTTGCACCTAATTATCCGGTATTTGTGCAAAATTACCCATTTTATGTAGCATTCTTAATATGCTTCAAAGTGCTTAGAAAAATAGTTCTGTGTACAAATGCAAATATGCTTCCCACCCAAGCTTTTGTTAAAATTTTTCTAAGCTGTCCTGGAGCACCACATTTTTACACTTAGATCATTACTAAGAACATGACTTTGAAATTGTGCCTATTTAAGGTGCATTTCTCTTAAGGATTACAACACATTTTATAAACTCTGAATTATTAACATTTGGGCTCCTGGGGCAGTCGGTTAGGTAGGTGGTCAGAGCATCTAAAGTCTGAGCTCATCAGAGGAGTGAGTTTCTTCAGGCCAAGTTCTAGGAATAACAGTGACAAATATGAGTAATCTCCTTTGCCTTCATCCATTCTTCACCAACAACCCTCCCAGTAGACAAGCATTTCTAAAAAATGGTCCAAATATTTTCAAAAAGTCTGGAGGGTTTTTTTCCCCTTTGGTCAGGGGAAGAAAACTGGTTGGTATAGCAAAGTGCAGAAACTCTGATTTTGGAAATCACTGCTGAATAAAAGGTACAAAGTTGTTTTGTAATAGAAAACAACTCTTTTCTTTCATTCTCATTTTTTACATCATTAAAAAAATAGCTTCTCTCTGATTTCCCTCTCTCTCCCAACCCCTCATTGAAAAAGCAGGAGAAACAAAATATCAGACATAGAGGGTCAAAGAAAAACAAATGTCTACATTTCATGTCCTCCACAGGGTTTTTTCAGTCTGCACTCTGAGTACATCATCTCTTTGCTCAGGAG